>OZ001260.1:27222871-27291233 GCA_963924015.1 Macrophya annulata
GACTAAGGCCAGTTTCAACGAAATTAAGTACAGTCACGACTCCAGGGATCAGACAAGGACACGGAAACTAAATCGCTGATAAAAAAAAGTCCCACAATCGTTAAATTATTTCGTATAATATCATATTTTTCGTCTTGTATATCCCTGGTGGATCCACCGTGTACAGTATGCTGGATGCAACATGGAATTTTATGCTAAAATGTATCCCGGAAAAGCTCACGGTTGGGGCAAAAGGTCGGCGACCAGATCAACGAAGAGAGCCAACATATTGGAAAAGTCTCTCGCATGTGAGATGCTTGTACTTTGTACGAACTAGTGTGTATGTATGTGTTTGATAGAGGTGCTCGTTGTCCGGCTAGGAACGCGAATATCTACCCCACATGGAACAGCCGTCCTAGCGATAAAGGGCATATTCCGTCGCATAGTTCGCCCAGTAAATGAGGTCGGAATGGTTTTTGGCACAAGTCTGACTGCTCTAGAAACTGGAGCCGTTAACTGCCGGTGAATTGTCTCGGGTCGTTGGACTTTTAAACGTCTACGCAGTTGGCAAAAACGATCTGAACATTACGGGCACTACTAGTCTCGGTCGTACTGCAGGGTGAAACTTTACCTAATCGCTAAGCTACTTTCCTGCCTTTTTTTTTTTTAGTGTTTTTTTTAACAACTATTAGCTGCGCGACCTATCTTTCCAGTAATTGCTGCACAACTACATTGTGACCGAATTTATTAGCGGATAAAATCCATTATGCAATCCGGAAATAATGACACTGCAGCCGTCTCTACTTCCCGGACTTGAACGATCAGAGAATAAGAAACAGCTGTACCCACACACATGGTCGACAATTTGAAACTCGAAGACTGACGATCTCTCCTCCCCGTCATGTCATCGTCTCACCTCTGAGACAACATCCACGCCCTAGATTCCTCTATTTCCAGGAAAATTTCAAGACGAAATGAGCGTTAAGTAATTAATCACTGCAGTAACCGGAGATCCAGAGAATCAGGCTCATAGCTGTCACATTAGAGAATCTGGTGCAGGATAGTCTGCAGAGAGTCATCTCGATAGTGTGATTACTATCCATTGGATAAAATATGAAGAATTTATGCAGTAGCGTCAATCTCGTTAGACCGCAATCAGCGGATGGAAATATAGTTTAATTTATAGCCAGGATTTAGCAACGGCCAGTTCGTTGTCGAAGGAGAAGACGTGGCAGGATCAGTAGAGAAGGGAACCAGGATGGGTATAGGGATAGGGATGGGAATGGTAATGGGGATGGGGGTCAGTACTCTACCAGTGTCGACCGCCGTTCCGGATAGTTTATGTGCGTTCACTTGCCAAGCTGGGTTAATCCATTTGCGACGGTAAATCAGTTAGGCAGAATTAGGTTATGCTTCCCGATCAATAAGGCAAATTAGGTTGCCCTGGTGGTATAATTACGGGATACCAACGGTACCCGGCCACCAAGGTCTCTCCCCCTTCGGTGACTATCACATTGATGATAGTACTGGTAGCGGTGTTTCCCCGATGTTGGTCCCACAGGATTGTGCCATACCTAGTACAGCGGCCAACCCATGTGCTGTGTCCTTCAATACCCACTATCCACCATCCATACCAACATATACGCATATGTATATACACATTGCATATATAAACGTGTGGATGGTAACAGCTAATGCAAATTGACCGGTGCGGATAGTGCCACAGTAAAAAGGTAATTGCTGTTAGAACGTTAGCGTTCCAGAGCTGATACAGAGTTGAGTGTCGTCTGAGTGGATGATTGGATCAATCTAGCTTTTGCAGATTCGAAACCGTGTGATCCAATTGTTACGTAACTGACAAAGAATAAAACGTATCACATATATAACCCTTACGAGTACTGGATTTATTCAACTGTTGAAAAGGTGAGTAAATTTTTTATCTCGTTATCACCGAGTAACTAATCACGTTAATTAGAGAACGATGGTGTGGTAGTAAAGGAGGTAAACGGAAAGAAACCCAGATACTTCATGAACATCGGGACGTTACTGATATCGAATAACCGGTAGCCAATAGCCGATAGTAAATTCTAATAGCATCGGCGTTGGTTGACACTAGAGAAAGTGGATAGGTAGGTAGGTAGGTAGGTAGGTAGGTATAGGAAGGTGGGGTAGGTAATACCTTATACCTATACCACATAACTCGATTTATATAAGGGGAGAAGAGTCTGCGATAAAAGAGACTAAAGATGAGTAAAAAAAAAAAGGGAATCGGTTCGAATAGAAGCATCTGATAAGATACTAGCTCAGCGGGTTGTCGGAATTCGAGGCTATAGTTGTGTTCATATTTTAGGGTGAAATCAATAGCTGTAACTGTATGTCGTAGAAAGTTAGGTGGTTTCGCATTTCAAACTATGCCGACTATACACGAGGCATATAGTAGGATAATATCTGAGGGATAAATCTAGTCTCGATGGAGATTCAGATGCAGATGTACAGAATGAAGAAGATGAAGATGAGAGAACCCGCTTGACACTCGATGCTTGGCTTTGTCGACGATATGCATCGGCGACCGTGGACAATCGGTTTTACTACAACCGAGAGCGTTCTAATAAAGAATCTGATAGGGTTACGTTCCCGGTTCCGTTCCCTATCCCATTCTACCTTATTCCCTTCTTTTATTTTCTCTCATTTTCTCTTCTTTTTACTTCTATTCTTTCACTGTCTCTTGCCCATTCTTTCTCGCATTCAAAGGGGTGAGGTACAAAGGCTGACGTAACTTGATACACAAGCTGAAATTGAACGTTCAGAGGCTCCAGGTAAAAGGTTAAGCCTCTGGGGTCGTTAGGTCGACGTAGTTCAACCCGTGCCTCAGATAGATCTTCGCTCCCGCTTTTCTTCAGAAGAATTTCATCCTGAGAAAATTTTCTACTGAACGATATACTATATCGCCTTGCTTTGGTCTTGTCTCAGACTTTTAATTATCAATTCTATTTTCCCATTAATATTAATAAGGAATTACCTAACGGATATATGTTATAGGTATACGTCGTCGGTGAACGCGTTTTCTTTGTAATGTAATGCACGGATCTAATTATATTGGTATATATATATATATATATATATATATATATATATATATATATATATATATATATATATAGTATATGTTAAAGGGTCATTTAACTACCCGAAGAAAGTCCAAAGAAATTATAATATTAATTACCCGATGATCAATTCTTGAGTAGATGTAGATATATAGTTATACATAGGTATATATGGTATATATGTATCTATTTTGCTTTGACAGGAATTCGAGGCACTTTGGTAGTCGGTGAGATTTAATTAACGTTATCGCAGCCTCGTAAAGGGTTTTAGTGCGATTCTATTTCGGAAATTACGTAGGTAGGATAGGTACTATACGAGGCTCCACGGTTCGCCGAGTAGTTATTTCTAATGGATCGAATGACTCGTCGAAAGTTGATAGCTCCTGATAATTATTATTAATATGAGCCGAGCGCGCGGTAAAAGCTATCTCATTTAATGCCCTTAAGCTGAGAGATATATAACTCACATTTCGACTGCTGTATTAACTATTAGACGAACGAACGTTTCTTATACAATATTGAAAATCGATACCAAGTGGGTATTACACGCTTATACACCTACTCAATTCGTATAGGCATAAAAATATTTAATAAAATTAAAATGGTGTCTGTATGAACTATTGACCGATGCTAAAGTGACTAGAAAATTGAATTATTCTTCGCAATTTAGCATCCAGGAAGTACACCCGCAATTTGATAACAAGTTTTTCCTACAATTTTATCGACTTATTTATTATTATTATTATTATTATTATTTTTTTTTTAATTGATAATCGAATGTGGGGCATCAAGTATACTTGAAATTGTCAACGTTATGAGATTAGTGTCAAGTATAAGAAGCTAAATTGAATCGGATCAGAGTTGAATGGGAGCGTTGTGTAAGTGTCACTTGAAACTAATCTCGTTACAGTCTACGAGGTGACAATATGCTACCCCGGATACAGGTTAGATTATTCTTTTTAGCTATATAAGTGATCCCCTCACGTGTAGGTAGTTTTGCTTTGTCCGTTTGGTTATACCTGGTCAGGTAACACGAACCCCACGTCAATTCGAACAAATTTTCCATTATTTTGTTAACTTTGAATTATACCCCCCGCCGACAGGAACGCAGAAGGGGATAACGATCCTTGTTACTTGTATGCGTGTATAATACCCTGGCTTTTTTAACCCTTTGAAAAGTTTGGAAAAAATTTTTTAGAAAAAAAATATATATGAAAATAAAAATGTGAAGAGTCGATGAACTTCTTCGGTAAGAGAAAGAGAGAGAGAGAGAGAGAGAGAGAGAGAGAGAGAGAGAGAGAGAGAGAAAGAGGGAGATAGAGTTGAGACAATGACAAAAAAATAAGGGGAAAAGTATTGTAAAAAAAAGTTTTGTAACGATGTTGGATTCTAAATATACTTTTGGTTCAGTTCGGTGAGACAGGCTTCACGGATTCCCCTTCGTCACTCGATTTATTCCGAATCTTTATTGCTGGCGATCAGAATTGAATAATGCAATGGAAACGTGGGACTACTGTAATACGGTTGCAGGTAGTGGGGTAACAGACTGAAAAGCCAAGGAATTCTGACCCATCTTTTACATACATATACCTATATTTGACGAACAATCATCGAGAAGATATGGATTACTTCTGAAAAAAATATCTTATAACTGTAATATAACATAAATCTACTGCACTTTTCGTACGCGTATCTTAACAATTATTACCCACTAGGTATGTATAGATAAAATTGACGCGAATTCAGTCTGACGCCTTTCTCGCGATTGGATCGTACTTTAACCAACCTTCAGACGTATATATCCCTACCTATAATTCCCAAAAGACTCATTCATGTCTCTAAGGAAAAATATTCCAGTCCATGAATAAGTCGATTTACTTCGAGAATATTATTACTACTATTAAGTGAACTAAAATTGGTACAATCTTCGGTATGTTTTTATTTCATTTTACTTTTTTATTTTTTTTTTTTTTCGTATTTTCTTTTTGTTAGATGATCTCGATTCCCATTCACGTCGACGTTGATAAAGCGCTATAATCTAAAACAGTCTTACTCTCGGGTCTCGATCCCGGGCGTGTACTTTCGATCTGAAGTAACGTAACGAAAGATCCTTGGTAGGTACGGGTAGGTACGGGTAGGTAGGTAGGTAGGTAGGTATGGCTCGAATATCACCTCAAGCTTTGCGAATTTCGGTAGCATTCGATCATCCCTCGTCGGATACGAGCGTCGCATCTCAACAATGAAGAATATAAGAGCGGTATAGCGAGGGAGAAGAAGAGTAAAGTATAGAGTGAAGAAAAGAGAGAAGTAGGAAAGAGTAGGGAAGAGAAGAGAAGGGAAAAGAAGAGAAGAGAAGAGAAGCGAAGGGAAGAGAAGAGAATATTAGGCCACGTGTGCCAGTAATAAGATTGCGCGCGTGAGCACAATGCAAAAAGCTAGGGAAGATGCAACCGGCATGGTAACGCACAGCAGCCTCCCAACATTGCGATAGGGGAGAGATCCAAGCGTTATGTAATCTTCAGCTCCGTCGAGTATAAGAGGCTATGTCACGTTCTACAACAATTCGATAACGTTATCCTATCTTGCATAATATGACAATAATATTAACAACCCGACGAGGGGAATTGCAAGAAAAGAGAGAGAAAAAAATAAATAAATAAATAATAATAATAACTCACTCTCGGAAATGATAATGATCATGATAATTGAAATATAATAACAATAATAATATACGTTGGTCATTATTATGGCTATCCAGATAATTTTCCATAAATAATATATACGAACGATTAAATCTCAACGCTAGATTAATAGCTTCCAAATATACCTAACGATAATATTAATTTTCGAAATAACAATCCGAATGCTTAATGACTGCGGTGAAAGATTAACAAGCCTCAGGATTGTTTAAAATTAATTTTAATCGTTCGTGTCAAGGTGATAACGAAAAAATAAAAGGAAAAAGTTAATTCGACGATCTAGATCACGGTGTGGAGGGTATTTTCCGCTTCATCACGTTGTTTGGGGGTTGCGAAAAGGTTAAACAACCCTGGAGAATTTCTTCCTTTTTTTATTTTCTTTATTTTTTATTTTATTTTTTTGTTGCTTTTTTAGTCGCGTGATGTACACGTGCGAGAGTAACACTTCTCTTGTAGTATATACATATATAACGTATATACATATATACATATATATATATATATACACACATGAACTGTACCAGCTTTGGAAATTTTCAAACGTGTCGTCGACAAACGAGGATACAGCAACGACAGTCGAGTCATTCTCTCCTCTCGTATACTAGGTATACATAGAAAGGGATGAAATACCTACCTCTATGTATAGAAAATCGTGCCTCCTACCATAGGAGGAGGAAACTCCTCGAAAAGGCTTCACTTCTACCTAACTGTATATATGTATGTATATAATAGGTGGTATATACCTATATTTTACGATAACTTAACAGCGGTGGCGATGGCGATGACGATGCACGCTTCGATGGCGAGGGTGTCTCTTGTCGGCTTTGACGCTAATTCACAATCAGTTTTTGGTCTTGTGTTACAATATTGAGCCGTGCGTCGAAGAGAAAGAGAGAGAGAAAGAGGGTGAGTGAGTGAGTGAGTGTGAGAGAGAGAGTTTTAGACAGTTTTTATAAACCACTACATTAATCAGTTAAAAATAGAAAAATCCACAAATTCGATAAGGTGAAGGAAGAAAGGTGTGATAGTTGTCGGTTTAGAACACGATAGTTGATTTTACCTTTCACCGTGTTTCAGCGATCTAATTAAGTAAGTATAGAAAGACAAACGTCCCTATCTCAAAGAAGCTGATTAAGTTTTGGTTAAGGAAAAGTAATGAGGAGAAGCCATTCTCTTTATTTTTCTGTTTTTTTTTTTTTATTCTGTTTTTCCCATTCGGTTTAGTTGTATATGTACACATAGGAACGACGTGCGAAAGAAAAGGCGCGAAGTTGAGAATCTGTCGACGGTTGATCCTCCCCCGAAACGTAATAAATCTGAAGTATATGGTATCGGTATATAAGGCGATATAATCCCGAAAATGAACTTCGCTCCTCTACAGATTTATGCCCAGTTTTGGTCTACCCGTTTCACCATCGAGAAGTAAAGTCTGTAGCAGCCGGCCCCTCCATTCCTTCATCGGTGACGACGCTTCGCGGCTTTTCGATACCATTTTTATTATACTTTTCTTTTTTTTTTTTTTTTTTTTTTTTTTTCTGGAGTAAAAGCGTTTTGCCCTTCCGCATAGGGTCCGAGATATTGGGACACAGGGAAACTCCAGGGTCGAGTCGAGTCAACTGCAGCTCGGTAAATCTAATTTCAGAGGGTTGAGATTGTACGGTGCATTATATATGTGTGTTACATAGCATACCTATACTTACCTACCTACCCACGCTTTAGATACCTACGAATGTGTATATTCATGTAGGTATGCGACGTCTGCACCGTTTCCATCTTCCCTTATCCTATCCGATTCTCTCGGAATAGAAGACCGACTTGGTATAGTAAAACGAGTCGGATAACTGAGCGAACTTTTATTTTTTTGCAATTTCATTGAGAAGTTTCGTCGTCGTATATGCCAGGGGCTTGGACAAATCTGCAGACCTTATATACATAGAGATTATTTTTAGTCAAACGTTTTCTGTTTTCTGTCCCGTCGTACTTGGTATTTCTATATTTATCCACTTCCCGAGGGAGATAGAAGAATAACGTACGTACGTACATACATACATAGACTGACTTACATTTTCGCTGCCCCTCATCACCAAGGAAGGTCCTATTAATTCTCACAGAGAAATGCCAGAATCCCAGACGCACCCAGTACAGGTTATAGGTGGCACGCCCTGTCAAATTGTCATGACAGTAACGGTACGACACCTAATTAGTTTCCTCCAACGATCCGGATGCCTGCAGTACGTATTATGTCTGAGGTATGGTTATGCCGAGATATGGGATAGATATTGCGCATTCTATCATGGAGAAATATATCGATATCTATATAGCTAACTGTATACGTGTTTAAACGAGGTGCAGTATTGCCGTTTTATGATAATATATACGAAATCAGATTTGCGATAAAATGTGTAAATTTAATGCGTGTGCAAAAGTTTACAACGTTTCGTATACGGTTGTAATATAGAAAGACATTACTCTTGATAAAAATTGTGATTAAAGTAAACTTTTCAGCTATGATAAATACCGGAAAATATTTTTATTCACTTTTTTTTTTTTTTTTTCTTTTTTCTCTCTTCTTTTGTTGTACGAATCATCCGGAGTAAGAAGAGAAAATGAAAGAAAAATAACAGACAAAAAAACAAAAATAAGGGGGAAAAAAAAAGACGTAATCTATTGCTGTCAACTTATCTTTTACTGAAAGTAACGAGCTCCTTGTTTTACTCTCTCTCTCTCCGAATCGGTCTTTGTGCGGTTTAAATAAGTCGAAATTCAGAGAGAAACGTAACGAAACTCAACCGTTGGTTTAATTTTAACGTATGGTTCTGTATCTAGCTACATCGTAAGTTTGAATTTGCTGAAAAATTAATGAACTATATGTATCTACATTGGTTCACCTTTTTATTCGAATGATATAAGAAAGAGAATAAAATAGTGGAAATAAAAAATCGGTATAGGATTAAGAGCGTATCAGTACCGATTCTTGAAGCGAACTAGATTTAGTAGCTTGCTTTAAATAGGATTTCTTTGAGGTAGAACATAGCGGTGGGTCTTTCTACCACAAAAATTCAAATATCGGTTTGAGAACAGCGTTTCAGACAACACGTATCACTGTTCACAGCCGCGTAGACCGGACGTAATAACTCGCTAGTCGTTTTATAAGCTTATAAATTACGCGGTTAGTTCATTGGTTGAATTATCGATCTGACCGGGGACTGAAACACTAGTTACAAACCGTTTATATTGTTAAATCCTCCACTAAATCGTCTATATGTACTAAAAGTAGTTCCCTTTGATCCTGTACAGTTGGTATAAAATGAAAAACATATCAAATCAAACCGTCGATCGTTGTTATAATAGCAATCAAAAATCCATCCAGTTATTAATTAAATCGATGAATCCATCTATTCAAATTTTTATTCAGATTTTCAAGACTCATAAAGCTTCGGGTAGTTATAAGAGTCTAAGGAAAGTTTCCTTCACCAAATCTGACCTGGCACCGAGTGCAGTAGGACACGCGCAACCGGAAGCACTATTTCAATGTAATTGCAGCTACAGCACAGACCGTAGCTTGTTCCGAAACAGACAAAGTTTGAAACATCTGCATGAATTTAACGTGACTAATAGTAAATATTTTTGGAAATTTTAGCCAGTATTATGATGGTCGATTTTTAATTTTTTAAAGTTTGATTTCTGTTTATTCATTTTCAAAAAATTTTTAAAAAATGGGGGAAGAAATTTTGTGAAAGGTCCTTTTTCGGTTTTTTAGATTACGTTTGACTTGATTTTATTTGATTTTATTTTATTTTCTTTCTTCCGTTTTTCGGGAGATAAATTACGAGTGGAAACAGACCGGGTAGTCCGCTAAAGGCACCGGGCAGATTTCAACAGCGATAGTAATCGATCTTGTATCAACGAGTCGCGGTATCGACAAATTACAAGGCGAGACCCGGCGAGACCTGACGGACGTCGACGACGGACACATCCGAGTCGTTAGTCCCGGGCGTCGATCCGTCACGCTTCTACTTCTATACGTCGCCCTCTTCTTCGCCACGGATTTCTCTTTACTACACCGAAACCTCCATCCTGATCCTCTGAAAATTTTCTGCGGTATGTATGTATGTATGTACAATACGTATGTACACTCTATGTACTTAAAATACACATGTGGAGTGTACATACATCAATACACTGTTTTTAAATGGGGTGCAGAAAAACGTTTTTATCTTCTAGTAAAAGATTGATGAACGCACGACCGAGACACCCTAGTGTTTCATATATACCCAATACGATATTGCCGTTGGCTATTTGTCGAAAAGTTAGGTTTGTATTTGAGAAGGGAAAAGGAGAGTCGTACTTCAAACGAAGTAGGTATAGTACATGAGCCTTGAAGAAGAGAAGGAAGAGGAAGAGGAAGAAGAAAAGCTGAACGAAAATAAGCCGAAGCCATCTGGTCGCCAACCACCGGCAAAAGTCTTTTGGCTTAGCGTTAAAGAAAGGGACTGTGAAGCGAAGTTTCGGCTGTTACTGCTTCGAATTTCCCTCCGCACTTGAAACCGGGGCTATAGGGACCGATACTTGAAACGAGACTAAAGACACCCGAAAGATACCCGGAAGGCATGATGTCTGTATATTTACAAATTCTGAGGCATACCAACTGCAGTAAACCAAAAAAAAATAAATAAAAAACAAAATTGAAAACACGTGGCGGTTTTTCCTTGTCTTTGACAACTGTCACCCGGTCGGTTCTCACGATCTACAAAAAATTTCGAATAAAATTTAGCAAAAATCTGATGAAATATTTCAAATAAATGATAATCAGACACGAGAATAAACTTGGCACCCTAAGCGACCCCACATTATCGAAGTTCATTGCGTTAATCAAACGACTATAGATGGAGAATGACTGCGATAATGCCTAGAGGAAATAATTCCGAGTTAAGTATATAGAGCCGGTATATTACTGGGCACCATACAAAATAGGGAGAGTTGAATAGATAAAATGATATAATCGAAAGATTTAGATAAAGATCTTATAGTTTGAATGAACCGGAATGAACGGTGTTCTGTATTGGGTAAACGTCTAATTATAATCTTGATTGAGATGGGTTCACAAGATAGTATATGTGTCCGTTTTATGTATCGCCGCAACCGCGACTGCGGCTGCGGCCGTGGCTGCGGCTGCGGCTTTTCTAGTGCGCCTGCAGCGGGGTGAATAACAATATGAATCTAGACGAAATGCTTATCAAGTATCTAATTAGGGTTTTAATGAAGACGTATAGCGCACGAACGGCTGAATAAATCTCTAGTTTATATATATACATATATATATATATGTATATCACGATGCCATAATAACTACGGAACCAAATATTACGAGCACAACTAATTATCTCGCTTATAAATCCCTTAATCACTTTCAAGTCTTTCGAGAAGGAATATTATTACAAGGTATTAAGTTCTCCATATTCTACGGTACAAGTAGTTATATAACAATCCAATATGTGTTATATATGTAGAGAATTTTGTGTACATTGTACAATCACGTGCCCACCCCAAAAGCTCTTTTATATATAAGGTTTCCCGTGCGAGTTCATAGGTTCATTAATTTGTATTTCATTCCGAACACAAAACTGCATTATCCATCCCTCTGTACTATATGGCAGACCTAGATTATATGTATAGTGTCCCGTAGCTTTACCCTCGGACTATAAAAAAGAAGAAAAAAAATAAAAAAAAAAATCTCATAAAGCATAGTTCAATAGTCGAGCTGGCAAGGGATTTTTTTTCAATAGAAGAGACTTCATATATGGTATGGTTGTATAATAGCTACGTTAGACTACAGTAGACTACTCTGGACGACAGATATACCTAACGAAACTCCCTATATAGATACGGTAAAGGCTGTGTATATATGATGGAAAAAAGGGGTGCCCCTACTTCCATCTCTCTCTATCTCTTTGATAAAAATATAATAGTTACGTATACAGGTCAGTCCATAATGAATATTCGAATTGGTGACATACCACGAATGAGTCATTAATTATAAAAATTGTTAAAAGCAGTTCTAGAATAGTATATCAAAGAAACGTTATTCCCGAAATTATCTTTGAAAATATCACTTTTTGGAGACGATTTTTTTCACATGTATATTCGAATAGATATAACGGTGAAACGTCCTGTATAAATGGTACGGTATATCGCAGGTAGGTATATACTGCAGTTTACTATACACGCAGAGTAATATTTTCTACAAAGAACCCTCGGTCTACACATCTGGTCGTATTGTAAGCACTGCGTTCAAATACCCATGAAGACCTCGCTTAAACGATAACAATGCTTCGATGAATGCCACGGTTAACTAGCTGCTATACACTGTTACCATTTTCTCTATATGTATGTATGTACATACATACCTACTACCCGAAATCTTTATGTTGCATTCGCGTATCATGTTATATGCACCTCTATATCCTCGATATCATTGCGCATTGACATTTCATTGTGTTATGCCTTGGGTTACTGGGTAACCGTGGGGTGTGCGTGCTCGTGTAACAACTAAAAGGATATTGATGTATTGCTTGGTTGATTGGTCGTATGAATTGCCTTTTCCTGGTTACCACGAAGATTAATTTAATCGGAGTTTAGCTGCTATAAACGTTGCGGGATGGTAGCGTGAAATTGAGAATGTCACCGCAATGTCAATAGCTTTAATTCGTCAATTTTATTGCCTCAATTTTTGTTTCGTTATTTTATTTTATAGAATCGTATTTTTTTTTTTTTTTGTTTTTTTTTTCGAAAAATTCTATTCCATCTAGAACTTCAAATTTCTGTAGGTACAAGTACGTGACGGGATTAACGATATACTTAAAATCTAACCGATCGTAGTTAGGTTTTCTTTAAAACTTTTCTCCCTTGGTCATTGCACGACAACAATTAATTGCATTAGTAGAAATGCACTTAACTAATTGCCTTCGAGCTTGCAGTACCGAGGCAAGCCCAGTACATTATATCTTGTTCTATTTTCAGCCTTACTGTACGTACAGAGAAGATGAGGGAGACCTAAATCGGGTTGTTCAATAGATAAATTAAACGAGTTTACATTATAGTTTAAATTAAGTGATATAGACGATAAGGGGTTTCCTTTCACACACATATTCCAGAATATCAAGATTGAAAAAAAAATCATTTACCATTTACTATCATACCGACGATGTAGATAATTATTAACGCCTCGTATAACACTTGTCATATATAGTATCACCTTATCTAAATATATAAATATTTCATTTATAATTTATCGTTAGTAATCAAGTTTAAACGAACCCGGAGAATGGTCGTTCTGTTATGCATCATCTCGAGTCATTAAACTCAAGTTAAGTTGATCAAGTTTGACGTGTTGAGGTTGACTAAGACAGTTTTAATGCAGTTTATACTTCGGGTAAAGTTTACGCGTTCCTTAGATAACTAGCTGCGAGATGACACGGAGTTGGTAAATATCGGCTCCATATATTCCAGACTCCATAAGTAGCGAGAAAAGAACTTTGTTTATTATTTTCAGTATGTGATATGTGGATCAACAGACAAGTTGTATGTAGATATAACTACTTAGCCGTGAAATATCGCATTTGTGTATGTATGTAGATAAATATTTTTTTTATATTATTAAGTAAAAAAAATTTTGCACTCTAGATTTGAAACCCTCGTGTGAACCGATTTGTTCCTTTTTTATAGTTAGTGGAGCTGTGACGCCCACCTTATGATCGGACTTACAAACTATAAAGATTATTTAGGGCCTTACCGCGCAATTAAGTCAAGGCGTGGGACATAATATCGGGCCTGAGTTATTGGGGCATAAATTTAACGTTGCTTGGTCTGTAGGCCCTGTGCGTGAACTTGTCCAACGACAATGGAGACCATTGTGCCTTTGCGCGCCCGTAAATGATGCAGAGTTTTGGAAGGAGTATAAGCTGAATATCCACGTGTGTATATATATTTATACGTTTATTTGTATCGTATATATGAGAATTTTGTATAAGAAGGTAGGTATGTATGGGTGTCAACCACCAGCGTTGCTTTTATCTGCAAGCTTTCAGAATTTCGTACTTTAACGCGAGATTCACACGCACTTGTCAATTAATCTCTATATATACCTAGACGCGGAGATTGGACGTCGAAAGGTATTGACGTTCATTGTTACAGATTCACCGACGGGCGTTCAGACGGAAGAAAATATCGATGTGAAATTGGAACGACGTAACAATGGAACTTTACGTCATCAAATAATACTCTCTACAGCAATTGCGGAACGCCACGAGAAGAGCGTTAAAAACAAATTAAATTTATAAATCGATATTCGTATAACCAAACCCCCTCATGTTTGTTACATACATATATATACATACATCTATCTAACTACGTTGCAGAAAATTTATCGACTAATATAGTACACATATGTGTGTTTGTGTGTGTGTATTCGTACGGGGAATTATTGTACTGGCTGCAGCACACGTAGGTATGAATCGTACGATTAATCATGATCTTCGTAAGCTAATATTTTTTTCAAATCGAATCAATTCATCTATTCGTTAAGCTAGTATAAAGAATAATTTAAATAAATTAAACATTTATATAATTAGTGAAATTTCAAGATTCTCTTAGCCCTCTTTTATCCTCATTTTTTTTTTTTTTTTTTTTGGGAGGGGAGGGGGGGGGGGAACCTTCTCATCGACCATGCAAAAGGACTTGGAATTCTCCCTACAGTAAGCGAGAAACAAAACAAAAAAAAAAAAAAAAAAGAAGAAAAAGAGAGAAAAAGAAAAATACGGGTAGTCGTTTATTTGGTCTCGACGCTCGTCGTCGCGACGCGGCGCTCCTGGCGTCTGTGGCAAATATGACGTCGCGGTTGGGATCGATGGCCCATCCGCAGGCCTGCAAGGGGAGTTTACCCTCCGAAAGGAAGGAATAGGGTCGAATGCCGCTTGCGACAACGTCCCGACGTCCCGGCGTCCTTATTATCCGGAGATGACGGGTATTCTTACATCTACAAATGTATGCATACAATATAGATGTAAACTTACATGCATATTATATATATAGGTATATATACATGGAGTTGTATTTCTATCATGTATAAACGTAGATATCTTATCGGCTCTAACATAAGATGAAAGTCCAGTACAGTAGTTTGGTTTTTGTGCTTTTTTCATGCCAAATTCACGTTCACCGAAATCCGGATCCATGTCTATAAAATAGAAATTTGATTCACCCGCATAATTGGTTTTGAATTTACTTTTTTTTGTTTTTTTCCAACGATATTACATTTACGTTAATTAATTTTTGACCCAATCGCCGATAATGAAACGAAAAATCTATCAAAAGCTAAATATTACTTGTGTTTCTAATTTCTGAGTATGACTAAACGCAGGATATCTGGGGTGTGAAAATTTCCGATTGATTTATTTAGGTTTCTTTTCTATTATATCTTCGATTATCTGCTATTCATGTGTTGATATTTTATTTGGTACAATTATTTATCATACGTGAAAATCGTCGTTATGGTATTTCTGTTGGTGTATGTAACTGTGGTGTTTATTAACGATCGTACATGTATATAACTATACATATATAGTGTACATACATATAATACATATACGTAAATTGCAGTTTAACGTTGAATTCTATGGGGAGGATTGGCGAACTTGTAATTACTTTGGCATTGAGGTGAATGGCGTTTTATTTTATTAGGGAGCGACGTAGATATCGACAGATGTAATACCGCCTCCTTACAGTCCCTTTCCTTCACGGTATAGCCATTCGAACCTCAAAAAGTTCAACGGGGTTAGATTCCGTCTGACTTCCTACATCCAGATCCTTACTTCTTTTTATTTTCTATTTCTCTCTGGTATATTGCAGAGGAAGAAGTGTGATTACTGGACACTCGGAAAATCCATTACCTATAGCTTTTGCCAATAGGAGTTGGAGTCCTCTTTTATTTCATTTTATTTCATTTCATTTTACTTCTTTTTCATCTTATATTCCATAAAGAAACAAAAAAAAAAAAAAAATATTTACCGATACTTTTACCGCACTATCGCGTTGTCACATCGAGTCCATTACTCCTCAATCACTCTTGAAGCAATACATCGATTTAATTCGCGGTTGTAGAGAGTTTCAGAAAATTTATTTCCCCTCAATAAGCAACGCGGAAACAAAAAAGAAAAAAAAACATCTAAAGGCAATCTTATCATACAACATTATTACAAAAATTATAGCTTTATAGTTCTAACTGAGAAACACAATGTCAATACTTTATTGCCCAAAGCTGAAAGCATCGATCGAAAACCATACGGTATAGTATCAATTTAAACACACCACCCTGTACATTATATGTGATAATAAAAAGAGAGGTGAAGAGAGTGTGTGAGAAAGAGAGAGAGAGAGAGGGAAAAAAGGTGGTAAAGTTTCCTTGGTTATTCGCTAACATCCCAAGAGTCTTTGCGGAAGTGGTTTTCCCAGGGCTGAGGAGCGTCGCGTCGCGTCGCGTCGTGCGATGCGGTGTCTTTCTAGTTGGTGTTACTACAGTAACTCGGGTATAAGGGAAGACAGGAAGAAAAGAAGGCGGAAAGAAAAATGAGAGGAAGTTTATGCGCGGCCAATTACTGAGGGTTGAATCGAGTCGAGTCTCCGAGGGATGTACGGAGGGTGTAGAAAAAGTAGAGACTAGGAACCTGCAACTGTTCCAACGCATCCGCATCAAGGACGAACTAAGGGATGGCGACCCCTCTTCTTCGCCCTTTCATTCTCTTCTCTTCTCTTCTCTTCTCTTCTCTCCTCTCTTTCTCGACCTCGATACTATACCTAAAGCTTGAATATAATACAGGAGAGTTACGAAGCGCTAAGCTAAGCGTCGCGTCGCCTTGCCTTGCCTTGCCTTGCCTTGCTTGCGTCCCTAGCTCGCAAACTTTGTATGCCGGAAGAGGCTGGCACCGTGACGCCTTCCTAATGACGGTATTATATTTATTTATGGGCAGCGTAGCCTCAGTTTTCCAGATTTCACCAAGGTGTTGGGTATACCCAAGGGAGGACGGAGGGCGTGCGTACGGCTATAAGGGTGAGGGCGAAGGAGCTTTGGTTTCAAACTCCTTGATAGATTTATTTTCGCACACGTACCTTTGCGTTGCGTTTTCTCATGGAAAAAGGGCTGTGAAATGATCGCGTGCGGTTCGCGGTGGGAGACATTAAGTCCGTACCTACCGATGGAGGGAGAAAATCGAAGAAAACTTTTCTGTTTTTTATTCCCTTGTTTAAATTCAAATTCTTTTCCTTAAAATGTTTCATATTTTAACTCGATCAAATAACCTGCAGATATTTTTACGAATTGTTTAAATATGAGGATTATACAGGTCTTAAATGCATACACATCTCGACTTTGAAACAGAATTGTTTCCTTAATTGGATCAATAGTCCGCTACTTAAGGATACATTGGCACTAAGGAAGGCGAGTAGGGTACTAATGGTTGAACCCGAATTCAACCTCCGAGCCCTTATTCTTATTCGGGCATAAAGCTCGCTTTATAAATTACGTTCAATCATAAGCAACTACATCTGACAACGCCAGGCTCATTCCTATCATCACGAATGAACGAGGGGACGAGACAAGTGCAATGGCGTACCTACTTTCAGTATATCATCTCATATTATCTATTCGATATTATTTTTTGATCCGCGAGATGAAAATGCATTTCTAATGATCCGGAAAAAGCGTTTTGTCAGAGATTTGAAGAAAAGCTCTTTCAATTATTTGTTCATCGATTTTTTTTTTTTTTTTTTTTATTCTGCCATCAGTCGAAGGAGAATTATAATTGTGTCTGATTATATTTGGAAATTTTTATGTCGAGATGGGGTTTTTCTGTTTCTTTTTTTTTTTTTGTTTTTTTGCGAGACTGGGTAATGTAATTGATATATACAGTGTATATATATATGTATATAGCGGTATGGTGTATGGATATTATTATTGATACGTAGCTATAAGCGGGGTAGCGTAGCTACTACCATCGGTATTCTGTTTTTATTTAATATGCGCGAGCATTATATGAAAAGGTAATATTAGCTCACCCCACCGAAGGCCGCTTCCATAAACCTATATAGCTTTTCATCGCCTCGCCCGTTCATCCCGGTGAAATATTCATCGAGGCAAATTGGCTGTTGTTCTTTTTTTTTTTTTTTTTTTTTTTTTTTTTTTTTTTATTTCCGATCAGCTTGCTGCAGCCAGGCTGGTGCTGGCGTTGGTTACTGGTGCGGCCGCGGCCATGGCGTCGTCGAAGCTTAATTAGAAATATTTGTTCAACTTTATGCAGATACCAAGCGTCGATATTCTCCTAACGAGCACGTGTGACCGGAATTATATGGGTGTAGGTATGTATGTTACGATACAATACGAGGTGGAGTTTCTATATCCTCAAAAGCCGATTTCACCATCGGTATAAAAAGAAAAATCAAAAAGAAAAATTACGAAAGCGGAAAAATAAAAAAATAAAAAAACAAAATTGAAAAATGTTCAAATTTGAAAAATCTTTTTACTTTAATGAGGTAAATACTGCGGCCGATATATCATGGTTATCTCGATTTGTATAATTATGTTATGTAATGGTAATGTGAAACAAAAGGTGATTAGTAATTATTAAAGCGCACTCGCGGGGTACTCCGATGAACGCGGAATGTAACTACCGCCCGATGCTGTTAACGCAGTTAATTACGAAGTTATTTAATTAATTTCTGGTAATTCTATAATAATGTAAATGTCAAATTGAAATCCAGAGCGCAGTTATACTAGTACATATAATATACATATATACGCAAGTGTCGTCTGCCGTCTCTAACAATTAATGTAAAATTGGTTTCTGAAGCCTATATGACGTTCCTCCTATATCGTATGGAAATAATAATCAACCGTAATTATCTATCTACATTAATATACAGCAATATTTCCTGTCAAATTTTCTTCCCTATATAATATGGGTACATATATGTATATACATATATCAGCTGTCAAGCGATGTAATTGAAAACTGATTATAGTTATGCGTCAGTCAGTTGAATGACGTTTTATTTTAACCAGCTTTCCAGCTTTTTTTTTTATTTGTTTCTGTTTTACTCCAAAACTTCATCTCATGCATTTTTAACCTCTGGGAGAGAGAGGGAGAGAGAGTTTGCCCTGACTTGACAAGCTATTCAATTATTATCGGCCGATTCGAAAGTATGAGGCGAAAAAGTTAGTTTCATTTTTTTTTTATTTTTTTTATTTGGGAAAATTTGTTAAACGGTTTTGGCAAAAATGAAGAGCAGATAAAATTTAAACAGAGTTTGAAAATGGAGCAATAGGATTTAATTCCCCAAAGTGACGAGGCGTAAAAAATAAATTGTGTAAAAATTTTTACTCGAATTCGTATAAATAATGTTTTTTTTGTTGCTCTTTTTCTCTTATCGTTTCAATTTTTTTTTTTCTTTCTTTCTTTCTTTTATTTAATATTTTATATTTTTTGTATCATTTTTTATATTCATAATTTTGTTTTTCAATCGGCTTGTTTGCGAACCAAAGAAAACACGGGCGAAGATAAAGAGCGAGGGTTCCACCACCCTATATACAGACGATCAAAATGTAAATTAATTTTCTGTCCATCGAAATTGCGGAATTGTAGAAAAAGGTAGGTATAGGTACGTACATACATACCTATATGTATATTGCAGGTAATTTTCTGGTGCACCAATCTTCACCTGGTTATCGGACGGCTTTCTCAATACTCGAGTAATGTTTAGCAGAAACTAGTACCGAGCTATATATACAGATCCGAAACTTTGGCAAAGCTGGCGCGAACCTGAAGCAGTCAAACTTTGCCAAAGAGGGAAAAGGAAGAGAGAGAGAGAGAGAGAGAGAGAGGAAGAGGAAGAGGGAAAGAGAGAGAGGGAGAGAGAAAGAGAGAGAGAAATGAATAATTTCGATAAACCTGGTCTACATCATGGTCGCGTGTAAACGTGATTTACTAACCCATGGAATCGCGGATCACAGGTTTACGGGATGTTTGAACGCATGTTAATGAACGGTACACTCGACGGGGGTAGAAAGAGGTACGTATGTAACACGAGACCAGGTCGCGGCTAACTGGGGCTGCTACACACGTGCAGTGGGACATTCCTGGTACTTGCCGTACTTGCAATTACACGGCATGAAATAATAACCCCGAGGAGCGACGCTACCTCTATGGATCAATATTAAGGGCGGGGGTTAAAGCCGCCAAGAGGGACAGTGGGGAAGAACGAACCATGGAGAGAGGGAGAGGGAAACAGAGAGAAATGCTTTATAGGTATATTTTTGAATACGATGGTAAGAATATCAAAAAAAAAAAAATATATATATATATCATTATATTTGTTCTTAGGATTCCCCAACCTCCAAAATCTGTTGCTTCTATTGTAACGATGAAGAATTACCTGAATCAACTTATCATATCGCAGTTAAATAGCGTGAAATATTCTGGGGACAATTGTGAGAAATTCTTATAAGTTTCAGACTCGAAAGATTTGTTTAGGAAATTTTTTTTAAGAAATTTTTTTGAACCTGACAAAGTATGACTAAGCTTTTTTTTATCATACACTCGTGTAACCCTCTTTGAGATTTTCGTTCTTGAAGCTTCGATGTTTGAATGTATAAACAATAAATTTTTGGGATTTTTTTTTTTTCCTGAACATTTCTGATATTTACGTTCGAGAATCTCTTCTGCGTTTTTGAACAACGTAAGATAAAAAATTTTAAATATTTGTGATATAGATAAAAAAGATTCACTAGGGCGGGAGAAAGCTTGATAAAAAGAAGAAAAGGAGACACAAAGAAAAAAAGAAATGAAAAAAAAATGTACATAAAACCTAAAACGAGGTAAAATGGAATAAAATGAGATAAAATAGATGTTTAGAAACTACCAACACAAGGGATCATATACAAACAACAATTAAAAGCATAAAGTAAGTTGACAACGCTGTAAAGACTCAATAGCTAAGATTACAAAGGTGGTCTCCGAGTTTCAGCTTGAATACAATACTAGAGGACGACCCACGAATACTGGGAGGTAGAAGGTTTCACAAAGAACAAGCATTCATAAAAAGAAAAATATAAAAAAAAAATATATATATATATGTATAAAAAAAAAGACTTTTGAGAGGGTAGAAATACAGAGAGAAAACGAAACCAGCTTGGCTGTTGGGCGAGAGAGGTGACTGACTCTTCGCTTTGGCAAACTAAACTTTTGTCAGTTTTTATTTTTTTTTATTTTATTTCATTTTTTCTTTCTTTTTACGCTTTATACAGATAAACTGCAAAGAGAAAGAATTCGGTCAGAGAACTGCGAGTCAGTTCGTAAACTGGGCGTTAAAAATTTCACTGAGATTAAACTAGACGAGATGAAATATCTATGCGTTCAAGATTCAGTTCAATATTTAAAATTCTCAAGAAATCATATAGCTGAGAATAAATTTTTCTTAGAAATTTATTGAAAATATAAAATATTTCACTACTGATATCCAATAATTACAAAATAATAATGTATATACATATACAACTTCACTTCTTCCAGAAATTATAGAATAATAATTTTATTGATTTGAAGTTAGAGCCTCTCGCTTATATCCATGTCAAAGTAGGTATAGACAATTGCATGTATATTGGTGTGATACAAAGACGATACGTTGTACATACGTCAGATAAGTTTACCCCGTTCATAAGCATCATTGATTATTCTCTTGACCCCTTGTTTCGCCAGGTTAAGTAGTTGGTAGGGAAATTATACTTATCTACCTTGTTAAGTGCCAAGAACTACCGGCGCTTAAAGAAGCCTTAGAAAAAAAAAAGTTTATAAGTATCTACAGACTGACATTATTGTACGATAATGTATTTTCGGAATTCCCATAGCTTAGAGCTGATAGGTATTATGGGGTACTTAGTGTATATCCAAGATATAGAAATTAAACACATTTTCGGTGATTGTGATAACCAAGATAAGCAATACTCAAATATCCTTATTTAGGCCTTTATTCTGGCCATAATTTCAAAAATCTTTATGTTAAAAACCCTCGCATCTTACACCATGATGTTGCCATTAGCATAGATTGAAGTAAGTTCTATAAAAATGACCTAGCCTAACTGTTGATTCAATAACTAATTGACCGTCAGTCCGAACGATCTATAATTTTTTTGTAGATGAATTTCTTACACGTAGTTATGACGTACAGATTAGAAGTTTTGAAAAATATTGATTGCTTTAGCTGAAGAGAAAAAAAATGAGAAAATTTACATTTTTTCATATCCTAAGACAGGATATTTGTGGATTGTTTAAACCTCAGTTGCTAAAATTCATGAAAATGTGTCAAATTTTCACATCGCGAAAATGATCTATGAAATATTTTTAATAATTTTTGGATATATTATATACTTTTTATTTTTGTTTAGAAAATTATTTAACGTGGTTATATTTTTCTTAAACCATGCAATAATTAAAATTTATATGAAATAGTGAATACATATATAATATAACTCTTAGAGAGTTGAAAGAATGAAATTTCATTCAAGTTTGGAAATGCGTTTTTAAATAAAAATGCATTCAGAAAGAATTGCATTCTGCGAGTAGCCAAGCTCATATAATATGCATATACCTATATATTTATAATCTATTTAGACCGTAAGCTAATTGGAGAATTGAAATTTAAAGAGGTTTAAAGTGCAGAGGAAAAGAAAAAAAAAAAGAATAAAAAAAAAAAGAGGAAAAAGTAAAATAGACAGATCTGAATAAAAGTAACAAAAACTGTTGAAATCGTTAATATCGAAGCGTGGCTATTATATTTTGTTAAGAATGTGAAAAAAAAAAAAAAAAAGAAAAATTAATCATCTTTTTGTCTTGCAACGTCCGTATAATTATCCCCTGCACGTTTACAAAGCAGTAGAAATTTTCAACCCTTCGATAAATAATTCCCATAATAAATTCCCCTTTTCATCTGAACATATACCGCGGAGTAATGTCCCTCTCTCGCAATTAATGCATCCGTTCAAGAGGTGGAGAAGTGGAGAACACTAATATCCATCCTCTCGTCCGCCTACGTATTAGAGAGTATAAGGTGTATATAGTGTCGGGATTTATACAGATAAGTTCTCAAAGACTGTGTATTAGGCTTAGCTACGTACCATCTTGGTCACCCTGGAGGGGCTAACGTCGTTAACCTCTTAGCGAGTTACTCGGATCGAAACTACTGCAACGGATCCTTTCATCTCACACCATCGTTTATCCAGTGCATTATCTATTTATATACCATCGCATATATATCCGAGCTAGAACGACCTCGGGTTGGACCGTTATACCGTCGTTATACTGAGACATATAAGTAGGTACGCTGCAGAGATCACATATGAAGCACCACATCAACGCTGCAGAGAGTTTCAAGCGGTCCAGACTTTCTGCTCTATTCTATATAGACGCATGAGGAGAGAAGGTTATTAGAGGTTTTTGGTAGAGAGAAAGAGAGAGGGAGATAGTAGGTGTGTATATTCTCGAGACCGGAGGTTTATGTCGTCGCGAGAAATTTTACATCCTCATTTCCTGTCATCGGAAAGTGCCGCTCTGACTGTGGTGGTTGTTGAATAAATGATGAAAATTGTTAGGGCAAGGTTTCGTAGCTAGCGAATTAAGTATTAAAGGTATATGTTGGCGAGGCCGAACGAGTTGAAGATCTAAAACGGGATGAAAACGGGATGGGCGGATACTGTAGAAGGATAAAGGGCCCCTGGTTGAGACTAACGCAGTCGTAGCGATCGCCAAATTCTAATTTCAGCATAAATATACAATTCGGTGGTAACCGCTTGGGAATTCGCAATTGAGAATCGGACCGACCGAACCAACCAACGTGAGCGAACGTGGCGAGAAATCGCCCACCAAAAACCTTGCCTATTTTAAACGAACGAAACACCTAGGGGAGGTGCAGTCGACCTTACGGTTTAAACTCTGAAAAACGATTCCCCGATGCCCCCCAAATTCCAAAACGTATACTAGGAGGATCCATTCCCTTTTCTTCTTTTTTTTTTTTTTTCTTTTTTCCTCATACTGAATTCTTCTGCAAAATTTGTTTACTCCGACATATTAAATTCTTCATCAAATACACGATGTTTGTTTTAAATTTCGAGATAAAAGATAAATTTCATTTGAAAATTGACACAGTGGTTATTAATTTTTTTGTTTTTCTCCCAATTTTCCGTCAATCTGTTTTTTTTTTTTTTTTTTTTTGGTTTTCTTCTATATTTGATATATTCCCTTAGCAAGGACGAATATAGGTATGTATACATACATACCTATATACCCAAATTTAATAAAGAAGTTTTCTCTGTAAAATAAACCCATCCCCTTCCCCTGAATGCAGGTGAATCGTTGTCTATTGTATAGATACATATATGTAATATGTAGGTATATATGTATATATGTATGTATCCGGTAATGGGATTTCAAAGTTGGCTGTGTAGCAGGAATAAAGAATTTATAGCTACTGCTGAAGGGGGTGAAAGAAGCGTACGTATTCAAATGACGAAGGGTTACAGAAATTGTAGGCACTTTGACTGTAAAAAGAATGTAGAAAAAGAAATAGAGAGATGAAATGAAAAAAAAAAAGCAAAAAAAATAAAAAAATATATACAACAAAAAATACAAAAAAAAAAAAAAACAGTACAGAGAACAGAAAAAAAAAAGAGAACGCAAATGAAGTAGACGTAGCTACTTCAGGTTGATTTAATATTCGAGCCGGTGGATAAAGTGAAAAGTGAGCGTGTGCAATTTGTGTCAGGTTCTTGTCGTTGGGTATGGTATAGGTACGTACCTATATTGAGTGACAACTACGTTGAAAAGCCATTTTTTTTATTTTTATTATTTTTTTTTTTTTTTCGAAATTTTATTTTCTATATCATTTTCCATACATTCAGTAGAATATAATTTTTTGATAGATACGATAATTGTGTCTAGTTATCATTTCTTATCTTTTCAAGTTTGGTAAACGGGTTTAATCCTTGTCTATAAGCTTTGCTTCGTACTTATGTATAGAGCTGAAAATATATCGACAATGAAATCTGAATTAGGAGTAAAAAACAAAAAAATAAAAAGAAAAAACAAATAATAATAATTAATACCCGTATCGTGGAAGAGGTAGAAAAAGGAAAGAAACGAATGGTAGAAAATAAACTCCTCCTCTCTTAAACGGAAATCAATAGACGTACCTATATATACACCTTCGTTCGGTATTACCTAAGAAATGATTGGAATAATTTTTTTTTCCCCCCAGAATTCCTAATCGACACGAAGTCTACAGTCCGTAGTCGCTTTTACTTGAAAATAAAAAATAAAAAAAATAAAAATTCCAATCATAGATTATTCAAGAATTATTATAAAGTTATAAATTTTTATATAAGTTTTAAATAACCTTTGATTTATGGGCTCGTCGAATTTGGTTTTTCTTTCTTTCTTACGATTTTTCGTTCGTGAAAAAAGGCCCGATCTCAATTACTCTTCGGTTTTTCGGGCCATCTGGTACTCGGACGCAATTTGTCGGCCAATTGAAAAGGCAATCTAATCACACGGTCTATCGTCGTTAAGCCTAGCGAGATAGAAGGTTGAGCTAGTCTCTTTGGTCGAAAATCTTCAATTCCGGTTCCATCAATCTCAATCAAGATCTTGGGCGTATATATCTCTCCTTGGCTTCGTTCACGGTCATTTAATCATTTAGAAGGAAATCGTGTCCCGTGTTCCATGCCCCGTGTCCCGTGTCCCGTGCACCATGTACCGTGTCTCATATCTCCTTTCGTCTGCTTTTGAATCGAACTACCTACTACGACTCATATGTATACCGGTGTGGATGCATGTATGAACTCATTAAAGCGCGTGCGCTAACGTTTGCTCCATATATTTTATCCTCCACCCACAAACCGCTTCTCTTTCCTTTAGAATATATCCCTCCACGTCATTAACGACCGCCGGTGTTGACACATGCATTTATTTACATTAGAGAATATAAAATACCTCAGAATTTTTGAAACGACGTTGGAGTACTTCACACATGTGTGTTTTATATATACATACATATACATATACATATAACGGATATGTATATACACGAACACTGGTCACATACCTACTCTATATGTAAAGATATCCCTTATATACATATACATATCTATATTCAGACTTATATATTACAGAATTTACATAAAACGTATACGAAACGCAGTGGTAGAAAATGAATTGCCGATGTGTAGGTATACACCATGTACACAGATACGTAAACCTAACAGATAGATATTTATATGCTTTTCGTTGCATATGCTACAGACTATAAGTTAAAAATTTATCTTTACATATTCTATACGATGGTGTATACCGATTCGATAAATATTTGTTGCATTTCAACGACTAAAAAAGTCGTTGAACGTAACGATCGCTGACGTACTGGGTTATACATTTAACTTTAACCCTTTTTATTTTAAATTTTCTTCATTATATATGACATAAAAGTGTTGGAGAAAAGGGTGAATATCGTTATAGAAATTCATGTACATGTACACAGTGAATTATATGTATAGTATAATATTTTGGAAAGGTTTATCTGACGAGTTTTGGGGTACGGTATATGAGAGTAAAAGCGAGTTTGTGTCTAATCGAGAAGACGTAAATGGTACTTGAGGAAATAGACCTTGAATTAGAAACTACCCAAGTTAGTCTTAGTCCTGTTTCTCCATTTTCTCTCTAGGTACGTACTACATACCTTTCTCACAGTAGCTACCTATATTATTTTAGTCTGGGAAAACGGCGGGTTGGTCTAACAGATTCATTCTCTCTCTTTGGTGTAAGGTTAGGAAAGGGGTTTTCCTCATCTATCCTTTAAAGCCAAATAGTCTAATTAAGACAAAGTTAATCTAACTTAGTCCTCGTTCTATAATACCAAAGTAATATAAACAAATAACTGATTAAATGAAGTCGACGTCGACCCTCAACGTTAACGTAACGTTATGACGAGATGAGCGAAAAGGAGGTGCTGAGACCTAATTTACCACTTGATAAAATTTATTTAGATTTATCGAAGACGAGTGGGTAACCTACGTACGTTGAGCCGAAAATGCGGGTCTAAAAGTTGCTGTGAAGAAATATACACAGTGTAGATACACATGAGAGGATAAATATAAAGGAATGATTGCTGCAGATGTCCTTGGAGAAGTAAATCCGCAAGGGTTTTTTTGGGGGGGGGGGGGGGGGGGGGGTGCGGGTTTTGGAAATCGGATTTAATAAGGGTGCAGGAAAAGCTCATATAGTTACTGCAGGCATTGGATCAAAGGAAGAACGAAACAAGTCATCAAGGGTTAGAGCCACTCGTCCCTATAGACAAGGACTCGCGTGTTGAAGATGGGAAAATATTAAATGGGGGAAGCCACGTGCTCGAGGAAATGAAGTGCACCGGGTCTTAGAAGAGAAGGTGTTGCTGAGGGCTAAACGTTGTAACTCTCATGGGGCCGGGAAGTGAGGGAGAAATATATATATATACATAAATATAAAAAAAAAAAAGAAAAAATAGAGATAGAAAATAAGAAAGGCCGACAAAAGGAACGAACACCGTAAAAATGATAGTAAAAGTGGCACAGTGCCTATGGGTTATCTAACCGGTAGCGCTTCACCAAGGGCCATGACTAGGGCGCACAAAGAGCCGGGGTTCTCGGAGTACATCCAGCTAGTGGAATCTGTACGTTACCTCGCCTCGGTTCGTGTATAAGAGCGGGTTCCAGGTCCCCAGGGAAGCGCTGGGGCGTAACTATCGATTGCCCAGACTTTTAGGGCGAAGAGGTGTTTCAGGAATCGTCGAACCAACGACACTGGTTCTTGGAAGAAAGTTGCCTCTCGTCGTTGAACAGAGGGAAATTTAACCAAGTTGACTTCAGACCGTATCTTTATTCCGGACCGTTTTACCTTCTAAACTAAAGTGCCCTGTGGTTGCTGGACGGACCACATAAAGGAGCGGGAGTCTATGCCAGGGCTGATGCATCGCGCGATGTCAACTTATGCAGAACCACAAACCCCTTGCAAACGAGTTTGGCTTTTACAGAGAGATAGGGTAAGGGGCTAAGTGTATCGGAGCCACAAACTCGTCACAGTTGATCTTAATCGAGCTAGAAACGGTTGGAGAAACAGAGGAAGATTGATTCCGAAATAATTCTAAGTATTTCGTATTGGTTCTTGAAGTTTTTAATCAACTGAACACAAAACTGATACCAAACTGACGATTGCCCGGTAAAATTTCAAGAAAATTGGACATTCGATTGCTGAATTTTGGGCACAAATTTGGAATCAGAAAATGCCATCATCCAATCGAATGATGAAATATATTTGATCAAAAATTGATAACAGCTGTAGTCCGTGCGGTATAAATAATAGTGGAGAGTTTTTTTTTTAGAGTTAAATTTATCTATTCAGTGAGTTAAAAATCTATAAGAATGAAATGGCCTCGTGCCAGAACCGGAACAAAAAAGGTTTCAACTCGAAAAGTATGCTTAAAGTAATTTACCGATGAGACAGGCGTGAAGAATTCATTGCAAACAATTTATTTTGGAATCCGAAACGTCGGGATAATAAAGAGAAATGATTTTACTGCGTTTTCGACCCGATGTTATATATATATACTTTTTCGTATATGTATACGAATACATATGAAAGCTGGTGGATCAGCTCTGCGTTTCATCGTTGGTTTCGATTTGTTGTGAAAACTTTGTCGAATTTACCGAGGTTTGGGATCCTTTCGCTCACTAGATTTCACAATTCAAAGGTGAATACTAAAAAGAATGCTAAACGAGAGTGTCTACATTACACTTTTGAAGTTTAAAGTTCGAATTTTGAATCTTGAAGCTCGAGACTTTAGCACGGCAATTATAATCGTGCAGCGGCGATCTCAAAATTCTTAACACTTACCAAAGATTCTTAACTCGATCGAATACTTCGGAGATCAAGTGTACGTATTTACGAGGTACATAATTGCACTCATCGCTCTCACCAAGAAACGAAAAGTCGTCGATCAACGTCGACGATTGCTCTTCGGTTATAGAGCGAGGCGATATGCCAGTATGAAAAACCTCCCGGATTGCATCGGGAGAATACTTCTACTTAAATTAAATCAAGCGTTAATATTTTCTCAGTAAATTTCAAACGCTTCAATTTATTCAGTGTTACGTGAAAAATGCCAATACGGGGTAGTTCAAAGGAACTTATCGCTGTAAGGGGAGGAGGCTGGGAATAAAAATTCTTGCAACGAATGAAGAAAGGGTGCGATGAAGGGTTCAGATGATTTCAAATGCTTCATTTCGAACAGCATATTTGTCACAGAAGTAGTTATCAACGATATTAATAACCCTCAGCAACAAGTGCTGCAGATAATCGGAGAGTACGGAAAAAGAATGAAAGAAAAAAAATTGTTTAATTAATTCAAGTCGTTCGTCAGATAATTAGGGAATGAAATAAACGGTTTTTATGTTGTAGCAGTCATTCAACGCTGACTAAATCACTTTTTCTTTATCTTCCTCTAACTTTTTTTCCGTTTCTTATAGTTTTTAGTACTTAGTTTTATCTACTACAAGATTCAAGTCTTTTTTTTTTGTTTTTCTCCTGTTACGGTTTAAGACCGCCGTGAAGTTCCGCATATGTAAGTCTCGACGCTGGAAGAGAAGTTCTTCGAAGTCCGTAGCTACTCTTCGTTCGTATCTGAACAGCGAGAATGTCAAATGTAAAACTTGAGCCTCGTGGAAAACGTTAAGCACCTTCTTACAGTCAGTCTTTCCTCGAATGAATACGTAATGTTCAAGAAGTAGAAGAAGAAGAAGAAGAAGAAGAACAAGAAGAAGAACAAGAAGAAGAAGTCTCTAGCCATCAACTCGGCAGGAATAGACCGAGGTAAGAGAAAGGAAAAATTGCGGTATAAAAAAAACTTTTAAGAAAAAGAATTGAGCTTCTTTAAACCCATTTCACAATTCTACATACCCCCTTCATTTCCCCAATACTAAAAACGAAGCCTCACAACCAAGTTTCACCGAAATATCAATTTCCCTCGACTTCAAAGTAAATCAATTTTTTTTTTTTTTTGTTTTTTTTTTTTTTTGTTTTAGCTGACTCAATTCTCTCAAATTTTATTTATTTGTCCTTCTTTTCGCTGAAAGATACGAGGAGATAAAATGATCAACATCTCCCTTACCGTACGTGTCGACGTGGTAGCGGCGGCGGTACAGGACTGTGAAAATTATCCATCATAGAATATGTGTTGTGATCGATGGATTTATGGTCAAGACTCTCCAGGTGATCGAGTCTTAGCAATTCAGCTTCCCTAGGTGAATGTAGTTCACAATGAGCAACGTGGAGCAGCGGTCTCAGCGAGGAGGCCCCCTCGCATCGCTGCTGCCGCGAAGGTGGCCTCACTACCTGGTGGTGGTCGAGACCATCCGCGGTAGATTTTTCCTCACCCCAGACCTCGAATTCACCGGCCGCCGAATAGTCACCGAATCCACTGTTACCCTTCACTTTTGCACTTTCTTTAACACGTTCACCAGCCAATGATTGGGAATAAAAATTCCCCACAGACTCAATACTGACGAATTTTTTAACTAGTTTAGCGATACTTTTACCCTTCAAAGAGCCGCCCTTGGCTCTATTTAACGCGTTAATTTTTCACCAATAATTTGACGACTGTTATTTTGAAATTCAAAATTTTCGTAACAGGTAGTTTATTTTTTTAATTAAACTCGTGTCCTAGGACGATTACTAGCGATAGATTTAGTCTAGGTAAAGAAACGTTTTTTTTTTTTTTTTTTTTAATGTAAGTGCAAGCGATTGGAGAAGGAGGTTTGGCTTGCTTGCCTGCAGATATAAAGAAGAAAACTCGAGCGGGAAAACTTTCTTATCAATCTGTCAACGGCAGCAGGAAAGTTTAGTTTCCTTACTGAAAACAGTTTTCTATAGAATCTTCGTAGAGAAAGCTTTAAAGCTCGAGGCACTGGAGGAGGGTAAGTTACCAGCTAATTCCCAACTTTTTTTTTGTCTTCTCTTTTTTCCGTTTTTGTTCTTTTTCTTTTTTTTTTTTTTGTTTTTTTTTACCACCCCTAGAGATCACAGCTCTTTTTGCACTTGATAGAGCTTAACTTTACGAAAAAAAAAAATATGTATCTATATGTATAGTAGTTTAGATATTCAGTTTATATAAATTATTTTAAGAAACTTTCAGAATGTCATATTTTATGAAAATAAAATCAAAAATAAATACAATTTCTTTTCTATCACCAGTTTAATTTTCTTTAATTCTTTTTATATATTTATTTATTTATTTGTTTATTCATTTATCAAATCACTGGTCAATACGCAATGACAACGATGATCGACGAGAAGGACGAAGTATCTATAGAAATCTGGCAATGATTAGTCGTCATAGAATTCAGATCAACATTCATCTTAATAAAAGGCGGAAAAAAAAATCAGAAGAAATTGAATTATATTTTTTATCAAATCAAACGATATCTTCTTTATATATATGTATATTTATATATATGTATACGTTATTCACAAGGACACTTTTTGGTCGAATAATTTAAACTTACAATTACGGGGTTTTTGATATAACAATGAAAATAATTCACATATATTGTATAATCCGTTGGATTTTACACCCTCACGGTTTTCCTTACTTTGATTTATTTATATTTTTGTAATTTTTGTAATTTTTGTATTTTTTTTGTTTTTTTTTTCTTGTATTATATTTATTTTATAATATAAATCCACGAACAGGTAAAATTTAACGCGGCACGTAACGATAAACGATCCCTTAGTAGACGTACTAACGTCAACCTCTGTCACCTGGTCAACGGATACTGAAAGCTAAGGCGTCGCGACGCCCGGCACAAACTGATACCAGGCTATCCCCTCCTGAATATTTGTTGGCGCGTGCGCCGCATCCCCCACTCTATACGTACTCACCCTAAGTATCGCGCGCCTCTATCGGAGGGTGAACGAAACTTGGGGGAGAACCCGGGGTATAGCGCGCGCGCAACCCTCGTTGAAAAGTGGTGCGATGGGTGGCCTGGACGAATGCCACCTTATAAAGGGTGTACTAGTTCTCTGAGTGCTGATTTCATCCCCTTAAGCAGATAGTTTGGTCAACAGTTCAAAGATTTGTTTCAAAGAAAATTTTTGGTCTTGGAAATTTTTAAAAATTTTAAATTTTTACTTCCGTAGGTAATTCCGGCCATTAGTCCAACTCTTGGAGTGTTTTCATAGAATTGTTTATGACGTTTTCTAGTTGGATTAAAATAGAAAATGAAGATCAATTTTCGGTCGTTATTTTATAACATAGGGAAGAATAAAAACGTAAGGGTAAATGGGAGGGACTGAGTATGTGAGAAAAAGGAATTTAGAGAAAGATTTTTTGATGGTCCATATTGCCAGACTCGGGCTACAAGAGATGCACTCTACGTGTAAAATTCAAAGAGGTTTCTTTCATCAGTCCAGGGTGAAAAAAAAAAAAAAAAAAAAAAAAAAAAAAAAAAAATGAAACATAAAATAAGGGGGCGCATTTCTCTTCATGATTATTTCTCCGCTCTCTGGCCTCTCGCGAGACATCTTGTGTATGTATAATACGTATATATATATATATGCTGTATATTGTACGGTAGACAGAGTTGGCTGTATTATATGATTATTATTACCATCATCATTATCATTATTCGTAGTATAGTTCGTTATTACTTGTTATTACATTCGTTACTTGGTAAGATGTAGGTATAAACGTTTTCATTTCGTCGTATTAAACCGGGACTCGTACAGTCGTTGGTGAATAGAAAATGAGGGTAATCCATCCCCTCCCCACAAACGCTTTGGCTAATGCGAAAATAAAATTACATGATCTCGTTCCATTTTCACATTTTACACATTTTCACATTTTCAACTACCAGAAAAATCTAAGAACTTTACGAATATTAAACTAATATCATCTCCGAAGATGGAATTGCCAAGAATGTTAAATAAGGGACGAAGAGATAAAGGAAAAGTGAAAAACAGAACCCCAGTAGAAGAAAATGAAACTTGCTAACTGACAGCAGGAGAAAGAAGAGGTCCACGTTACATTCGGCTTAAATTAAGTCACGATTTGGTTAAAAAATATTCAAATTATTATAATAATAATTTCAGATTTGTAAATAGGTATGTTACATACGTAAGTATATACATACCTGACGAAATCCGGTGTTATACGAAGCAAGTGAATGAGAGAGTGAAGAGATTTATCATTTTCTTTTTATATATTTGAGGTAAAGATAGATAGACGCGGTGAACAAAATTTTAAAATCATTCGTACGGAATGGAAAACGCCTCAGAGTTTGCTCGAATGAATCCTTCAGTACTCGCGCGTTATACGATACAAAATACACACACACACACACACACACATACACATGTAGAATCTGTAGAGCTACCATAGGTATTATATAAACAGAGGCACAGTCGAATGGCTTGGATACAATTTGAGAAAATCTAAATTATTTTCTCGATTTTTTTCTCCCAGATATCTGTCGGATGTCCTACACGGTTTCACCCTCCGAACAGGCGGTCTAATTTTCCCGAATAACATTAGTGTCTCGCCGCTTAAGCTAATGTTCAGTTTACCGTCAATTAAAATAAAACTTGGGGATTCGTAAGTATAACGGGGTCGAGGGCGATAGAGAGGGAAAAGGGAAAAGGGAAAGGGAAAGGGAAAGGGAAAGGGAAGGGAGAGGAGAGAAAGGGTGAGGGGTAAAACTAGGGAGGGAAATTGAAGGGATGAGAAGGGAAGGGAAGGCAAGGCAGTGTACCGAGTAAAGGGAGGCTAATTCGTGGACCCAAATGAGCAGTGGAGATGGTGTATTTGTGCAGCTTTAAGGCAAACACCCGTTTCGACGACATGACGTAGAATTTGTAGGCACGAGATCTCACCGAGTGAAATGACATGTCCCAGTTTCCACAGCGCATTACACATACGCATATAAAACAGTCACGTAACTAACTTATGCAAGGGTGACGTCCAAGTCTCATTTGACAAGAAAGAAGGAAAAGAAAAAAAAAAAAAAACAAGAAGGTAAACGAAAAAATTAAACAGTCAAAAGGCTGGAAAAAGACTTTTCACAGATAAAAATGACTCGCTTACGTCCCCATAAATTTTTCATCAAATTGTACAACGCTAATCGTATGACATAGACTCCGTGCCCAAAAAAGTACAATCAATTAGCGAAAACTCCGGGTACACTAACACCACATTAAAAAAAAAAAAAAAATTATGCATTGTCCAGTATTTTGTACAATTTTCTTTCCCTCCTGTTCATACAGATGAAGTATCATTTTGAAAGTGCATCGCTACCAGTGCTGAAATCAATTCTGGCTATTATATATAAAATATCATTAATGCACACATGTATGCACATTGTACATTATCTATTTGAAAGATCGTCCTACCCGTATGGTATTTGCGGTTTAAAGGGTGAAATCCGAAATTATTCGAGGCACGTGAATCGTTGAAAATAAGCAGATAGAGTAAGCTTTGCAGTGCGGGGCATATATATCCGTGTGCAAATAGGTTCTATCTCCTGGAGTATCGTCACCGCGGATCCAAGTTTAAATATACGCACACAGTCAGTAGTTCTACGTCGATCCTCCGGGTTCCTATAGCTGGTTTCCTCTGCGCACTCCTTCTGCTCTACCTTTAGTCCCACCGTTTCTCCAGCTCTCTGGATCTGCTACGTCGCACCGCAGAACGTTTGTTTGGATAGAACACCATCACCGAAGCGTTCAATTTAATTGAGATTAGCATAGGTACATTTCTGGTGTCGGTCGAGACACGGGCTTTCCTAGATCGCTGTACAGTTTAGCTACTCTACCGGGATCAACTCTACTGTGTGTGTGTGTCTCTCTCTCTCTCTCTCTCTTGTTCTCTCTCAAGGATATCTGGATAATTGCCAACAGTTCTACCATGCCTTGTGACGTTCCCTTGTTTCCTTCTCCACTTCCACTTCCTTTTCCTCTTCCTCTTCCTATTCCACTTCCGTTCATTTTCTAAGTAGATTTTCCAGACCTAGCCAATCTTCGATGAACGCATTGATATAACTTCATACGAAACAACATCCTTACCCCTTGCCGTGTTCAATTGCTTTAAGGATATAGGAAAAAGTTTACACCATTCTAGGTAACTGATCTATTTCCGGTTTGTAATATATAGTCAAGACGATTTCGTCAATATCCTGTCAAAGATACTCTCCCCTATCTCGCAAAAAGACACCCCTAAGGATTCTCACCCTCGGAGTTACCTCTCATAGTGAAAATCAATCGATGTCTTATCTGTAACGCAATCGAGGATCCAATTCTGAAAGATAGGTAATTATGTAATCAGAGCAGGATTAGCTCTCGGTTCAATTCACGTTCGAAGCTAGTCAACTTTTCAGCGATTGCTTCGCTTTGTAAGTAAAAAAAAAAAAAAAAAGAAAACCACCGGATGCTTGCCGGCTGGTAGTAGGTAGTATGGATGTTGGGCGGTTACTCCTTTGAAGAGAAGGCAAGCTTCCCAAGTAATTAGTCAGGACTTGGCTGGCTGGTTGGTTGGTTGGTAGGTATGCCACGTGGGAGACTTGAGTGCCTTTGAACCGAAAGTAATCGAAATATTCTGGCAGATGCTGATCCTGATATTCATCTGATGCTGTCAATCAGATTTCACCCTGTTTTCACGATATATTTTTACTTTTTATTACCGTCAAATCTCTTCTCATAAGTCACTTGGTTGCACTTGTTTTTTTTTTTTTTTTTTTTGTTCTTCTTCTTTCGTATGTGCGAGGACGTTGGAAGAGGATGAAAAGCAAAGAGGTCGAGGAGAGGAATGAGGAGGAAAGATGGATGGTGAAGTTGTTTTATCCCCTCACAACACTAAAATCCACCTTCGTGGCCCCTACAGCGTTTACCCTTTTAGCGCGTGAGATTGGCTCCCCGTCGACGGTATACGGCAAAGTCATCCGCCATTATTTAGGCGAGGAGACGTTGGTCCCGAAATTCCAAAGGTCGTCGAATGTTCTTCTCATGCTGTACCCTCGAGGTTTCTGAGTCAAGATACTTGCCCCGGAAGGTCCTTTGATGTTACTAAGCATAGACTAAACTGACACAAGCTACTTCCCGTTGCAACCAACACTGACTATCTCCTCACGTTCTGTTTGCCAACCTCTAACTCTCCATCGTTCATCTCAGCAAGCCAATTTTTCCATTCTTACTTATCTATGTGTAATCTGTCTGGTCGAAAACAGTTCCTTTAAGATCCCACTCGGGACTATATAACGCAGACTTTTTTTTTGTTACAACATCTTAGCTGTGAATAGAAACACTTGTTGACTACCGAAGTGTCGTGGAAAGAAAAACGAGCCTCTACCATACATCAACCGTTTAGGTATTGGTAGCTGGGCTCGTCGATAATCCTGGGGGCTTATTTTTAAATAAATGAAACTGTGCCGCGTGGGTAGAAAGATTTTTAAGATCTTTTTAGATCGTGCTGAGCCACGAGCCGACCCTTACCCTCACCACCTCGGGCCCAGCAGCTAGTTAATAAGTTTGCGCAACAGGTTATTTGGAAACGGGATGAAATATAGTTATTTATACGGTTGATGATTAAGAAGGTACCTACCGATAGCCTGCTATATGTGTTAGGGGTTGAACTGGCCCTCAAATATCGCGTGATTCTTGCGTTTAGTTAGTTTAGTTATAGCCTTGTCGATGTGGTCCTGAGTTACGATGATGAGGTTCTTCGTAGTACCGCACGGGCAAGTTCTAATGCTATGAGTGAAGTGGAAGTTAGACCCTGAACCTAAACCATAGGTAAATGATCGTCGCTATAAATCCGACTGTTTACCCACGAGAAACTTAATAATATAAAATGAATAATGCATATATGTATACCTATACGTTCATTTATGTGTTTGTGTGTGTGTAGTATACGCTTTGAATGATTTAAAACTATCACCGAATTATAAATCTGTACGATATATTCAACTCTCATATCTTGCTGGGAACTATTATTCCATTTCCCATACACTTTCATGCTGGAATAAAATATATACGTATACATATCCTATCTTATACTTATATAACCTACTTGAAAAGAATAACGTGAATGACATATATTTAACTAAAGTTAAACTTATACAGTCAGGTTAGAGAAATATAAACTTGAATTGAAACAGACAGACAAGTGGATAATTTTAAGAAATTTTCTTATCGAACTGCGTATATTCTTGTTATAATACTCTTGGGATGAATAAAGAACCGTTTCTATTTTGTTTTTTTTTTTTCTTTTTTAATTTTTTTCACCCGTATGTCTGACTGTCTACAGAATAATTTCACTAGTTAAAATATTCCATTGAAACGGTCGTAGGTGTGCACAGGTGCCGAGGCAATTACGAAAGCCTTGCGGGTGCGTGGCGCTGCGATGAGAAACTACGTCCGGACAGAAAGACCCCTGGGGCTATAAGGATGGATGGCCGATCTAAGAACAGTCTCCGTTGTTCGCGGTTTCCGTTTTCCGAGCTTTCAAAGACTCTGAACGATGCCTTACTCGTATCCGCATGATACTATGTGCGAGAATATTCGACAAAGCCACGTTTCAAATTCTCAGTTTCGCTTTAGTGTCTGAGCAACCAAAAAGGTTAAACCTTTTACAGAGCATTAATTTTCTGGATAATTATGGAAACTAGTGAAAAAAATTTTCTATCTACTCACGAGTGGCAGGCTGATAATCTCGAAAGCTTACCTGAAACAATCAAATAAGATATATTCATTAGTATAACCAAAATATGGCACATATATGTGTATATAGGTATAGGGCTAAGGCTTCCTTATGGATAATTTTTAACCCCAACGAAGCTATTTCTCGTTAGAGATAAGAGCCTGGTATTAATCCCGTGCAAATGTAGGTATATATAATGAATTCCTGGATTATAATTATCCCTTGAGCATATAGAATTCCATGCGTCTGACTACGGCAGTCTATATTTTGCGAGGCTCTGCCTGGCTCACATTTGGCTCTGTGCGGGTTCCAAGGGCTCAGAGCTCAGAGCTCGGGGCTCAGGGCTCAGGGCTCAGGGCTCAGGGCTTGGGGGATGTGGCGGGGTTCTCTAGGGCTCTGAAATCGCAACCCCGCCTCCAGCAGCTCACAGTTCCAGCTTCAGCTACAGCGTAAAGAGCGAGCGCGGTGACGTGGTGGCGAGATGGCATGGTGCGTCGACGGTTCACTGCAAATAAAGCCTGGTTCTCCTTGCTCGCTCAGTTTGTTTGAAACATTGAGCAAACGTCGGTTGTTTAACCCGCGGGTAGAGGTAAGGGTTGTCGGGAGGGTTGGACGCTTGGCGAAAGAGACTTTGGTGATTCCGCACGATCCAAGATCATCGGGAACGGATTTTCCAACTTTGAAGTCACTACACCCTTTTTTTAGATCCCGATTCTAAATCAACCAGAATTATTTATACCTCTAGGCTGTAGCAGTACCGGTTCGTCGGATTTTTCTATCCCTCAAAGATGACATGCCTACACAAATTGCTATCAGAATAATCTATACATCTTTTCCTTTTTCTTCTTCTTCTCCTTCGATTGATCCTAAAATAAGTTAAGTGCCTTTCTTGAACTCAGTGACAATGTTATATCAGCCTTTAGAAAAAGTTCTTTGAAATATTTAAGGCGTGATAAAAAGGTTAAAAAGCATTGCTCTAAATTGGGGATAATTGAGTCAAAGATTGATACTGCGGAGGGGCTTGGCTCTTCGAATAGTCAGAGAGTACCTAACTGTGGAAGGAATAGTAGTAGCTCTTTGGGGATGATTTCGAGCAATTTTGTCAGCACCTCTCTCTCCCTCTCTCTCTCTCCTGAATTTCTTCCTTTTTTTTTTAGGTCCCTCTATGCCCAACGCGATATTGCGAGGTTCGTTGGATGCAGGGTGCGTTTACTGCCGACGCATCTATCCTAACTTGTCTCCCTCCACTACACAACCCCCACATTTCACTCCCTCGGTTATAAAAAGGTTATTGTTCCCGCCGTTCTCTGTACCAACCTACCCTTCAGCTCTGCTTCTGTAGGTTCGCAGTTTCATACCGTGCGTGACACTGGTCGGTATGGTGAGGCATTACTTTTTAGGAAACCACCACCAACTGGATGATAATGGTAATGGGTTGGCATGGCCTCGCAATTTTCAATCTACCGTTAAGAACTGCTCAACCAGTCTTTATACGCCACCTCTCTCTCTCTCTCTCCTCGTTATTCTTTTTACCCTACTATTTTTTATTTATTTTTTTATTTATTCTACTCCCCTTCTTTCTCCATTATTTCTATTCCCTAAGTACATCACGAGCGTTGAGATTTTTGCTACTATTCCGTAGCTGCAGTAGATATTCTGTCTTGTTTAAGGAATGAAATAATTTCTTTACTTCAAAAAAACAGAAAATATTTATCAAGGAATTGATTTTCGACCATGATATGATGACAGCTTCACGTGTTTCCCAACTTTTGTTCAGCACCTTCTGGCAATGGCGGAGTATCTGCTATGGGGAAGAGGGCTTGGACACGGGTGCATTTTATGGGTTACACGCGCTGTCTAATATAAGGTATCCTCGGGTCTAAAGATCCGCCACAAAAGTAGCCCTGGTCAATCAGGATTCCACGTGAACTGCATGGTACGAAATACCTCAAGAAGAAGAAGAAGAAGAACAAGAAGAAGAAGAAGAAGAAGAACAAGAAAAAGTCTGACAATATAGCCGAAGATCTAGTAGTAGGAGAAAAAGGAGATGGATAAAAGTTACCCGAGCTCATCTAATCTCGTAGATAAAATCTTTTCCCTTAGGTATCATTGCACGGTAATTCCATATAAAGTAATTTCACTTGTACCCAATACCTACACATGTGAAAATACTACTGTAAAAGTAGTCGAAAAATTTTTCAAAAACCAAGGTGTTTCTCACCGCGATGCAGTCTGGTGATATAATTAATGTCAGACGAAGGTTCAGCCGAAGGCTGCTGACCGGTGAAAATGAACCGCTCCTTTTTCTCTACGCCCAGCTTTCTTCTCTGACGCAATTAATACGAGACGATCTTTAACCCAGCCCTCATACCATCTTTTTCTTTCCTTACTTTTATCCCATTCTTTCTTTAGCCTCACCTTATTCGGACGTCCCTTTCAACCGCTCTACAGACTCATACCATATACCGGACCAGGGTGGGTTCAGCGAACAACATTCTCTGGTCTCTCTGCATCGAGCCCACCCGTCCCCTACCGGGTTCTAGGAGGTGGGGTAATTGATAGAAGTACGGGGCTATGGGAATTGTTTACCCAGGAAGGATTGACCACCGTAAGGGTAAGGTGGAAGGAAGAGACTTGGGGCGTGCTACTGCAGAGGGTGGATTCTCTCTCTTCGTTTCGGACACCGGGCAGCAGCCTGGGCTGCGTAATTAATGCCACTAATAACACCCGACGCTCTTAAGTGTTCGGAGGTTCCGTCAGGCCATGACACAACTTAATTTGCTGACCCTGTCGGTGTCCGACGATGTTCACCGACAACGAGGGCGGAAGCGGTCTATCGTTAGCCATAAGTGTCTGTCAACTCCTTATGTCGTTGATATCATAACGAAATGCGATAGGTGTCTGCTGATTTCCCCGCTCTATGATTTACTCTAAAACAAATCAGTAATCGATATTTTCCAAAGTCAAAATTTGAGGGGAATAACCTCTGAGAAAAGAGCACACCGGTCATTCGATAGGGAGAATAAAATCGCCTTATTTTGTTACATTTTTTTTATGATTTTTTTTTTTAATTTCGTTTCTGTTTTTTATAAAATCCTTTTCGGTATTCTCCGTTGGTGGGGGTCCGTGCCATCTTTCGTTCCCGTAACGTTAAATCCCTCGATCAGTTTCTGCATTGTAAACAGCTGAGAGAGGCGATGTTTTTCTAAGCCGCAACCCGCGGGTGTTCTCTATGTCGGCGGGGCGTCGCGTGGTTTGAACCCTTCGCCCCCACGTCGCCCCCTGGGGTCCAGGTGCCTTCCTGACCCCCTCTCCCTCTAATATCCCCTCGGATCTCCTCGACAGACATCAAACGCCCACCCGGGATTACATTCCTTCACGTTTCTGTACATATATATGTATGTATATACATACACACGGTGTACACTATACATATATATATATATATTCTACACTGTGTATTCTAGTAGTGTACACCACCGTTCACATGTCACTCTATGAGCTATGGACTATAGAACCACAGCGGATCGTCATGTGGTTAAACATTAAGTTACAGGTAGGTAACGTCATCAGCATAGATCTGAAGGTAAACTGTAAACACAAACCTATACTAGAGATACAAAATTTATGGTTTAAGATGAAAAGGTCAAGTATAGGTGTACGGTGTATTAAATAATCATGATCTTAAATTAATATGGGAATCTACAATGATTAGAGAGAGAGAGAGAAAGAAAGAAGAATAAAATATGATAACTGCACTAGCTGAGGATAACTTTTATCGCGATTTTTTTTAATCTTCTTCTTTTTTTTTGACGAGACAACAGGGAACGGAAATTGTACTCGTATAGTTGCATATTGTACATGTGTGTCTGTATATGGGCGGTGGAGGTAATAACGCAAATGTAAAAATATACCTCTAGTAGCAACGGGAGACAAAGTGGGATATTAATTAATTATTTAACTTGAAGTTTTAGTTTATTATTTAGTCTAGTTTGTGAGAATGGAATTTACCCGGTCTGCTTCGTCTTTGAACTAGACGGACGAAAACTGAGTCAAGAGAATGTGGTTAACCCATATTTGAACTTGACTTGATGAAGTAACGATTGTGGGTTTCGTTTCTACTTCGATATACGTATACGTATGCTGTTGGAGTAATATTTAGGATCTCATCCTTTGACGACAGTGCGTCATTCTTCTGATGGAAAAAAAAGGTAAAATAAAAAAGAATAAAAAAAAAAAAATTAAAATTAAAAAATAAATTGTCTGAACCTTCGCTCCGGGTGGCAAGTGTACCAGCTACTATGTGCGTATCGTTCTGAAGGTATCTTCTTGCCCTACGGGGTATGGCGTGAAGCGGTGCGTCACTTTGTCTGGTGTAGAGGTATATCTACGTATGTACGTATGTTACGTACGCGGTCTCTATTGTGCGTTTACCGCGACACGCATTGTGTGTTGACAATACCTCGACCACAAACTTCTCTCTTTCTCTATTTCTCTTTCTCTCTCTCTCTGTCTCTCTGCAAAAGTCACAAGACACAACAACAATCAACGTATACACTTGCCTAGAGCGGGTACGAGCGTCGCGACGTAACGTTACGTTACGTTACGTTACGTTACGTTACGCGACACGACGCGACGCGGCTCTGCAGAGCCGCTAAACAACTCTACTGTCAACCCTGCGGGTGAATACAGAGTGAAAAGCCGAGATAAAACGGAGTTGAAAGATACGGTGTATAAAGTTACTATACGAATGGCTTACGCAGACCTCTTCTTTTATATACGTAAATTGTAGTTACATAGAAGAAAAAGAAAAGAAAAGTAATGGAAATAGAAAGAAAGAAAGAAAGAAAGAAAGAAAGATGGAACAAAAAAAGTAAATTAATTATAAAAAATAATGTGTAAAGATACTGTATTCACATTATTTAGTCAAAAGGAGAATTTTTATCATATACATACATGAGACGATTGAATTAGCGAAAAATTTGAAATGCACGTTGAATCTTTAAAGATTCTCATCACGTTCCTTACATCGATATTAGTAAAGGGAATTTAAAGAGATCGCCAATCGGTAGGGGGAATACGTAAAACGTTATAGCGTTAACGATTTGCGCGAGTGTGGACGCATCCTGTGAAAACTTTTACAGGGGTGTAGATACGGGGGTGGATATATAGGTGATTGGGTGTTCGTAGTCACAGCGTGCAATAATATAGCAGCGATCCATCACAGGAACGTTGCCAATAAAACATCTGGCGTGTATATCTCATCTCCTTCTATTCCTCTCGATTTCTTTTATTTTCTTCCCTCTTTTCTGTATATATACATATATATATATTTTTATACTATACATATACATACACCTATATTCGTGTCTGTAGGTGTAAAACAGAACTCAGGATGTGCTTCTTTGCAAGTTTCTTTTTTTTTTTTTTTTTTTTTTTTTCATTTTTACAGTCACCGCGCGACGTGTAGGTATATCTATGTATTATATCTATAGTTCTTCTGCACACGCATTAATGATTCGTCATCGAGATTCGCGCGGTGCATATCGAACAGGTCACGTACTATACTCACACTCCTATAGTATAACTCCCTCCATTTCTCGCACGCGAATTCGAACAGGCTTTGTGCTTTCGATATGATGCACCAGTGGTATTCCCTTCGGAAAGCTCCGAACGGCTTACGCGACTACCTTGGATATACAATACCATATGTATACCTAGTAGGTACAAGTTTGGTATGAATAAGGCGAGAAATTTTGCTTTAAACAAACTCATGCATGTAACATACATAAAAAAAAAAAAAAAAAATAATAAAAAATAAATTACATTAAATTTGAAATTTTTTTATAAACTTTCTAAGCTTTATAATTATTTTATTAATTTTCTCTCATTTCTTGACAATTTTCAATTACCATACTTTAAAACCTTCTGTATCAAAAATCTGTTACCTTCTCTCAACAGCGGGATTCTTCTTTCGGAATAAAATTTTTCTGTATACCTACCTGTACATCCTAGGTATGTACATTTACATGTATACATACATCTATGTTTGATAGGGAGTGGAGGAGCTGACATCCACGTGACTTGGTTGGATTAGACACTCTGTATAATACAGCGTGGGTTATATGTATATAGACGTATTTGCTCCGGGGAAATACAATTCGTTGTAGGAACTACTAGCATGTAGGTAGATATATGTAGAGAAGGCACCAGGCACCGCCATCCTTCCAACGTACGTTTCGTCGTGTTATGAAATGCAATAACTGCTGCAGTATCAGGGGGTGCTAGAATAGCTTTTATACCTATACGAGTAAAATTTTCAAATCAAAACATTAATATTAATATTAATTTTGATTTTCAATTTATTATTATTATTATTATTATTTTAAATTTGTTTCAAATTTTTATCGACATATTTTATCATTGGAGACAATAATTTAGCAAAACAAAATACGAATTTTAATTATTCTCTTCTCTAAAATAATTGTTTTTGTTCCCAGTTATCTAGGGGTGCAGGTATTATACCTATACGCGTTGTAGGTACCATTAATTGATCGATGTAGCGGTGAGATGCGAATAGATGTGCCATTTTATCATCCTCTCTATAAACACCGTTGCCGCAAACAAACTGCAGCCAAACTCCGCCTCAGTTAAACTTGTTAATATTCTGTTTGTAGATGAAAATTCCTGTTAAAATTGGCTAAACACCGATATGGCGGAGCCAAAGAAGCGACAAAGCTGCCTACGCGCCCTACGGCTTTACGCAAAAGACGTCAAAAGCCGGAGGGATGGAATGAGAATGAAAGAAGAAAAAAAAAAAAAAAAAAGAAAAAAGAAAATAGAATAGAAGAGAAGAGAAAAGACCTCCACCTCTACTTGCCCCCGGTAACGGTAACGAAGCAATAACATTACCATTCAGGTTCAAAGCTCAGAGAATGCATGTATTCCACGTGTGCTAGAATCAGGGATTCGGAAATAAAAAGAAGGCAGAAGAAGGGAGTTATCGATCGACACTTGCCCGCATTCAAGTTCAGGTAATGGTCCACCTTTATCCGCCTTCATAAAATCCTTTTTTTTTTTTTTTCTGTTATTTTTATTTCGTTTTTTCTACTTCGGTAAAAGCGCGTTACTACACGTAACTATACGTTAGTAAATTCGACTCATGATCAAACGAAAATCTAGTATGTTTCGGTATATACCTATATCTATGTATTTCATAGTTATTGGCTACCCAATTCAGTTCGATGCTGAGTCAATCGAAACTGAATGGCTTCTTTGAACCCTCTCGCATCTTACTTGAACTTCAGGGGTGAACGAAGCCAGACTAATTGTCAAAGACTGGTTTACTCAAATGGTGCATTTCCGGTCCGAGAATTGGTCGCGAAATACATATACCTATACCTAGTATGAAATTATTACGTGGTATAATAAGAGGGTGAAATTGCGATTGATGAATTTCGCTTTCCTCGTATAAAAGTGAACGTAATTTTTTATTCCCGAATATATTTCAGCAGGGTTTAATAAAGCCTTGTGCATTTATTGGAGCGCCCCTACTTTGAGGATCCCTCTATTACTTCTCTTTTACTCTCCCGCATTTTTTGTCAATCGATTTGAGTCGGTCCTTAAACGAAGGATATTTTCTTTTTTTTTTTTTCTCTCTCTCTCTCTCTCTCTTTTTCTTTTTTGTGGCATTTTTCATGAGGGGGTGTTCAGCAGGAGTTAAAGTCGTGTGTAACGGAGAATCGAAAGTCAGAAATTCCGGGTGGAAGATCGACCATGAAAACATAGCTGGTGTGCGATTCACTTCCCTGCAACATTATATGGTTATTTCATTAAAACATCCTCTGGCGAACTCAGGGAATGGCGACACCGAGGGTGAACCCTAAAAAAAAAAAAAGTCAAAAAAGAAAAAAAATAAATAAATAAACCAAAAAACCTTTGCAGTATTTTTTCGTTACGTAAAAGAAATGTCCCGTGAAATTGATGACGCATGATTTCGCTTCGCCAAACTTTAACTGCATGTGTCTATCCTACGTACTTTTACGTGGTTTACTTCAACGTTATATCGAACGTTAGAACGTACGTTCCACAAGTTCCATGAGTTCCAGCAAAGGCGCCAGGGGTCAATCAACACTATATCCCCCTCACTACCCCACTCGTTGTAATTAAATTGCTAATTACGTCACGCTACACCCGTTGTCTTTACTCGCTTTCAATTACTCCTTTTTACCCCTATAGAGTTCTGTCAATTAACTTTCCCGCACATTCACCGCATCACTTCTTCTTTCTATACTCCTACACCTGTCGAATTTTATATTAGTTACCAATATTCCAATTTTAATAATAATTTCGTGTAAAGGGGTCAAAATTAGCTCAAAAAAAAAAAAAAAAAAAAAAGAATAAACAACTATTACCAGTAGATAAATGTGACTATTAAATATTCACACTTAAAATTTATTAAAGTTTCTCCATACAAGGATTCGATGTTTAAGTACGAATTTTTTATATGTCAAGTATCATGTGGTGATTGATACAACTAGGATTATAGATTTTTCTGTGATCTTTTCATACAGATTTTAATTTAAATTAAGAATTTTTATTTTTTTTTATTTTTTTTTTTTTCGATTTTTGGAATATAAATATCGAGTTTTATCCCCTCTGCGTTTAACAAATGCTCTGCACACTTGACAAGGTGGGTTTGGGTATAGATATCGACGAATGGAGTGTATGACGCGTGTTTATTGCGGCGTAGATACATACGTATACATAGATGTACGTATAGGGTGGTACAGGCGAGGGATGTGAGCGTCGGTGTCGTGGGCGGAGTTGAATTCATGCGAAATTACCAACCGACGGAGTAAATTCTCCTGTTCCGAATGATTCGGTGGAAGGGTCCACCCTCGAACGTTACTGAATACCACCGATGCATCCGTCCGTGTCACCGTTGTGAACTCCCCTTACCCTTACGTGACAATGCACCTCTATGCTAATCCAAAGTTACAGGAGCATTAATATTAATGGCTATTCGTAATATTAAATTCAGTTACCCACAATGCCGAGGCTCCCGCCCCTGTGATCAGTCAATGGAATAATAAACCCTGGACCAAACCATGGAGCCCCATGTTATGTTGATTTCTTTTTTTTTTTTTTTTTAATTTTTAGTTAGCTCATGATACAAAAACCCTGTCGACTACACCATAGGTACACAAAACAGTCCATTTTAACTATGGAAGTCTCTTGTCAGTATAGACTAGAACTCGAAACATTGTTACGTCGTCTTGAAAGTATGTAAAGTCGGTTTGTATTGAATTGATTTTGGCTTTATTTGATTCTTTTTCTTTCTTTCTTTTTACAAAGAAAGTAATTTTTGAATTCATCAAACTTCAACTGGATGTGGGTGTTAATAATAAATGCCACTGGCCAAGTCGAGAAGAGTAAATTTTTCGTCCCACACAAATAATTCCTGGCTTTTGTATACCTATGGGTATATATCCTTATACGACTTTGGATAGGGAGATGAGATAGAATTCTACCTCTTTGAAGGGATCGATACGTCTTCGTTCACCTCGTTCGTCGTATTCTATTCCTCGTGTTTCTCGTATCGCGCGCGCGAAGATATTCTTTCGCTGATTTATATGCGTGCAAACCGATCCAATATAGCCCAAGAAACCCCCTTGGTTTTCCTCGCCATTTTTTTTTTTCTTTTTTCCTTTTTTCCTTTTTTCCTTTTTTTTTCATCTGTCGATCGGGGAGAAGGAAGGGTAGTTGTTGGGTGCGGAGTAGGGTAGGTACGCTAGAGGTGGTTGTAATAGGGTGAAGAAAACGAAGAGAGGAGAAGAGTGGTCGAGAGACGCTGATATATGAGAATTAAAACGCCTTGAAATCGATGCCGGAGTATACAATGGACGTAATAATACTACTTCGAAAGAACCCCATTGAATTTATCGTATTTTATTGCCGCGTCTTATAACCCGAAAGATCTTTACCTCCACTATCTACTTTTGCGAATGTGAACGTAAATGTGTATACGTGTTTCTCACAGTGTTACGTCAAGTAGGTATACACTGAGTTCCATATTTGATTAAATCGAAGTTGAATTGAACCCCCTAAGAGAGAAGGATGCCTGATGTTTAGTTATTGATTTAAACTTGGAGATATTGCTTCGAAGCTAGATATATATACGATGGGGGGTAAAAATTACTGTACCTACTATTAATTTTTTATTTTTTTTTTTGTTTTCCGTTTTTTTTTTTTTTTTTTTATTTCACGGGGTTTAATTAAACCGTATCTATCTAGGTGTGTATAAAACCCGTATTGAAGATAACCGTCAGAACGGTGTTTCCTCTCGAGACTCTATCGTTTTACGGCGCAATACTTAAGTTTATCTCCAAGCTAAAGGAGACGCTTTTCTGTCACCTCGTCTTCAGCTCATGGTGAGAATCGTTTCCCCTAGGAGGTAGAAGGCAGGAGAAAAACCAGGCAGGCTTCCACTCACAAGACTTGAGTATTTTCCGTTAGGAAGTAGGTTGCGGAAAGAGAAGCCGACAGATGATACGACCGAAACATCAATATCACTGGCTTACCGAAACCCGTACGCGAATCGTACCAATCGATCTGACATTTTTATTTTTATAAAATTTCCTTTTTTTGTTTATGCTTTATTTTCACTTTGTAAAACGGTGAACATGTAGATGTTACGCCTGATTAAGTTACTACAGCTGATTTCGTTCCAATATATTTTTTTTTTATTTCGGTTATTTTTAAACCAGTAGATCTTCTGATTTTAAAATCGCTCTGTTCACTTGACCAGATCATCGTAGATTTAGAAAGAGATTTAACACCACCGAGGCCGCAGATGCACTTGTCAGAATCAGTCAATGTTTTTCACAGAGATTTTGATTAATGATCATCGTAGTATGGTACAGGGTTGAGTTACTGTCGGTCAAGTATAGGGATCGCCAATCACAATGGGCTGGCACACGCTCAATTTGTCCCAACACTGACTGCCGCCGTTCTTGGCGCCGGTCAATAGACTGACGATGAAAAAATCATTTATGTAACAGAAAGAGGATGTCCGTTTGTTCTGCGGCGTTGCGAGAACCTAAGAGAGATGATAGGGCAAAAAAATAGGAAATGAGTATAATTCCGTAATGTCTGTGAAATTGAAAAAAAAAAAAAAAAATGAAAAAAATGAATCGAAAAATTGTAGAAAAAATAAAGTAGAGAAAAACAATTGAAATTCAATAAAGTCAAAGGCAACACTCGCGCTCTAGGGACAACACTCAGGGTGTCGTTTCTGTTTACGATGTTTTCCAGAGCTGCCAAAATATCCACGGCTGAAAAGCACGCCGTTCTCTTTTCCTCTCTCTTACCTCTCTAGTAGCTCGCTGCAGCTTTTCCCTCTACTCTGACGTGTTTTCGTCGACCGCGGTGGAAAATAAACGAAATAAATCTGACGCCCCGTCACCACGGTTTTAAGCTATAGTGGTTCTTTCCAACGCTACTCGACACTCGTTTATCGTGGGCTTTTGCAACGGTTAAAGCAAATGGCGATATTGATCGAAGAGCACGCGTTTATTGAAACCAAAAGAAAAACACAAAAATAAAAAGGAAAAATAAGAGAAACAAATAAAAAACAAAAAAAAAAACGCAAACTTATAGTAAAATCGCTGCTGTATTTTCCGCAAAATAATTCCTGCACCTTTCTTTACCTTCTATTCTTATAAATATCTGAATTATATATAAACATCTAACAAAGTGACGGTCCTGACGGTCGTAAAGATTGCTCACGTGTCTGTCGCAAAATAATTTCATTACGACGTAATTATGACGTAGACGTGAAACGGGTGTTCTTAATGAGTCTCGGATAACGCGTTGCTTACATAACCACGTATTTTATAGATTAATTTCGTTGAGATGATTATGATATCTTTTCTTTCTTACTCATCAAGAATTTTTCTTTTTCCTTCAGATGATGCTTTTCTATCCTAACTTTTTTCATCCTCTAGAAAACTAAGAGCACAAGGATAGTGATTACAAAGCGAAGAACGTACGTGGCTACCATACATATATACTACACACAGTTTGAAATACCTAAGCTGGTCGGTATACTTCTTGGCTATAGATGTAGCGAGCCTGGTTCTCATAGAATTAGTAATAGCCTAACTGCGTTTTTCTACAGGATGACTAATGGCCAGAAACGACTAGTGAAATAGACACGAGGAGGTTTGTACACCCGAGATAACAGGCTTGAGACTATATTATAAGGGTTTTTCGTCTTCGTTTGCGGTCACCATCGCATACGGTATCGCGATGGGACTGTTGAATAAAAAAGAATGAAAAGTAGTCAATAGTAAGGCGAGATGAGTCGAGCACTGTCATGCTGATTGCGTCGTTAATTTTCTCGGACGTCGCGGCGCCTGGCCCGCGCGCCTGCTTCGAGACGTCGGCTGATACGATCTTAGATCGAAAGGACAACGAGGGAAGAAAGCTGGATGAGAATTTCGGGGTCAAAGAAGTAGAAGAAGAAGAAGAAGAAGAAGAAGAGAAGGAGGAAAGAAAAAGAAGGGGGTTGAAATAGAAGAAGTCTGGTATACGAAAGATGAAGACGTTAGATTTAAGTAGAGGATATCAATTATCGTTTGAATACGTTAACGCGGCTCCAAACGTTGGTCAACCCGATGGGCAATGGTAAACCAGAAATTTCTTCAATCGAGACAGACGGTTTCAGGTTTTATTTCAGTAGCCCATATATACGCTTTGATTTAAACGGGTCTCGACTGCCAAGCAGTCCACCTTTAGAAGCGAAGTATAAAGCTTCCTATCTCCGGAAGTTCGATCCGATTTCAAGACGGTGGTTTGTGTAGTCGCATTAATCCGCGATCGATACTAATCAAAAGTCGAGACCTCTCGCCTCTTTGATCTCATATATAAGCCCCAACCAACTCTAAGAAGTAGAACATTTTCAGGATATAGATGAATCATTCGTACTTATAAAAAGTTATATATTGAGGAAATGAATGAAATTTCAAATAACATCTTTTCAGAGTCTTTGATAACCGAAAGGTTGTTACTATAGAAAGAAATGTATATTCAGATTAAAACAATTCCTCATTTCAACTGTACAATTATTTTTTCATATTATCTATGAAATTCGTAAGAACTAAAAATTAAACGAAACAAGTATAAACGAGGGTCTGATTTGGCAGAGATTTCGAAAACTCGTTAGATGAGTAAGCGTGTTGTGCCAAAGAGGAATCTGACGACGAAGGGAGACGTTGCGATCGGGTTGTTTCATGGTTTCGAATGAGGAAGTAAGTAAAGAGAAGAGACAATGTGGCGTCGTTCATGGTTAAGGAAACGTAATAATTGTTAAGCTAGATACCTTAGCTTGGCGTCGGTTAATTCCTGAAAGTTCTCGTCTCATTTCTCGTTACCCTAGTGAGCGGCAAAGGCCGGGTTGGTTCGTCAACCCAACCCGCCTATCCATCCCCTCAGTGTTGTCGTTTTGAATTTAACAAAACACCAGGAGATCTGTTTACGATCCTTAATTATGACGAGTTATGTGATTACTGCTCCGTTACTGAGCAACGTAATCGCCATTCTCTGTCGAGAGTGGGTATAGTAGAAGACCAGGAAGAAAGAAGAATTATAACTAAGAGTAAACTCGTTATGCCAAAGCTGAGATAAAAATCGGATTAAATATCGACCGTATGAAAATTGCGGATGATGATTCGCAGTGTGGTTTTTATTTATACCGGTAAATCTCTGTACGATACAGTTTATTTTTCCAACGGTAGTAAAAACTAGCATACTAGTCCAATATTGCCTGTGGCATGAATATAATATTTCCGTTCAAGAAAACCACCACCGACACCACCACTACCACAAAGTTACCGTAAAATTTATTCTATTTCTTCAATTCGAAAATTTACGATCCAATTTTATTACGTTACTTTCCTACGATTCGCCGCACTGGTGCAGGTCCGCCCTTCAGTGGATGGGCGAAGATGGAAATGAGACGGAGCCAGGAGGTGGCTGCAGGTTGTCGACACCGGCCAAGTCGAACTATCGCAAATAGTGGAAACTCAGCAGACAGCCCCCCCCCCCCCCCAGATGCATTCCAGATGCATACGACCAGACGGTGTAGTTCTATACGTCACAGGCTTTTTAACACTTCACTATTTGTCTCGTACAGGAAGTTATTCGTTCGGACAATTTTTCCCATTCAGAAATACCAAAGAACAGTCAAAAGCCAGAATATCTTCCATCAAGTAGACTAGTTCAAGTCCTGAGCTCTCCTGGGTTTGTCTAAGATCTGTTAAACCAGCTTTCCGCTTTTCCAGGACCACCCGCGTTCCGTCAAAGAGGCGAATGAAGACACTAATTACAGAGAGGGTACTTCCTGCAAGCTAGTAGCCGTGCAGTGTATAAAACTCAGGGTCAAGGGAGAGTAGTAGAGGTTGACGGGTTACTGCTACGGCGTTTCATCAGTTAGTCCGTTCATCGACATCAGTTACCGGATGCTGGCGCGACTAAAGGTAAAGCAAAAAGCATATTCGCCCTCTGATATTCCGCAAGCTTAAATACGGAACTAGTCAGTGCTAGGGGTTGAAAAAATGTTTGATTTTAATCACCCCCAACGTATTGGAGAGAAGCGAGAAAAGAGAAGAGAAGAGAAGAGATGAAGAGGTGCACGTGGGGTGGAAAAAAAGTAAACATACAATTTGGTAAAGCTAATTACCTTCACTGTCAGAAGTGAGATGTTTTGAAATTCGGCGTTGCGTAACGATGGGCGAGGATCCGAGGTGCGAGCTTTAGCTTCACGTGTGCACACATGAGGGTCAGGATTATATAGATAGAGTGATGAAGATAGGGGATGAGTGAGTCTTTTAGCAGTACAGCTATCTGCTACTTGTAGCATCTGGCGAAAAAAAAAAAAAAAAAAATTCTAAGCTAAAGTCTGCTGCATACGGCGTTAATGAAAGTGCGTGGAATCGATCCTCCTCTTTTCAGGTATCTAGTCAGTTCCGTCGCAGTAGTTACGAAGATGGATTTTCCCTCGTGAGTCTCATGATACTTAGTGGCCGTTCCGCTGTCTGAGAGATTTTTTCCTTTTATTTTTTTCTTTTCCTTGTTGTTTTGTTAAGGAGAAATTAAGACGTGAATTCATCGTAGAATTCGAGGGCGCAGGGAGGGTCTTCAACGTTTCGTATGTTCTAATGTGGCGCAATGGCTGTGCAAACTCTCTTCCGGGATGGGGAAAATAAAACGATGAAAATAATGGCTAGAACTGATTTGAAGGATACTTGAAATAAGAACAAGTGTCCAAGTATATCGATACATATGGAGGTGAGTACACATTTATACAATATATGTATATAAGTATGTATATACACCACACTCATCTTTCATGGAAAAATGGAGAAGTGTACTCTTGTCGATGGAGATCGTTGCGGTCATGTGTTTGCGCTCGTGTCCGATCTAACGGTAATAGCAGGGGACATTGCGGTGGTAGAAAAGGAGGATGAGGATGAGGACGAGCGGGGGCGTGTGACGAGAAGGTGTGTCTCTGACGTGAAATCAATGCTTCGCGTCGTACGTTGTTATAACAAACTATGGGGTCTCACCATCAAGCGCCTGCCTGCCCACATACTTAACATGTACATACATACGTACGTATGTACATGTACATGTACGTTAGGTATGTACACGTGAGTTACAATGGACACGAACACCTTTGTCCCGTTTCCATTGTCGATTCTCTATTTGTTGTGAATTTGCATTCTAACATTTGGATTGTTTGTAAACGTAACCGGCTTTTGTCTAATCTCTTAACCAACCCGCGTACGTTCAGTTTCCCGATTTGTTGAAATTAAAAGACCCTTAAAAGAATATTATTATAGATACCACGAGTTAAACTGGTTAAGACAATTCATTGTAGGATAGATAAAACTTTAATAAAAAATAAAGACTTGCTCAGATTTCACCAGAGGATAAGACGAACCATGGACAGGTTCAAAAGTTTCTCCTAGTTTATATATTACCATCCCCCCCCCCCCCCCCCCCCTCCCATGAATTGGTAAAACTTTTCAATTTGAAAATAACAGACCTATTAGGAACCAACGAGAGATGCGAATTTCCTATAACTACAAATACAACTGAAACCTAGGTGAAATGTCACGGAAACGACCTGAACCCAGACTTCTCGTGATGGTTGGTGCGCCAAGAAGTCTCTTCTCTTCTCTTCTCTTCTCTCCTCTCCTTACCTTTCCCCTTCCCCTTCCCCTTCTAATAAGTTGTCTCGGCATAATCTAGGCTGCAAGTTCCTTTGATCAGAGGCAAAAGGTAGAGAGACAGAGAGAGAGAGAGAGAGAGAGAGAGAGAGAAGAGAGTATCTTCAGCTTTACGAAGGGGAGGATGGCGAAGCCATAATTCCTTCCAGAGTTGGTATCTCGGCTGTCCCACTTCCACCCCTGAATTTCTACCTCTACTTGATTCTCGGAGATTCCAAGTCTTCCGCATCTCGTCTGAGCAGTCAGACGCAATGATAGTGTCCTGCACGGGCGTTGACCTGGAAGTCTGCACCAGGCTGAACTGAGAGTGATGCATATAAAAATGTCATGGTTATATGGGAAACAAATCTGCTATCAGAGTTTCCCAGGAAATAGAACACATCAGACAGCGATAGCAATAAAATATCATAATAAATGAGAAAAAAAAACTTTCCTCGTTCAAATCACACGCAGTTATCATCTTTGCGGGAGATAGAGGATATAGATATACGATAAGGAAGGATTTTTACTCGCTTTTACATATAAAAATCATTGATTCTTTTTCATTTTTGTTTTTTTATTTTCGTTTCTTTTCTTTTATAAATCAGTGTAAAATAAAAAAAAGTAACCGGAATGATTATTCAAAGTATTGCGAACCGCGCGATATACTTTAATATATAATAAAAAATGTTGAACCCTTATCCGGGTTTCTTTACGGAATTGAAAACTGTTCACCAAGTCATTAAATACGGCAACGAAAAGTGACTTTTATACTCAGACGTCGCGGTCGTCAGCTTGTAGTAGACGGTTTTGAGATAGCTGGTAGAAAATGCTTTAGAAAAGCGAGCTTTCCGTATTACGCATTCCCTCTATGAAATCTCAGCCTCCTAAAAAGATTCTCTGAGATAGGTGGAGGAGAGGCTGACACGTGGTGTGGCAAATCTTTATTTATGAACGCAAATGTGTCGCGATGCGTTGCACCAGTACGTTTCCGTGGTCTAAACCTTTGCCCGTGATAATCTAGACGGGACATTTTTAAAGATGCGCTAGTGATGTTGAAAAGAGAAGAAGAAAAAAAAAAAGAAAACAATTTTTTCCTCGATATCAATTTTACGTTTGGTACCTACATGAAAAATAGAATTACACTATCGATAACTTCCGGTAAAACGTGTTAAAATTTTCTATATTTCTTTATCTCCAAGTTTTGCTGCAGCTTGTCCTAAATTTTAACGGCGATATTGTATCGCGGTGGTTTTTGTCGTCGATTCCATAAAACTGTTTATTTTACAAACAGTCCAGAACCAGGCAGCACGGGCTACTCTCACTGGGCAATTCGCGCCTGCGGTTTCAACCGCAAACGGGTCCTCCCTTCCGCCCTCTTCATCCCTTGCCATCCTCATTCCCTCGTCGAACACGTGCCTTTGACAGCCCCCGTCCTCACATTCCTAGAATGCACTACTCAGTTGGTGAGCTAATCCGGGAAAAATAGCTACATCGAGGTTCAATTTTGCGAGCAAAACGTCAGCAAAGAATATTTCCACGCTACGTTATATAACGGAAGTTATTTACCGGAATTGAGAGCGAAAAATGCCACTCAAAGAGCCAGAGAGTAATGCGTAATGCACTTTTATACAGATCGTATCGAATGCTTAATTGAAAAATACGTGCGAAATAAATTTTCATATAAATTTTTTACCTCCCTGCAGACAAGAAAAAAATAAAAAAATAAAAAAAAAATAAAAAACGATGAAAAAAATCTAGACGAGAATTTAAAGAGGAGAAATGTAATGAACGTTGAGCAGATTACGAGGGGGAAGCTAGACCGAAGCGCCCGCGCGCCAGTTCGTATCATTGTGTAATTTCCCCAAATCCTAACGGACAAAGGGTCTAATCCAAAATTGTAATAACAGTTTATAAAGGCGAATGTTTGAGGCAACGTAGGATCCTACTTGTTAGATTTGACACACGCGTGCAGGCTCTTAGTCGGTAAAATTGAAGAGGTGTACGCGTTTGTACTGAAGAGAAAATTTAAGCACACACGACGACCGGTGGCGGCAGACAATCGGATGGTCGTCAAATCCGCGGCTGAAATCGTATACGGAATTTCCATAATCTGACGAAAGCCGGTACGGATCTATTCGACATCCTGGTATAATAATACAATTTTCCCTGGGTTCGCTCAACTCTGGGATAGTAGGTACCATACCTACTCGACAAAAATACCCGTCAATCAACCCAGTCTCTGTCCCTCGTGTCTCTCCCCATCGAATATATCCTGGTAGGGCTTCGGCGTCCCAACATCCCGACGCTTCGAGGCCAAGCTAAACAAACGAAACTGCGACGCGTGTCCCACGAGTGGCGTTCCCTCTTATAATTGCGAATAAATAGAAACAGCGGCTGGTATATGGTTTGTCCGGACCAGAACGCATCGACAACGCATATTGGAAAAATTTGATGAAAAAAACCAAAATGTTGTTGTTTTTTTTTTTTTTTTCGTTTTTATATAGTTTCTTTCATTTTTCCCTTCACAATGTCTGGAAAATATATATACCTGCTACAGGATAAGTATATTCGTGTATATGTATGTATATGTGTGTGAAGATACCAGACGAAGGGACCCCATTGCGATTGTTATTTGTCTACCTTTTCTTTTGTCAGATTTTTATGGAACAAATAACACACGTTTTGAATTAGTAAGAAACCTGAATGGATATTTTCGGTCTAAAAATTCTTTTGTCATACACGAAAGCATTCGTATGGTTACGTTACCTGCTTTAATGTATATCGACACAAGTCTGTACGTATATACATATAAACGGGACATTCAAGGGGGACACAAAACACCCCAGTATACTCGTCTTTTTATGGGTTTAAAAAGAAAGCCACCGCCAATATCGTCAATGAAGCCTCGCTTTCAATATCCGTCTAGTATTATTTATTTATTTTTGTTTTTTTTTTCTTCCTTTTTTTGATACAATTTTAGTAGAAAAAAACAACAAAAAAAAAAAAAGATGTTTTTTCAACGTTCTTTGAATCTACACAAGAATATAATAGTTCACTTACAATTCTTGGCCAGAACTCTACGGGGTATAAAATTCTGATATACGTTGTCTTGGTTAAATAAAAATTTTTCCCCAAAAGGTGTATAGGTAGATAATGAAGAAACTATATGGAATATATATTCAGCCCGAAACATATTCTGTCACGGTTGAATATGAAGTTTCTAGTTTCTGGGGCAGAAAGGTTGTTCATAATCGTTGTTACACAGGTAGAAAAACACCTTTAGCATCCCCAGGCAACGTGGCCAGGGCCGATTAAAAATGAAATACGACTAGGCCTAACACGGAATGTATAAATTGGTCTCGTTACTTGATGTTATATACTTTTATTACTCGTCCTAGAGGAGACCAGGAGACCAGAGCCTGGTGCCTGGAACCTAGAGTATCCTCAAGGCTCGCGGCTGGCGTCTACCAATATTTACGATCCAGTTATCCTCCAGCTTGTTAAAAGTAAACGAGGAACTGTAAATAAATTAATAACTATCAACTAGATCAAAGTGTGAACGAATTATTATTAGACTATGTTCATAGAGAGCAGAACAAACCGCGTCTATCTATCACGATTAAAAAAATACTTAAGGCTCAAATCTCCGAAATATGTATATGGTTTAGCAGCTTCCATAAATCTACTCTTCTATTTCTATTATAAAAGAATCACGTCTATCAATCAACCAAACTTTCAACACACCATGTAGATCCACTCATAGTTACGCGGATCCGCGATCATTAAGGGTGGCAAGATGTCCATTCGACTAACGCTAAAGCGAGGGGTGCAGTCTATCTACTCTGTATAGTGAACTAACAACAATAACGACGTAGTGGCGCCGCAACGTCACCTTCTCTTTAGGTGTATGGGTTACGTGTTATGTTCAGCAAATCCGTGGCTTGTTTATAGGTACATACATACCTACCTAGCCCCCATCTAACCGTCTAGTTTACCCTCTGATATCTATGTCTCGAGCCATTCGTAGACATACGGTTGAAAATTAGATGGAAAGCTTCAGCTTGAGCTTGAGCTTGAGCTTGAGCCGCACCCTTTAGCTGAACATCTTTATCTACTACTTGAGAAAATCTACTCATAGTCAGTGGGCGAGTAGTTGAGTTGTTATATTCCTCTAGTCTGTTTGAAATAATGCAAGGGCATGATGTAGCTACGTCTATTAGTATGGGATAGATTAAAGCGCAGATGTCTTCGGCATGAAGTGAACGTCGCAGCAAGCTGAGAAAAAAGGTATAAGGTAGGGAAAAAGAAGTTTATAAGGTGAGTGGCGAAAGGTGATTGAGGGATGGAGATAAGGGAACGGTTCCCCACCAAGGGTTTGATCAAAGGATGCGTGCTCAAGGGAGGAGGTGGAGGTCTCGCCTATGCCGTTGAGGAACGGAAATGTCGGGCGAAACAAACCGGCTCATTTTTTTTCTTCTTCTTCTTCTTCTTCCTCTTCTTTATTTTTTTTTTTTCTTTTTTTTTTATTATTTTACCTCCGCACATTTTAAACGAACTCAATTCGTGCTCGCTCGCGAATCGCTCTTTATCGTAGCTGGGTCGCTTCGACGTCTCGCGTGCGCGTTATACCTACCTAGCTACCAGCGAGGGATAAACTTGGGCGAGTAAAAAGGACAGAGTGAAGGAATAAGAAAAAGAAAAGGAAAAAAGACAGAAAGACAGAGGAGCGAGAAGAGGGAGAAAAGGGGCGCTTGAAGCCACCACCGAACTTTGAAACTCGTTATCTCTAATTTTTCCCGTTTTACAACTTTTTCTTCAGAAAACGAACCTCCGTCTGAGAGACCGTTTCACGACACCCTTACCCGTACCTCCTTAACATACCCAAAAATCTACGTTCACGTTTACCTGTAGCCCATTGCGGAGGTTTTTTGCATTAAATACGTTTAAAAAGTCGAATGAAAATCAGATCATATATATCCCCTGATATGTGCGTCATATGTCCATTATGTTAAGCGAGAAGAGGCGTATAGGATGAAGGCGATAGAAAGAGAGAAGGATAGGGATGCTGGTTTACCGCTTAAGCCTAACCTCAGCTACCATAACCACGAGAATTGTAAATTACTAGAGAGCTTGGTTGGATCGCGAGGATTCATCCTTCTCCTTAGTCTTCTCTGTCTCTGTGTCCGTCTCGCTTTCTCTCGTTTATCCTCTCAGTGCCGCAAGTAACTCACATTCACCCAACGGTACGATTCCTTGATATCTACCAGGGTTTCGTGCTTATCCCCTAAGGTTCCTGGCTTAAACAGCGTCATATAATCGATTTTATTGAGATTGTCTCTCATCTGATTGTCTTGCCACTGTTCGACTCAATCCTGCAGTAAACTGAATTAAACTGTAAGACTATGATCTGGATAATACCCAAGAGCCAACCCATATCCAGGATTCAACTACTACCTATATGCAAATTTCCTTACATGTATAGATAGACGAGGGTGTCCCGTTCAGAAACAGCTCTTACCTTATATACTCGATATATTTCTTGTTGATTTTTACCAAGGGACAAAATGGTTTATTGTCAAATTGAATTGACATGGTTTACAATATAAGAGGGAAGAAACCCTAAGATATCTTCAGATTTATTTTATACATATACCGTGTCGTTTTCAAGGTATTACGCATCCGTAGAACACGCGGAATATGTGTATACGTTATCTTGGTAAAGTTTTTCTTTATTCTTTCAAAGAATATATATTTATATAGGTATATATGTATATAATATATATATATAAAAGATCTACTTCAACGAGATACTGTGTACACAGTTATCTATCCTACAGTATTTCTTGGCACTCAAGCAGGTGGTATCTGGGGCGAAACCTAGACGCATAGTGTTCGACGAAGCATTAGACGGTTTCTCGATATCTGTCTACTTTGAGTTTACGTGGGTAGGAAAATGAACGAGCTATTACTATTTTCATATAGGAAAATGAAGTTTTTGGCTTCAATTATTCATCACGTCTGCAGCTGGTGAGATGCTACACGTTTTTTTTCACCTCTCTTTTTTTTTTTTTTTTTTTTTTTAAATAGATTTAACGAGATGCTGTATACTCACTCTTTATCTTAGACGAAGAAAATCGAGGACCAATTGTTAATGAAGAAAGTATATAACGTACCTGAAACAAAATAAATGAAATACGCCTAGTTAATATAAAGAAATTCAATTTATTGTAATAGATAAAATTAAACGTTATTACAAATAATTTCCCAAGTTTCTTAACCTGTATAATACAAAATTTGATGATACGTCTAGATAAGTCCTGCAGTAGAGTGAGTATCGTTAGATCAGACAACAATCGATATACCAATTAAAAGTTTGTATTCAAGATGAACGAAATTTATGCAAAAAGGTTTACAGGTTGAAACTGTTCCATAAAATCGTGGTCTAACTAATTTCGAATATTATTAAAAGAAAATAAGTAATTTTGAATTTAATATTTGACAAACGATATTCTACGGTGTCAATTATTTACATCCAGAGAAAATCGTTTGATTCATCACTTTTATTTTTAGTTCATATAACAAACAAACAAACAGACAAACGAACGAACGAACGAACGAACAAACACAGAGGTAGTAATTTGAAGGAAAGTTTACAAATTGAAAAGTTCAAAACACTTTTCAACTCCGAGATCGCTCAACCACATAGAATGGTATATTGGATGTTTGCTAGAAATTTCTTTGCCAAAACCTTTTGCTCTCCGATCGTTGTGCCAGTTAACAAAGTGATTTCTGTTTTTACTTCCCATTCCAGACACGAAGTTTTTAGAAAAAAAAAAAAAAAAAGATAACACAAAAAGCACGAAGATAAAAAATAAAAATAATAATAATAGCGAGCTCAGCTCGTTTACAACACCTTGTTGGGACTGTACGGAGATTCGAGTAAATGTGATACACGACCATTGATCATGTTATTTTATACCGAGTAACGAACTCTTTGATAAATAATAAATTTTTGTTTTAAAATAATAATGGATGTGTATAAAAGGCAGGTATTTTATTAACGAAAGCTGAATTTTTATGAAAAATTTAGAGACTGGTAGTTGTAGGGGATTTGTACTCCCTACGAATGATCTTCATTCCCCTTCTCCTCGCTTCCCCAATTCTATGATTTTCTCTTTCACTCTCTCAGCTTAATCTAAACCAAATCAGCGAAGCGCTTCTCGTGTGATTCTCGACGTCGCGCGTCAATCCGGGGAGTAAATATCTTTGGCAAAGGGTAGGCAGTAGGTACCTATGTACAAAGACGCGAAAGCGAATGGCGGCCCTCCTAGTCCAAAGGATTATAACCCCCTTCGTTGGTTTTCTTGCAAAGGAACGATCTGCGTAACCCTTCCCCGTCCCTATCATCGAGTAGCAGGAACTTCCCCGTTCGAGATTAACATCTCAAGAGTCCTGTTCCCGAAGGAGTTTCAGATTAAAAAAGAAAAGAAAAAATTATCAACCATTGTCCTTGACTCTTCACTATGCAGGGGCTTAGAAACTCTCAGGAATCTAAAGTCCAAGGTCTTTTTTCAATTCCATGATAAATTTCAAAATTCATTTTATAGGGAACAGATGTAAATTCTGATTTTTTTCTTTTTATCTACAAAATGTGATTCATGTTTAGGACGGCTATCCCATGTCCGAGGACGATGATACCATTGAAACCGGTAGTTCTGGCGCTCTGACAAAGGTTTAGAGATTCACAGAAACGCCGCAAATTACGAGGGCAACTTTGCGTCTAGCCAGATAACGCGTACAGAGGTTATGGGATGCTGTTATATATATCTAAACTTCCCCTGGTGGTGAGGGAGGCATCGCGGTATAGGTTGCTTGGTTGGTAGTGCTTTGTGCTAATCTTAATACCGTCGGAGTAGAGCGAAGCTACTCGGAACCACTCAACCCCCGGCCCTACAGCCCTGTGGCCCGCCACTCGCACCCTTCATCTCGTTTCACCCTATCCACACAGATATCTCGCTCGCTCTCTATTCCCCATTTCTCTCTAGAACGACGGTATGGTATGGTATGGTGTGGTATGGTGTGGTACGGTGCATGCGGGACACCCACCTCCTACCAAAGACCCGTTTCAGCCGTCTCTCGTCAGCTTGATCTTTTGCCCCGCTCGTGAAAATAAGGAGAGATGAAGAGAGGAGAGACGGAGGTTACGTCCGTTCAAGATATTTGAATAATAGGCCGATTCTTGCTTGCGATAATCTTCCATCGCGCCTGTCGCTGACTGCACAATGGCTTTCGTACTCCCTTTGGTAGTGGATCTCCTTGAAGCTTGCACCTTTCCCTACTGTCCTTTTTTTTTTTTCTCGTCCTCTCTATTTATTTTTTTTCTTCTTTTTTTTTTTTCTTCAAACTCTCTCCTTTTTCTTCTCTTTCCTATCTTTTATTTCTCGGAAAACGTCGCAGGACGTTTGATCCTTAAAATTCTCGTGATCTCTGTATTATTGTCAGAAATCACCGAAGAGCAAAGGACTTTGCGTGGGCTCTTCAAGGAAGTACTTGAAGCATGTGATGTACTGGGGTATTTGGCGCTGGGAAATTGTCCCTCGTGGACAAGAGGCGGAAATTTGACAATAATTGACCAGATTCTGTGTAATCGCTTCGAGCCTGATTACAAGGCGAAGTGAAACAGAGGAAGTCGTCAACCCCCAGCTCCTTTGCTCCGGAACTTCTGTGTTCCTGAAGCTCCTACCGTTATAATGTTACACTAGCATTATATACGCGGGCCATTGTTTCCTCGCTAAACTCGACCGAGTTTTCAGTTTAGTGTCACAATTCCCGTACACTGCGATGGGATGAATTTTTTAAAAATAGGGTCCCAATTAAACACTGACGGCTTTTATATCCTCAGCTTGAAATTTAAATTCAACTCTTCTAGACGTAGGTCAGGTGTGCTTGGGGCTGACCTTCCTTACCCCACGGTTTTGTCCTCATTCCCACCGCAAGTGCCTAATTGATGGAACAAAAGAAGAGCTTTTATGAAACTAATGAGCCCACATTTTTATAACATGACTTATATATTTCAGGGTGAACAAGAAATTTACTATTTAAAGCTTTGAAATATGGAAATATGGTATGAAAATTGAAATCGAAATACTGGGTTAGTAACGGGGCGATCAGATGTTCCTAGTAGATGGTTGACTTTGACGGTGTCGAGGAATCGGGTACATTACAACAACCCTGGCTATATAGGAGAGCCTGGTTCATCACGAACTGTTTGTTTGTCCTTACATCTGCCTCCGAGCCCGAAGGAGGTCCCTTAACGACCCTCGGATCTACCCTAGAACCCTTGAACCCTCGAGCGAGCGCGGCACGGGGTGCTCCGAATTCAGTGGTCGGCCATAGAAAATGCAGCATAATCAGAGATGAGCGGTGAACCCAGGCAAGGGCGGTGGCGGTAGCGGCGTGAGCGTGAGCTGGAGTTGGAGCTGAAGCTGGAGCGGAGGTGGCGGTGGGGAGCAAGGACATCGCGACGAAGGTGGAATGAGACTGCGGGACAAAGTTGGCTCTACGAAATCCAATTAATTCAGCTTCAGCCGAAGACAATACCAGCGCCATCTTGATTTGGAAATCTAATTTAGTCGGTCTTTATTTATGATAACGCGTAGGTACTCATTGTACACCCGGTGCCGGAGTCCTCCACAAAGACTTCAAGATCGCACGAAACTCGGACGCCAACCGCCAAGACGAGGAACTAACAGAAACACCAGCTATACTTATTTTAAACAAGTGCCCAGAGTACGTATGTACGTAGATATGTATATATGTATGTATGTATGTACATACATACGTTTATGAAACACATAAAGTGTATATGAATATCAAAACCAAAAGGATATTCTCATCTGACCCGAACCCATAAAAGCACAAGGGAAATGCCTGAGGTTAGAAGCCTGATGAAGATATCTTGTGATCATTTGGATTTACATACATACGTCCATTATATTGTTTACTACAGTGGTTTTGGGTCACTCCCTTGCGGCACATTCCACTTCATATCCTTTTGACTTTCGAATTTCGCCTTCTGTCTTCCATCCTCGATCTCCTTTCCGTTTCCTAGTTCTTTTATTTCATCAAAGCCTTTGCCAGTCCTAGTCGAGTCTGGATTAATCGCAAGCTGCAGATCCCCAATCTTCGCTCGGTATAGTTGAGCGACGAAGTGCGCCCGAACAGGGAGGGAACTTCGCTTTTCATCCACTCACAACAAATCGCTAGACCCAAGACAGGCTTCTTCGCTCTTTTCTCTTCGAGGCCGTACGAGTGGTCTACTCTCCCGGGACGTGCCCAGGACTCACTCGCTCCCTTGTGAGGCTTTGTGCTACAAGTTTGCACGGAGCTGCAGACAGTACTTACATATACTACGTCTAATGGAGTATGTCTTGGCAAACCTAGCGTAGGTCCTTCCAGCTTTAGGATAACCACTTCTACTTAGTTTTCTTTTCGTTTTATACATTCATTTCGTTTTGTTTTATCTCTTATTTAGTTATTTATTATTATTATTATTATTATTATTATTATCGTTCTGCGTTTACTGGTAAAAATTGAAATAGGGATTCGAAGCTTTGTCAGAATTATAACGTGAGGACGTGAATCGCGTGGGTTTACCTTAGCTTACGAAAATGTTTCGCCTGAAAGGAGACAAGGGAAAGGGTGCTGGGATAGCGGAACATATGTCTTTTCGAGAGCCAGAGAGCCAGGATTTGGCCCTGGATATCGTATGGGACGTTGCAATCTACGGTAATCTGGCAAAAGCTTATCCTTTATCGAGACTCGGTAGTGACTCACCTGGGTGCCGGAAAATTTACTTTCTTACTTTATTTTTTTTTTTTTTTATCGTTATTTCTAACCTTCAGAAAACGCTTCGTTAGTTCTATTCCCGTCATTAGATTGGGGGATTAATATGTTGAGTAACGCTTTTGACAACGACCGTATATCGACCGTAAACTCTTTGACACTAGAGGCTTTTATAATCGTGTTGCAATTAAAACACACGATAAAACTCGACAGCCTATAGTCGTTTTAAACATCTACCAAAACCCACCATCACCACCACCATCGCCACCGACCAGCAGACTTTATGGCTTATTATCCGTCCAATCGTTTTCGCTGCAACGGATGACACTTTGCTACAAATTATTACTTGAAATAAAATATATTGCAGTTGCTACCACCCGTTGGAGCCACAAATCGCGGACCTATTATTCATCGTGAGATATACACACACTATCACTGTGGACACATGCTCGGTATAGGGGTTGGGTTATCACACAAGATATTTCAGTATCGTCACTGCGTACGATCCAAAAAATAAAAAAAATACAAAAAAATGAACAAATAAATAAAACGATCCAAAAATGAAGAATAACATTTTTTTGTGACGGATATAGGTAGAGTCGCTACATATAATTCCGTAATTTTTTTTTTTTTTTTTCCACTATTGTGACAAAAAGCTGCCTTTTGGGTATTCGAGTTGAAATAAATAAGGAAACATACCCCCGCTTGGCGTATACATGTCTGTTTGGATATATTTACTTCGGAATAGTTTGTAATTAAGTTTCAAGCAAGCAAGTATATGGTACAAGCTTGACGAATCGAGGTGGTTGACGGAGCCGGGTTAGTTTTTACGTGTTGTTGTAACTCCGAAGTGGCAATAGTTATCGTCCTAACATTTTTCTCGGGTTTCTTTCACTCTGCGAGCTGGTAATCTCTGACAGATTTAGTCTCCGTCTGCAGTCGACGACCCTTTTTATTTTTCTATTTTTTTTCTTTTTTTTTTCTTTTCTCTTATATTCTCCTTAGTATCTCGAGAAAATCGTCGACTCTAGACGCTCGTATCTTATCGTACATATGGGTCTGGGTTGAAGTTCCGAATTTTAAAAGTCCCGAGCCATAATAATTCCGAATTTTTAAATTCTGGATTTCAACGTTTCTACAAATTTTAAATTCACTCTAATGAATTCGTAATTCTGACCGTTCGGAACTTTCAAAATTTAGAACTTTAACCCATAAACAAATTTTTCAGCAAATTTCTTGTACAGAAATATAAATCGGCCAAAGATCTACCATCAATTGCTTTCAGGGGCGAAATTAGACACTGATTACAACAATATCGAATACATTATTAAAATTGAAAAAAATAAAATAAAAATAAAAAAAAACGTAACAAATTATCGATTTGAACTTTGAGTATAATTCGATGACAGAAATAATAGTAATGGTAATAGAATAGTGGAGGTAGAAGAATAAAGTATCATTGGACGTCCGCGACCAACCCCTATACCGTTTCGTTAAACATTCATCATTGCACCACAACTTTTTGTAGCCACAACTACCCAGTCAACTTTTCCAAGCAGTTTATACTTCGTTCTGTATTATTTATGCTATTGGGAACTCGAACGGTTGTTTTTCTATAGCGACCACCCATGTATTATTTTCTTTCCATATATCCATATCCACCCTTACGAAATACCACATCGTACAAATATCCTTCAACGTAATAAATACGTATCCATGTATGTTGAAAGTACGTATGTAGTACATACATATACGTATTCATGTACCTACCTACCGGCTTGATGACGTGTATTTTCAAACTTTTTAAACATTCAACCAACGCATGTCAAATTATACGTATATATTATATTATTTTGATGAAAACTCCGTAGGTACTCATATACACGGAAATTTTAATTCCAATTTGCGTATACCTGTACAACAGACGTTGAAATATTTTCACGAAATGTAAAGAGTGGTTTCTCACGGCCAATGAATGTAGTTGCTGACGTAAAAAAGCCAAATATTTCTAATATATTTTCCTACATTCTTCTTCCGAAGGATATAACCAGACTTCTGGTAACCCATATAGAAAGTGTCTAATGTTATCGTGACAAAACGTTACCCGTTGGTTTCGCAGGAGGATCTTTGTGGCTTGTAGATTCTTTCCTTATTTTTTTTTTTTTCTTTTTATATTTCACTCCTCTTTTCTCTTTTTCTCTTTTCTCTCGCCCCTTTCTCTCTTTCGTACACCCCGACATTTCGTTCTTTATTTTTCTCTCTATTTTGCATGCATTTACCCTCTGCAGACGGCTAGCCTTACTCGGCGATATCTGACTTTCATCGCATTCGTATCCAGCTAGCTGGTTTTACTCGTATGCAACCGTCAAAGTCGACAGAATCGTTTGGTGCCTGGTACGAATGGGCTGTGTGACCTTCTGACAGTGAGTTAAGAAAACTACGGTGAGAAATGCAGAATCGATAGTTGCAAGCGGAAATTTATACCCACCAAAGTTTCGATGCTATATATATGCCTTCGGTTCATTTCGAAGAAAAACTTTCAACGGATGGACGAAGTTAACGAACAAATTTTTATCTCATAGAAAGTGAAGAGTGAAATTTTTTTGCGGGTAAAAAATTTTTATTTATACCTTATAAATAATCGAATGAAAATTTGACACGATTTTAAGAACGCGGAAATTAAGGCCAAGATTTATCATAGTAAGTATCATATATTATATTTAGTATGTGATCATAACGTATCATGAAATTGACCGTGGTTGACTTTCCAAGAGATTAATATCGTTTGAAATAAAATATAATTGGCTGATAGAAAAATACACCGGAGGGTATTTTCACCGGTTGTCAGTATATAGAAAATAAAATTCGAAAATTGAATCCTCTCCAGAAATTGAGTCTCAGTTGTTTTTCATTGAGTATATTTCCAGTCGTAGAAAATGCATTCAAGAACGTTTCGAATCAATGAAAATTGAAATTTCTCTTATTTTTCTTTCTCTGATTGTTTATTTTCAATACCGTCCACACCAATCGATTTACTCTACGTTGTTTCTGAATATCGTTACTAACAAGTAAGTATGTAGCTGAAAAACTTCTGGCTTGGTACACACATACACACACAGACACTCATACACATACGTAGGACAAAGTACTCGGTAATATTTTCCGTTTGAACAACGGCGGGGGGGGGGGGGGGGGGGGGGGGGGGTGTCTTATACTTGGGTAGGTAGGTAGATAGGTATAAGGTATAAAGGTAGCTGGTAGATATACGAGGAAAAATATTATTCTCTGAAAATGGACTTTCCCTTTGAGTCTTTGATACAAGAGGGTTTTTACGATAGAACAGATGTTATGGACGCGTGACTGGCGTCGAATCATAGATTTCTAGATTATAGGGAGGGAGTCGTCGACAGGACGTGGACGCTAAAGAAACTCCAGAGTCTGTTCCTGACGAGTTACCTCTGTAATTTTCTTACTCTATTTGTCTATCCGCAGAGAAATTGTAGCATAGAAAATGCGAACTACATTCGAGAATACATGAAGGGTCATTCTTTTTTCTTTTTATATTTATTTTACGAACGTATGTATTTATGTA
>OZ001260.1:28515594-28873094 GCA_963924015.1 Macrophya annulata
AAAAGGAAAAAAATACAAATAATTGTCTAATACAACAAAAAATAAATAAATAAATAATAAGTTACTTTGCCAGAAATCAAAGTGACAAGTTGTGTCGGTGTTAGCATATATGAATAATTGTAAGATTGCTTTGGAAGGCACGTAAAAGATCAGCCGTAAAAGAAGAGAGAAAAAAAAAAATTATTTTTCCATGTTATATGTTTTTTTTTTTCTTTTATTATAATTTCGACAAATTGAATTGTCATTATTTTTCGACATTAAAATAAACGAGCGCTTTAAGTGTTGATGTGGCCCAGCCATCGCACCTTAATTTGTTTTTATTTTTAATTTTTTTGATATATATATTTTTTTTTTTAATTTGTGAATATCGCACATTATCCAAAAGAAAAAGAAACCGTAAATTAAAATAACGTTTTATGGTTTTGTATTCACATACGTTAAGGTTGTATCAGCAATATAGGGTTGGCCACAATATCATAACAAAACTATAAGATGCCTTACGAGAGACACCATATTTACTTAATTTGATTATTAAACTATAAAACAAAAGTAAATAATTATTATAAGTGAATGATACTGCCTTAACAACAGCTGTTGTATTATTTGTAAGACTGATTTTTTAGACTATGTTAGATATTACAGCGAAGATATATATATAAGAATATTTGCCACACATGGATCACGAAATATTTCTACCTCATGGATGCGTATTATCAATTATTGTGCAAGTTTGTTATGAAATATATTATCCATATAATTTTATGTTGCTTCTTTATTACCGTTAATTTATTTGAACTCCCTCCATTATTATCTTACAAATATTGTTAATCTTATTTCTCATTTTCCACCAAACGACAGATGAAACAAAAAACTAAATAATCAAAGAAAAATAGTAAATAGTTTCAAATATAATATCAACAAATCAGGATGAAATCAGATTCTTTTATTTATATTAATATCTCCAGCTTTATCAAAGACAAACAATTATACGTAATTTCAAATTGTTACAATCATGTGATTTCGACTATTATACACGAATCATAGAATTGGGACCATTATTCACGATGCAATGCCTTACTAGTTAAAATCCACAATCAATTATTTCACTAGTGTCAAATTAATTATTAACAACTAAATCTACTCTATTTTATCACATTGTAATTTAATTCTTTGGGTTCTTGTTATCTGCAAAATCCTTGGTGTTTAAAATACAGCAGTGTGGAAAACAATTTACATTCATACACATGAAATGCATTCGCGAAGTTTCTAATTTTGTATAATAAATTAATGAATAAAATGCACGAAATCAATAGTCTGCATTTATAATTTTCACCCTCCTCAATTATTACCGATAATATTAGGCGTTATTCGTATTCAAACTACGGCTAACAGGGGAAAATAAAAAGCTACTTTGCTACTGTATACCAACAAGCTTTTCTGACAAACTGATACTTATTTTACTGACTGGCCCCAAACTAGTATTCAAACTCGCAGATTCTTTACTCTCAGGATAAGAACCAAATTCCCTATCGCACCTAGACTTTGTCTCTTCATCTCTCTCGTTTTTAACATTGTTAATTCTCTTGCCCAATACTTCGCACATTTCTTTAGAAACCGTATTATGAAATACTTTATTATAAAGCCATAATTTTACTGTAGCCCCAGACCATTCATCGTCAATTTCTTGATCTCCTTTATCATTACTACCCCCTTTTCCATGCCTGCTTAAAAAGTCTCTCCACATTTTAGTTATGTTTAAATCATACTGTATCTGATTCTTACCCTGTTTATCATCCTTAATAAAATCCCTGAGTCTATCAGACTCAAGGATAACTAAGACATGCTCTTTGATAGTAAAGATAATTCTGTCTGGTATACGAGTGGGGCGATTACTATGCCGCCCTCGTTCATCCCTAGGATAAGAGATGTTACGGTCTAACTTTTCACAGAGTAATCTGACCTTGTGAGCAGATATGGCATGAATATGGCAAAAGGCTTGTCTACAGACGTGTATTTCATTGTCATTTTTTAAACGTACATAATATTTGAATGTACAACTCCGTTTTTCGCTGCCTTTTGACCGTCTTCTAGCAATTTCATGTTTTCTAATTAAATCAAAAAGGTGGGCGTTCTGTTCGTCGTGACTTTTAAGCGAGTAATAATTGTTGAAAATTATTTCTCTCTCTTTGATATTTACTTTAGTATAACATTTTCTACGACACTTACAATCGGCTCCGATTTTACGAGGTCGTATTAGGTCACCTTTTGTATTAACGTACTCTTTACCTGCTATACGCAAGCGTTTTCGTTTCTCGCGATTCCATTCTGTAATTAAACGGAAATTTTATTCGACTAATTCGAGCTATTGATGGATATAAGTTGATGTTTCTAACCTGAAACGTTTCTCTTTCTTCTTATTTTAACCTTTGATTTATCGATTTCGTCGAGATCCTCCTCCTCCTCCTCATATTCGTTTATTATTACTTCGTCTGGATCTTCGGTTGTATCATTCATTTTGAATATTAATTTATTATCATGTTATGTTATGAAGCTTTACATTTCATTTGTATGTAAGTAGATTGTTGGATAACCGCAATAATTATCCCCATGTGTATTTGTTGTATATCTATTTCTGATTACGTAGAGAACATAGATAGATAACTCGCAGTAAAATATTACCTCATACAATCCGTCCGGGAGTGGTAAAGTTTTCGCGAGGTTTTTATATAAGGTTTCTATCTAGAAGTTGGAGATATCTATGCTTCGTAATGGCCGTCATATGTCGCGCATATGACAGCTGTCAACAGCCCAGACGTCAACAGTTTACAAATTTTAAATGAGATAAGATAAGATAAGTGAAAATGTCTTGTTTCGTGTAAACTAGTGTGTAGATTTAAATTTTCTCCTACTAATTTCCATCCTGTTACAACATTTATCACCGTTTCCAGTAGAAACACGCCAATTACTCGACTCTCTTTTTATGAATACGATGGAGTCGATAAAAATTCCAAAGGCAAGTGTACATAACGGTTAGAAAAAGGTTAACCAAACCCGAAATAAAATTGACGTCTCTAAATTCTTTGATTATATTTCTTACAGGTAGAAAATGTTCGGATGATAGACAAATATAGTAATAATCACTGTGTTGGTACGCTCTATCCCACAGCCACACATTTGATATTCGTTGATCCGAATGGAAAGAAAGAAATATGGGTATGATTTTTTTTCAATAATTTGTAATTCCTTTTTATCTAATTATCCCGAATATTTAGAGCAGCTTAACAAAGATTGATTCGAGTTCATCATCAGTCATTGAGAATGCTGTTTAACTTTTTGGAAAAATCGTAGTTTTTAAAGAATAGATCATTGTCTAGATTCTTTACATGCATATCGCCAGCGTAGATAAACAGCCGTTATCAACCACAGGATCTCCCCTTCAGATCAGATGCAAAAACTTTCTGACTGTTACTTTTGTTATACCAAAAGAAAGAGAATGCCACGATACATATCTGACATTACTCAAACTATCTTCCCCAGGTATGCTGAATTCTCATTGAATTTGGGATAATTTTATTCGAAATTCTGTCAAAATCTATATAATAAATGAGCAAGCGAGAAGCTTATTAAATAATGAAATAAATGTGGAATTGATGAAAGATGATTTGAACCTGAAATTTCGTATAAAATATATTCAAGAATTTCTAATTTCCAATATTATTTATTCGTTGTTAAATCTACAGTCTATTGACATCTTGTGAAATGAATGTAAACATTTTTTCAGCAAGCTTGGAAGAACTTTATTGTTTTAATTACCAAGCAAGTAAAGACAAATTGCCAAAACATGCTGGTTGGAATTTTTTTGATATTCAAAGCGAGTTTCAAAGACTAAGTGTTCCCAACGAGGAATGGTCTCTTTCTTATCTGAACACTAATTACGAGGCAAATATTCATCTACATATTTATAAATCGGTGTAGAACTAAGCCAATTTATTGAATAATCAAAATTTGTTTATGTCTGTCTTTAGCTTTGCGACACGTATCCGAAATATTTGTACGTACCAAGCACATCGACTAATAACGTTTTGGCTGGAAGTGCAAAGTTCAGAAGTAAAGGCCGATTACCGGTTTTAACATACCTGCATTCCAACAAGGTTCATACTTTAATTTCTAACTTCTTGTGCTGACCTTTTTTTCAAACCACCAAAGAAAAGTTAAAAAAATACATCAATGCAAACTTACAGGCAGCGATATGTAGATGTAGCCAGCCACTGTCGGGTTTTAACGCACGTTGCCCAGAGGATGAGCAAATGTTGTATAACATACTGCGCACCAATCCAAATTCAAAATACATGTATGTAGTTGACACAAGGCCTCGAGTGAGTAGCTTGATTGAAACTTCTTTACAAATATTCATGCTGGTATTCTGATTTATAAAAATAATTTCTATTATTTCTATTCCAAAGGTTTATAACAGTTGTACGATTTTAGATAAATGCAATGGCAAATAGAGCTGCAGGCAAAGGCTATGAGAATGAAAATTTCTATGAAAATATTAAATTTCATTTCTTTGGTATTGAAAATATTCACGTGATGAGGGCGAGCTTAAATAAGCTAATGGATTGTGAGTCACAAGGCAACAATTTTTCTACAAAATTAAATAATCATTGTAAAAACAACAATATCTTATACCTACAGTACAGAAAAGCTCAACCATGAGCGGCTTCTTGAATGGATTAGAAAGCAGCGGTTGGTTGAAGCACATAAGATCAGTTCTAGAAACTGCTTGGTTCATAGCACGGGCTATTTCAACCGGAGTCAGTGTCGTAGTACATTGCAGCGACGGTTGGGACAGGACTGCGCAAGTCTGTTCTCTCGCTGCCTTGATGTTGGATCCATTTCACAGAACAATTCAAGGTTTTCAGGTAAGGAAATTGAGGGTGCACCGCAAATATCGGCTCAGACAACGTTTTTGATGTTTTTATTTTCAGGCACTAATAGAAAAAGACTGGCTCTCGTTTGGCCACAAGTTTAGTGACCGTTGTGGTCATATAAGTAGCGACGGTAAAGAAATAGCGCCAATATTCACACAATTTATTGACGCCACGTACCAGCTGTTAAAACAGCATCCCTATGCATTTCAATTCAACGAATATTTTCTACTTACTCTTCACGATCACATTCACAGTTGTCAGTATGGTACTTTTATTGGGAATTGTGAAAAGGACAGACAGATGTTGAGGTGATTGATTATTCTCAAGTCAAAGAAAATCGCAAACAAAATTAGTCCATTATCAGACACATTTAAATTTCAGACTAAACGAAAGGACTTATTCTCTCTGGGGATATGTTGCGAATCATATGAACGAATACATCAATCCATTGTATTGTTGTAACGGGTATAAAGAAGAGAGCAACAACGTTTTGTGGCCTAAATTAGCTCCGCAAAGTATACTGTGAGTATCGATGATTTTATGAGATAAATATTTGCATTGATTAGAATAAATCCCAACAATTAATAAACATTCTAGATTTTGGAAGGGCTTATACTGCAGATTTGAGAACGGTATACACAGTCGAGAGACTTATGATGATTTGCTTTTAACTATACATGATCATACCAGTTCTTTAGAGGATCATGTGAAGCTACTATTAAAGGTATACCAATCGATTAATCCATGTAAAACCGCTACGGTAATTTTATACTTAATTCAACCTTGAATTTTACTCTCAGAGAGTCAGTTCGTTGGGTCAATTATTTACGTCAAATAATGCTCAAAAAAAGGGTCACGAGACGCAATACGAACATCTAGACAATAAATTCAGTAAGGAATCTTTATCTGAGAAGATAATGGGAAATACTGCTAATGACGAAGGATTAAGTGAAATTAATATAAGCACAGAGCAATTGGAAAGGGAATTGAAATCCGTAGCTCTTGATTGGAAATCTTCTCGTAACATAGAAGAATGCACTTGTTCAACTACTTTTGACACGTTTAATAAAAAGGTAGAACGTTTTTTTTTCACAGTTACGTTACTTGCAGATAAATTGTTTCTATTTATACCTATAATATCACATTGGAAATGATTCCAGTATCATTGTTGGTCTTGCGGAGACGTATTCTGTACAAGATGCATGGGAACACATGACACTTTGGCAGGACAATTGTCACAGCGTGCAGTACCAGTTTGTAAATCTTGTACCCAAAATCCATCGAGTATATCGCCAACCAATTCCTAATATTATTATTTTTTATAGAACTTGATCATTCATATCAATTAAAGTCCATTTACAATTCATGGATTCTTAGTAAATTTTCAATCTGACTCATAAAGTATATTAGTAATTAATACAACAGAACATTAGAGGCCTCTTTATGACTGATGGATACATCGTGTATCTATTTGAGAAACTGAAAAGCTGTATAAACACAAATAGGAACATAATATTAATAAAGCGAAAATATAAAATCAAGTTTGAATTTGAATAGAACTTCTCTTCAAGTTATAATAATTATTATTTGGATATACACGAATATTACATTTGTATATTTATGAAATGAGAATTATAAAACTACATGAAGGGTATGCCAATTTAATTGAATATACCTATTATTCGCAGGTATGTTATAATGGAAATAAAATTTGTAAATGGAATTTTCAACTTTTTTTTTTCCCCCTTTACGAAACTTGATCACCTTTTTGGTAGATTAGATGCCATTGATTAATTATGCATACATTGAACCAACTGTGTTTACATTTATAAAGACTATCATCGTTTATTAACAAAAGTGAATTACATAATATGTATAATGGATCCAATATTGCTTTATACTATGAAAACTGTTCTTGGATAATAACTAGCAAAAATTAGGTATACCTTATCAACAGTTTGAATAATTGAAACCTTCAATTTACGGGAATATGAAGAATGTACTATATAATATTTCAATAACGACGTGCTAATTGATTAAATATCTATACTCTCTGTGTGTGATGATACAGCTGCCTCACGATATAACTTATACACACATTTGAGAAAAATTTTTTTCTGAAATTGAAGAATAATAAACGTACAGTTCTAGCGGTAAAATTTCAAGCTAATTCTAAATCCTCATATGAAACTTGAATACGAAAATATTATGGCTAATAATATTGCTGTTATTACATCTAATAAACAACAGGCACAACATCGCAATATAAAATTATCCAAAAACAGCTTAAAACTTTGTTTGTTTTTTTTCGTTCTGTTTCTCTGCTTTGGCTAATTCATACATTTACTAAATTACGAACTAAATAATAAATCCATTACTTGCGATTAAATAAATACCTAAATGTTGCATTATTTATGGAATAATTTGAAATTAAATTATGCTTCGCACAATAAATTATATTGACCCGTTCATTCTATGCAATATTTACGTCTATTGGTCTTATTTTTTATTATTTTTTTTTTTTTTTTTATTTCCACTCAGTACTTAGGTATTATAGAAATACAGTATGCAACAGAAGACTGTCTTATTCGGTACAGAATCAATATTTAGAATCCATAGATTAAATATTACTTTTTACAATAAGCAATGTTTCCTTATGCTATCTGACAGCGGTTCTCTGTTAACTGTTTTAAAAATTGGCGAAGTCAACTCCCAAATAAGTAATATGATTGCTCGTTTAACTAAGTATTAAAAAATACTGATCAAATAATAGGTGAAATAAAAGTAACATCAATTTTTTTGCCTTATAGTTGGGGCGTAGAATCTGCTATTTCAGTTCTAACTGCAAAATTTCTTAGTCTAGTAACAAATAGAGAAATAGAAAGGAAGGATATGTAATATAAATCGTATTACAGGGTGTAAAAAATGATATTTAAATACCTACATTAGGTAATATTTATGGGCTATAAATAATTTCAATTTTTCTAAAATTTTGCAAATGAAATGGACATAAAAAGATTTATTCATTCAGAAAATTGAGCCAACTTTAATAAGACGGTGTTGAAATAATTTTTATGAAATTTTTATCTGCAATAATATATCTCGAAATGTTCAATTAGCCAGTCAAGAAAATGGTTTGAAGATAAGTAATGAGTTGAAATTGACGTTCGTAAATAGTTTACGAAACATATAACAAGAGAATAATAATTAAATAATACAATTTATCAATCACTCAAGATCACACGACAAACAAGATAATGTGTTGTCACACTGGAAAGTAGTAGCGGTAGTAAAACAATTTCACACGCAAAACATGAGTGGTGTTTTTTTATTCAATGAAATACTTAGTCTTAGTTTAATCTACTAAAACATTTAATCTCGAAGGTTTAACGACCACCTTGCAATAGCTATAATAAAGAACAGAGAAAATGATTTGGCAAAGTAAATTTATCAAACTTTCATTCGCCGCTGTAGCAGAGGAGCCTATCATTTTCAAAAACATAAAAATGCAAGTGAATAATTGAAAGTATGCATGTTTAGTCTTCCGTGAATCATAATATGGTAGAAGACAGTGATATAGTTACAGAAAATAAACGTAATTTTCTTACGAATGAATTTGCTATTGTCAACGATCAATCAATTAATGAATTAATTAATACTAACCACATCAACAATAAATAAATTGTAGAATCTGTGATAGTGAACTTACAGCGGAATGTGAGTACAATATGTTCATTTTCACTTTTCTCATTCTTTATTAGGCTTTCTTCGTCGAGGCCCATCACCACCGGCTAGTGGCTTTTCCTATAAGTAACAAAAAAAAAAAAAAAAGAAAAGACATTACAAGATTTTTTGTAACGAATTGATAAAGAAAATAAGAACTGGTTTGTACCTTAATGGATTCATCTGCTGTGGCCTCTTTCGCCTCATCTTTTTGCTCCGGTTCTTCAGGTTCAACAACTTCTTTATTTCCTCCATCAGTTTGTTCTGCATTTTCACCGCTAATCTCTTCCTCAGTTACTAAGCTTTCTTCTTCATTTGATTGCAACGGTTCTTTGTCTTCCGGCTTAGAGTCTTGTTTGTCCTGGGATTTAACAGATTGATAAATAGTGTTCTTAGGTACTAAGATCTTAACTAGAATTATTAAGCTTGTGCAGTATTAAAATTGAGAAATCCTAAAACGAAATTACACAACACTCTAAATAATTACTTTCGGGAACCGATTATAATACCTGAGCAGGGATACAGCAGCAGTAAACTAGCAGAAGTACAGGGATACCAGCAATCAATACATAAATTGCCCACATCCAGGGATGATCAACGGTATACGCTGTCAGTTGGCCCCACAAGCTCCACTGTATATGACAACAAAATAGTTCTAGACTACATACTTGTCTGCAATATCATATATTCTGATGTTTTCCCATATTTTTCTGCTGATGTTGTTTTATCAAGTAGCTTTTTACTGTTCACATATACTAACAACGACGGTATTAGGGGCTTTGGATAAAGTACAATATCTACCTTTAGATTACAGTCCAGACTATGTATTTGGATTATGTTGTAAACTAGTAAAATCATGATTAGATAAACAGGTGGTGGAATGGCTACGTTTTTATATAATTTATATTAAAAAAATCAGTTTGTACCTCGAAAGAACACTTGACTATGTAAGAAAGGTATATAACAATTGGTATAGCGCAGTAAACACAGTATATGGCCCACCAGCCTGGTTTATAGTTCATATGACGCATCATTTTGCCCCATAAAGTTACCTAGGCATCAAGAGGCAGCACAACCACATGATGTTTGAGTTAATAGCAAATTGAGTTGAATCTCTCGATCGTCGAGAGCTTCAATTTCTATTAACACAATAATGATATAAGATATTGGAAAAATTACTCACGTTCTCTTTAGCGATTCTAGCTTTACGTAACTCAAACGAATCCTCAGCCCATTTCTGGGCAACATGATCGCTATCCGTAACGATAATATTGTCGAATAGAATATCAGGAGACATGGACCATAGTTCAAACCCAACTGCAAACTAAAGAAATAAAACTATGTACACAGTCGCTAATTTAATCTAAAATAAACGTTATCTTTCTGTTTATAGCAAGGCATAAGATCGTAATAGCAGACTTACAATCGAAGACATCTTGAAAGGATGTTCATCATTGAAATAATTTGGATTGTGAATGAGCCGAGGCATCCATTTCCCCTTGTAATTAGGATTGTTGATCAAAGGCGGTAGCCATTTTCCCTTATAACGTGGATTTTGTTTCAATGGCTGTTTCCACGGTCCACAACCTGGAGCATTTTCGCACAAAGGATTGCTCAACATTGGTGGTTCCCAATCTCCATCCATTTCGTTGTCCCAATCTTCAGGCTTCACTGCGCTAGGGTCAGGAACCATTGCAGGTTCATCTTCTAGCCAACCATCGGGAATGGTGGCTTCCTCGTCAACAATATGAGCAGGTGCATCCTCATCCCAATCTTCAGGTTTAATGGCCAATGGATCAGGTATCTTTTCTCTCTCATCCCAATCCCCAGGCCGTTCATCTTCAGGGTCTTCAATTTCAAGAGGGGGATTAACTGGCGGAGTAAAATCGTCCAGCAAAGTTCCCTCATTTACTAGTTTATTGTCTAGTTTTACTTCAAATGTATTGTCTGGTCTAACTATCAATGTGTATAAGTGAGCCTGTTTGTCTTTAAAAGCTTCTTCCAGACGTTCCTTTGGCTTCTTGCAATGCTTTTCCTCAATAGAACCATTAAGAGGATTTTGATGACGGAAAATGAAGTGCAGCTAGGAATAAGAAGTATTATTTTAAGACTGTTATAGTGGTTTTACATAACAGTTGCATGCCAGAAAAAAAAGACATCTATGTGTTTAACACATGCTCACTTTGTGATCATTCCCACATTTGTCTGGCCCGAACATTATGGTGTATGGAGTCTTGTCGTTGAATAATTTAAGATCTTTATGCCCAGGATCCAGTGTTAGTAGTTTGAGATAAGCACCTCCGCATTCCTGTCCTTCTTGAAATATAACTTCATATTGAACTATCAAAGGCTTATCTTTGAAATGAAAAGGTCTGGACAAAGGAGCTGAGATCGCAGCATGACGAGCTTTACTTTTCAACACTAATCCCTTGTCTCCATCTTGATAGTTTCTTATAGATTCTTCTAAGCTCCACACTCCTATAATATTGAGGAATTATTTGGTGATACAGAATTACGAATTGAAACAAAAATGAAAACATTTATAAGAAAATTTTCATTGTTTTATGTGAAATCTGACTCAGAGTTGTGAAACTAGAGGAAATTCATGAAATGATTATCTCTAGACATTTTGTAGTCTATTCATGTTCTTCCACCAGAAAAACTTGAATCATTTATGAAAGAATTCTAAATTGTGTTATTTTAATAAGGATAGATGATATTTGTTTAAAATTTTTTTCTTGTTTGAAAATACTGTTTCAACTAAATGAATTTTCTATCTCAACGGCTTCAGAGGCTTTACAAACTGTTTTGTGAACTTAGAAATAAGAATACCAGGAATTTAATTAATAACGAACCATCATATTTAGCAATGTCCTCATCGATGTTATCTTTTTTCGCGCTGGACACTATCCACTGTTTAGCAAAGTGTTCTGGATCGTCAAAATGCTCAGCTAAATAAGCAAAGCCGTCTGGTGAAGGGCTGCGATAGATGTAAGTTGATGTATCACTTGAATCCTGATCATGTACATGATCTTCATTAGCGTTTAGTCCGCCAAACAGAACAGCGAGAAGTACGGTGACGAAAAGTCTATCCATTTGAAATATCTGTAAAGTGATAAATAATTGGCTATAATTTGTTTTTCATATATGACGAAATTTGTGAACTGTATGTGAAATATACAATGATTATTTAGGTAAGTATTTAATTACCTAAAAAAATAAGTAAACTAGACAGAAAGTGGAGTTACACTTTTGGAAAAAATTCTTTTTTAATGAATTGGAATTATTTAGAGAATGAATAATTTAGCAGAAGGTCGGAAAGAATTTTAGTATGTTAACTGAGCGGCGTAACGTGAGGGGAAGCAGAATTTTATTAATAGAAAAAAAATGAGGCTATCAATCACCGGAGAAAAATTTAATTGTCGAATGGGAACCTAGCCTGTAAATCTAATTGTATGTATGTAATTAAGAGAAATCCAGACACTTTACCTTTTTAATAAATATCAGTCATAAATAAGTAGTTTGAAAACCGGTAAACATAACTTGGTCACAAACCCAAGTCGACACGTTTTATTCAATTAACTATTAATTATAATCTAATCTATTTACACGTAGTAACATTTGCTTAGATGTTTTCCTAAAGTTATCAATATCACCACCTTCAAGACCAACCCTCAAGCCGCGTACTCATCATATAATATACTTCAACCCCTCACCGGCAGATGGACTGTGGAAAAGCTTGTTCACAGCTAGTGACACAAGTGATGAGACCATCGAGTAAAGATAGGTATAGCGGCTCCCACCACGCTGTCCGCACCTCTATACCTATCTTTACTCAATGGTGAAAGTAGACGGATTTGAACTCAAGAATAGCGCGCGGAGAATTTGAATTGAACTGAATTTTTTTGGAACGGAAAGAAGAGTATAACGAATCGACGAATCCTGCTGGCGTGCAGTCATTATTCTGCGAATTTTTATGAAAAACCAATCAATGTAATTTTGATATTTGGTGAATCATAAGTCCTCGAATACCCGTCTGTTCGGTTAAGACGAAAAATTAAAGTTTAAACTACTCTACATGAAAATTCCCCGATTGGTTTTTCTCATTTTTTTTTTTAATTTAGCAATGATTTGGAACAATTACCGTTGTCCGAATAATTATTCCGTCAACGCAATTACGCAATTACGTAGCAATTGTTTGGCATGTCAATAATTGGAAAATAACAAAGTGGCCAGTAGGTGTGGATTTGACAGCTGTCAAAATTTGAGGTTACATTTTTTAAGTTAGATTTAAGTTTATTGAAGTAAATTTATCAGTTTGGTATTATCAGACGATGTATTTATCATATGGTAACAATAGATTTAATTTTAAGACGGTGATCTCACTGTGAATAATTTATTCCACTATAAAATTAAAAACTTTTACAACTTTTCCCAACAATCTCTTAACTTTGTCTCATAGAATTATTGTATAGCTTGAAATTCAACTACAGATATACCATGAAGATTATAATTTTCCATTACTGTTCTACATTATTTAGGTTTATTGAATGACCTTGGAAAAGTGTCGCCGCTAAGCAACCAAAAAATTTAACACTAATTATAATGTATGATAGGTCCGGTTACCGTAGCAACATAACCGGCTGGTTATTCCAAGTTTTTGGCTAAAGTGATGTTTTTATGTATTGCGCTGAGTTTTGCTTTCAATCAACTTTTTATTTATATATGATTAGTATTCCTAGTCATTTTTGTAGATCTTAATAATGGCTAAAACTAGAATAACGACGTCCGAGAGATCGGTAAAAAGCTGTTTCATAGAAATCCGAGGAAAAGCAAGCTTCAAATCAACTATAACATCAAATACCATAAATGACCAAGGCGACAGAAGTCCCATTCTCTCAGATATCAAAGATACCTTATCTACGATTAAGAATAACGATTCCCAAACGTCTAAGACTTCCAGCTATAACATTGCTGGCATTGAAGAAGAAACTTTGAACAATACTGACGATTCAGAAAACAGTGAAATCTCAGGAAAGCAGAAACGACAAGAGAAAGATAACGAACATGAAACAGTAGATGACGATGATAAATCCGATTATGGCGCAGAATCATTTTGTTCGGACGATTCCTGCAAAGTATCCGAAGTAACAAATGTAACTCCTAGATCTTCGTTGAGCGATTGTTCTTCGCTTCTGCATTCCGCAGGATTAAAATATGACAAGAGAATAACAGATCTGATGAAGTCTAGAAGGAGCGAGGATCGGCGTAGGGATGAAGAGGAGGATGTGGAAGGATTCTCTTTGCTAGAAAGTGAGATGAAATATTTAAGCGAAGAAGAAGGTACACTTATGATTGATAGGAGACAACTGTCGCGCAGTGGAAGAAGAAACATGAGCTTTACGAACGAAGAATTGAGGAAAATTGAAAGAGAGAATCAGCTTTTACTCAAGAAGATAATGTCCCATCAGAAACCACAAAACAAATCTGCTAAGCCTGTTTCAGGAGCTCCAAGAACTAGTAGTTCGGCTATCAATCGAAAGAGGCTGCAGAAGAAGATAGAAGAAGACAATATGGTATGAGCTTTGCGTACTTTGCCTATGCAGTGACAGATTTCGAATGATATTGATCCATTTATTTTTTGTTTCAGATCCTGCTTAGAAGAATACAGCAAGCCAAGCCTTGTGCTATGCCTAAAACTTTGACACCAAGTTGCAAACTTGCGATGATGTAATTTAAGGGCTTTTCAATTCTTGTAATTAATCCAATGGCTCTTTTAAAGAGTTTCTTTAAATCTATAAACAGTTATCAAACTTGTAGAGCCCTATACAAAATTATATTTATGCATATCAGACTCCTCACTTTTAAAATAAAATGGATCTTTCACATTAAATAATCCTGTTTTGTTTACGAAGATTATTATAGATAGATAAATTATTTAAAAATAAAGAAATGTTAATATAACATGTATCGTAATTTAAACTTGTAGAATTTTCTTTTATTCAAAAACAAAGATGAGCAGTCTTACAAAGGTGGTACAATAGGAAGGAAGATTTCACTGTACTTTTTTTTTTTGTTTTTTTAGTTTTTTTGTTTTTTCGTCAGATCTATTATATTAATAAAAATAATAATTAAATAATAAAGTGTAAACGGTATACACATTATTTTATATCTTGGCCGAAATAAAACATTTACAGTAATAATTGTAGGGTAAAAAATAAAAAAATGTAAATGAAAAATTATATGAATTATTAGAATTTGCAGTTTTAGACTAAGTAAAATCTGTATACTAAAGTCGGCAATCATCGTTCGTTCAACTTTTGAATAAGCTTGAATAAACAATATTCATATGACTGCTTCAAGGACTATTGTTTGTTGCGCTGTTAGAGTATGTAATAATAATAATAATAATAGTAATATAATAGTGACTATCAAAATATGGAAATTCAAAACATAAATCTAATTTAATTAATAAAAATGATAACATTATATTGTCAAAATAATCTATTTACAGTTAACGCAGTCATCTATCACAGATACATTTGGTGATTTTAGACTTGACAAAAAATTAATCAAATAATAATTAATTAACGCTATTGGATTGGGTATACGTAACTTCTTCTGCTTCTTCTTCTTCGTGTTCTTCTGACTTTTGTCAAATGATCAGCTGATCTCGCTCATCTTATATAATTTCAACACGTCGTTAATAGCTAATCTGAATAATTGAGTATTGAAAATGTACGGTCACTATCAGAGGGTGAGAATCATTGTGCTGTTGTATGTACATACAATCGTATTTTACAGTATTGCATAAAACAATCTTATTTATAAAAAATTAATTATTTTTCATCTATTGTATAATTATCAGTATGTATAATGTAACGAAGAAACAAAAAGGAGAAACAATCTTTTTATACAAAGAATAAATATATATATATATATATATATATATATATATATTTTTTTTTGTTTTGTCTTTTTGTTAAACAAAAATATTTGTTTCTTAGACACTGTCAGAGCTGTACAGTGATTTCCATACGCAAGGTTACGATTAGCGGTAATTAAAAGGATCCGAAGTTTCATTTTTCACATTCATAAGATGAGTTGTTGTAAAGAACTTGATGTGTAGAGTTGATTAAGTTAAGAGATTCAATAGCAGTTTGTCGCGTTTACTTTGTAAATGTTTTATTACCAACACATAACTAATTGTAAGTGAAAAAGAAAAAAATGAAAAAAAAAAAAACAATAAGCATAATAATAATCAACTGATAAGAAACATCGTCTTTGAATGTATAATTGAATTTTTTACTCGTCTTTGATGATTTTTAGAAAGAACGTATTCTTTTCAGATGTAGTAAAACCTTGTAATAACTGAAAAATTATCAATTCGTAATGTATCCTCGTCACCCGCCAAGAAATAGTAATAAAATAAAATAATTTCATAGATCATTAAGGGGAAAAAAAAAAATTAATACAATACATTGCAATCGGATCAAAAATTGTTTGAAATTAAAAAATTTAGGATCGAGGGGAACAATCATAACATTACGAATGCATAACAGTAATATAAATCATGTAGAAATGATATTTAATAAACATTTACTTTTGAAGATTTGATTTCCATGGGTCGGTCGATGATGGAGTCCAAATCGTGCTGAGAGAACGAAACGGATCAAATCCAGATCGATCCTATATCATGACAAAACGATATGAAAGATCATTTTATATACAGCTGAAAGAGAAGGCAAAAAATACTGTCGTTTATAATTGAATAAAATCGTTAACAATGTACCTGAACTTCTTGTTTAGTTTGTTGTAAAGTCGTAGAAGGCTGCAGTGTGTTTGTAGGTGGTGTTGGAGCCCCCCAAGGTGCAGCTGCCCATACACCACCAGTATTAACGCCCCAAACTCCGCTCCGTTCTTCGCCAACAGCACCGCGAGTGTAGAGTTGTTCCCAATTGGTTTCTTCCGTTACCCAATTATCTGATGACAAATGTAATGTGGTTTTTTGATTCGTAGCATTAGCGATGTTACTCATTAAAACTCCCTGATCTACTTATTGAAGAAAACGTAATTATCAAGAGTAGTAATTTACCCTTCAACGGATCTGATAGATTAGCACTTTTGTCAGCAGACTTTGGTCGTTCGGCTTGAAAGTTTGATGTGTTATCTTGCAGTAGATTAATCATTGCTCCACCATCATCCCATAACGCACAGCCCTGACCTCCCTCAAGACTTTCAAGTTCTACTAATGGTTCGTCAGTTTCTGGTAGCTCGTACGGTACCAGCTCTGGTTCGAACTGTAAATCAAAATTAGATTGATATTTGTTGAAAATAAAAAGTTCATAGATCATAAAATGGAATATACATATGTATGTAGCTTACTGGTGGCTCGGCGAAAGTATTAATGAAGAAACTATTTGTATGACAATTTGGTGTCTGCATTAACAGAACTTCCTGATCAGGAGATTTTTCCTTTTCAAAAGATTCTTTCTCAATACCAAATTTAGGTTTTAATTTTAGTTCTTGAGCAACAGATATTTCTTCGCGTATTTCTGTTTGAGGATTTTCTACTAATTGGATCTGTGCATTAGAAGAATTTGATATTTCAGATGATTTCGTTTGAGTTTTTGGTGTATTAGAAACGTTGCCAAAAACAGAAATGCTGTCCTGATTTCTAGCCACAACATCGCTGAACTTTGCTCTGTTTTCACCCCAACAAGACGGAGGTGGTGGTAAAGGAGGTGGAATCGCAGGTGGGGTAGGTCTGCTTTCGTCTCTCTGGGAAGAGGTCCCTCTTAACGAAATAGCTGAAAAGATATCAAGAGATTCAAAAAAGATTATAAACTCAATTCTCAGAGTTTGAAACTATCACTGAACTACAGATCTCCGTTAACGTACACTTGGAGTGAGTCTTATCGGTAGCTCGCCGTTTCTGAGTAGTTTTTTCCTTTCTAGGTGGATTTTTGCTCTGACGAGGTAACTTGAAGGTCAAATCTGTGTTACATCGCGAAGTCAGATGATGATGTTTTGTATTTGACCGAGTGGTGCTAGTCTTCCATCGATTAGGATTGTCTTGTCTTTCTTTGTCATAATCATCATCGTCACAATCACCTTCGTAATTATCTCTGTAATCTATTGATGGCACAGCTGGTATGGTCTGCGGTTTAGCCTTCTTTATTGAAGGTTTTCTCTGCAGTTTATCAGGTTTAACATACGTGCGATCGCAATCCTGTGGATAAAAAACTTCGTCATTCAAATCAGGGTTCATGTATCGACACATAGCAACAAAATTGAAAGCGTACTCAGTACTCCGCGGAAAAATTCCCACCTTAAAAATGCTGTAACTCCATAAAAAAAAAGTCCAAAAAAATCATTTCAAAAAGCATTTTTAAGGCTGAAATGTCAGGCTACAAAATGTCTATCTCGAAAATGCTCTGGGATTTTTTTAATGCTCCACAGAGAACTTTGAAAAACTTGGTTTTCTCTGCGTTTAGCAACTCTGCGCTCGAACTTATGCCGCGAGGTCAGGAATGACCGTAAAAATAATGTTAAAAAAAAAAACTATCTTGAAGATGAAATTTCAATCTTCAAAATTGCGTTTTGAATTGATTTTTTTCGCCTTTTTTTCATCGAGTTGCAGCATTTTTTCGCGGAGTACCGAGTACGTCGTTGATTCTGTTGCTGAGTGTAGATAAAGGACATCCGATGATAATACCAAGACATCACCTTATAAGAGACCGTGTCCTCGTGGACAGAACTTTCCGTTGTAGTAGAGGAGGTTTCTTCTTCAGAAAACTGGTTGATTTTTGTAGAATTCGAAGATTCATATTTCTTATAATGGTTGCCTGACTGAACTTGTCCGTTGTTTCCATTATTACTTTCCTGCTTCTTTTTATACTCTGATTTACTTTCTCTTGTAGTATTTAAAATCTGCGTTGTATTTTCAAGTTGCATATCGTTATCAGCAACTTTTATATCTTCTTTAATGTTAGTAGTCATATTTGCAGTAGCACTAGTAGTCGATTTACCTTTTTTGCTTGTAGTAGGACTTGATTTGGCTAAATTATTTGCTGTATATTTTTTTTCCGGCATAATTTGCATGTCTACAGCAGGCACAGGTTCCATAGTTACGGGATTGTCAATCGGTGTTGCTTCGTGGCTGTTAGTCTGTTTCTTATTATTTCTTTTCTTAGTCCCAATACAAGCGACGTTATTGCTATTGCTGTTACTATTGCTGCTTTCCATAGCTGATAAATCTTCGGGTTTTTTGGCCGCTGATATTTCCTTTGATTCAGTATCCATTTTGAATCGTCTCTCTTCGTCGGCTGTCCAATCTGGAATTTTTATTCCTCGTTGTTGCGTATCTTTCTCTTTAATTTTTTTAACATTCATTAGGGACCAATCGGGCGAAACTTCGTCCTTTTTACTAGACTTATTCCGCTCCTCGCTTGTCAACTTCTCTTTTGCTATAGCATTAATTTGCGTTGACTGCGTAGAAGTGTTAGCTAATAATCTAAGATCGAGTGGAGGCTGTATTGGGCCTTTAGACAAATTGACCAAAGCCCCTCTAAGTATTCTATCCGCCTCAAGGAACGAAATAGCAAGAATACAAATAAGCAGTATTGTTGAAAGGCTTATGGCCGCCAATTGGACAGGTTTTTCCCAAGTGGGTCTTGTTATCACAGCTGCGCAAGCCTCTAAGGTATGAGCGGGGACTGTAGTTAATAACGATAGTCTAGCCATTCCACTTTCGTTAACTCCTTCGACTTGTACAGTGTCTGTCCCCAGGCTAGTTAATATAAGTAATTCTCTCTCGATACGTGATAATGTAAAATCTGGAGTGAAGGCAATTTCAATTTTCTTTGTAGCGTTTGGATTGAGCTTGAAAGGCGCGCAATTCAACACTTTAAATCCATATCCTTCGCAGTACAATCCGCTGATATAAAATCCGTGAATATCAATTGGCAATTCTCCGGTATTTCGTGCAGTAAAAGATCGCTTAACGGTGAGATTCGGCGTAGGGCTTCGCCTTAATCTTTCACCTATAAAACACCGTTATTTCATTTAATGATTCATCAATAGTTGAATTAATTATCAATAGAAATTAAAACTCACGTTCACAGTCCTTAAGGTGCTTATCAGCTAGCTCAAAAAGTAGCGGCGTAGTAGAACCAGGCTTCCGATTACCGAACTTGAACTGTGCATGTGCCCCACGACCAACGAGGCGTAAGACTTCTAATATGGTCATATTGTTTCTGAAAGATGGCGAGATTGATTAAAACGTTTAGTTCTAGATCGAACAGCAAGTTCAGTACAATTATAAACTAGAACTAAAGCCACCTAATGTATAAAAGTGCCGATGACGAACTAGCCGAAGTAGGAGTATAAGATATACGTATAATTTTCGATTCATGTGGATTGAGATAAAGAGGCAAAGACTGAGCTGGTACTACAACATTCCAATGTCTTTCGAACCATTCTCTTTCCTCTAAATTATCTTCCAATTTAAATTCACTGGGTATAGTAGTCGGACAGTCTGAACATATTGGCTTGAATCTGTGGATTGAAGAGAGCGAGTATTAGGTGATAGCTGATGAATAAGAAATGCGATTTTCACTCATCAAAAGAATACATACTTGTTAGGCAAAGAATGATAGAGTCTCATTCCTTGCGGGTAACTCCAATCCAGCACGAGCTGTACTAACAGCGGACTAGAGCTTGGATTATCAATTTTGATTGTCTTAAACGAGGTGTTGCCCACTTGAGTGAGTGGGAACATAAGAGAACTTTTATTCTTCGAGTTTCCAGAGTGGCTCAAAAGACTGGGCCAATAATGCTTTATGTTCAAGCTAAACCTGTGCCCTCTTACTTCGGTCGTGTCCAAACGAATGGTTATATTCTCCCATGAGCTACCTCCAGTGGAGTTAAGATACCTTGTGTAACGAGTGTTCAATAAATTCAAGTCTGAGTCTCGAGTGTGGGATGGAAGGCTTAGCGTATTTAGCCACTGATTACCAGCTGAAAGTTTATTAATTAAGAGACTTATTAATCGTCTTTAATAATTTAAGCAATAAATGGAAACAGGATTACCGCTTGTGTTGAGAGACAGTCCCAAATAACAATGCTGTTTGCAAGCTATTGACGAATCAAACGTTATAGATCCGATGTGATTATCACCCTTAGATATAACAGGCAAAGCTGTCTCATCCAACGGGACATACTTTAGTCGATGATCTTTGTGGAACGGTGCTACAGAGGTCACTTCCATCGGTCTGGCAAATGTAGAGTGTACTTTAACTTGGTGGATGCAAACAGCCCCCTAAAAATTGATCCCGATTGAAAAAATTGTGCGTTTTATTGGAAGTAATTGTCTTAGTTGTTGTTTACTAACTGGAAAACAGTCCGTAAAGGTCAATTTCTTTACAGAAATACGGCCGTGAGCTACCCGCATAAATACAGGTACTGTTAGTCGCTCGTAAGTCGTTCTTACAAAGACTTCTCCTACTATTGTATCTTCCTCGACAGTCGCGGTTTTTACTTTTATTTTAAAGACTGCTAAGTATCCTGGCTTTATGCTTTGCTGAAATTACAATTTGTTATAGAATTTGTAGATCTTAAGGAATGTGTAGAATTTCCAGGACTGATCTTTCTCACATTTCCCATCTGACTGCAAACGCTTATGTTGCGCATCCCCTTGTTGAAAAGATGGGTAGGTCCGCTTTGGCATCCCATTAGCTCCAGAACAGCACCAGGCATGTTTACTCCCCAGCCATGAAGCTCGACGTTAATAGGATTGTGATTTTCCAATGCAAATATTGCCTCGTTTTCAGTCCCGCTACCAACCGTCCCAAAGTTCATTGTGCCTTTGTCGTTCTCTTCCTCTCCTGGTATTACTTTTCTGACTTTACCGTCATAACTCAACAATGGTACTTCCGTTGTGGACACATTCGAATGAATCAATATCGACGATTCTAATTTCAAATTCTCTGATTTCTTCTCACTAGACAAAAGCAACGAAAATATATTCGCCTTTTGACCTGCCTTCAGGACTTTCGGAACGAAATCTTTTATCTGAAATATTGAAACAAACGATGTTAGATAAATGCAGTCAATTATTGAAATTCTACACACTAGATGAATAGAATCTCATACCGAAAAAAGAGTTTTGGCTTCCGATGATAGGGAAACGTTAGTTATAGCTAGCGGTAGTTTGTACTTATTAACAACAGTGAAGTTCCGAGGTTGTATGGAATAAGGAGCACAGTAATGCGTTACTGATGCGTTTACTTCCAGACCACCTAATAAAACTTCCGCTGTCCAGGGTATGGTGAGTTTTTGACTAGACCCACCAGGCCCGATGCCTTTTATAACTAATTTCCCTTTGAAGTGTTGTAAATCTAATCCTGCCTTCCCTGTTGATAGAAAATAAAACAAAAAGTTCAGAATTTGTAATTTACATAAAAAACAAATCAAATCGAATAATTTCTGATATTTTATGGTTTTACTCACAATCGTACATCAAGGTTCCAACAGTAATTGGTATTTCTGTATCGCCTGGTATTACAACTGGCTCAAAATTGATTTTCAACGCCTTTGATACAGGCATGCTAATTATATTCTGAAAAAATAAAAATAACAGTATAGAAATTGAAACGTTGTATTGAATCTAAGAGAAAAAGAATTCTGATATTTGCATATGGTAGCATAATTAACATTATGTAATTCAGACATTAAAACTTACCAGCACTTTGACTGGTTTTTTAGCAGAATTTTTAAGAGTTAAAGGAAAATGAATAGGAGGCTGGAGCGAACCTCCCATACCGAAATTGACCACTCCAGAACTTCCGCCCCAGTGGAGTCCAGCTCCACTGCCAACCTCGACTTCGACTGCAACTACCAACACCTCGGCGCTGTTATTTACTTTGAACCTAGAGAGTAGAGAAAATTTGAAACTGTTAGATTTGATGAAACGATGTAAAAATAATTTCATAAATTGTGCAACCAGGGAAAGTAACGATCACCTAATATAGGCTGTATGATTTTTCTCGGTATATGCATTGAAATGTAATCTAATAACAGGTTTTGTTTGGTAAGGAGGTATTTCCCACAACTCTCTCGGTCCCTCAGCTTGTCCAGAGGGAAGTTCGAGTTGAAATTCCCCTCCGCTACTGTAGACTTCAACAACCTTTGATGAAAATAAAAGTCACGTGTATAGGAAATCAGGTTTAATTTACCTAAAGATAATTAATTGTATAAAATAATTACCTGCATTGGCTCAGGGTGAGGATTATGCATGTATATGAGTGGTGTGAAAGAAGCGTTAAGTGGCAGCTTGATTCCCACCACAGGACGCAGTCGGTATGGACTGCTCACGCTTATCCCTTTGACCTGAATTCAATTCAAGAATAATACATAGGTTTGGATTAGATTGTTGATGGAATTTTTTGTTCTTCACTCTTTACAGGTTTTCCAGAATTACCTGATATTTCAGAGTGCCGTCTGATGTATGGATGAAAAGATGACTGTCAATGTCACCTTCTTCTCGACCGAGAAATACAACATTAAACGTTGTGTTGCCAAGGGGTGGAATCACCTTGAAATTAATTGATTTGTCAATTTGGAATCAAAGTTGACGATATTAATTGAGGAAAAAGAAGTTAGTTAACTTTTATCCAGTTTCATTTCCGCAAAATAATTTCAGATCAGATTATATATCGTATATTATTTCGAACAGATGACTTTGAATCGAATTGAAGAATACATACCTACATTCTCTTGTGTATAGATTCAACTTTTCATAAAAATTTTATACATAACATGATTCAAAACTATCTTAAGAAAGTCTTGTTTTTGAAATGCAGCTTCATTTTGTCCTCTCTTCTCTAAAAACTGATTACATAGAAATGAGCAGCAACAAGAACTCACTTTATCCTGAAAGAAGGAGGAATGAAAGTGCTGCGTATTTCCAGAGATAGACGAAAGATGTATAGTTTTATTACAATCCTTGTTGTACAGGGTCACAGTTTCTTGATGCGGTACACCAAGCTGTCTGAAATGTGTGAAAAAAAGTAAACTCATTATTAAAAACGATTGTTAAGATGATGACTCAAAAATCACAATTGAAGCAAACTTAACACTGTTCCATCGTCCATTGGCTTCAAATATTAAATAAAACTGTTTTCCAGACTCCAAAATAATTAGCAACCATTTCCTAATGTTGTTTCAAATAATTGAAAGACAATTGTTTCAATTTTTAGTTACCTTTCTTTGAAGTCCAGTAGGTTTGGTTCGAACTGAATGTGTGATAGAGAATCATGCGCGTTTTCATCCGATATAGAATCCCTTGGAAACAAATAATCATTTGATTGATTAATCACTAGGTTACTGAGTTTATTACATAACAGGGAGGAAAAATTTAGCGACAAAATTGAAGGTATGATATAATTAAAAAAAAACATGATTCAAAACTGACTAATCTTACCTAGTCTCATCCACTGAACTAGCAAACCCCTGTAAAAAATATAAGAAAAAAATATAAAAATGATGTAAAAATAATATCAGCATTCATAGAGCTAAGTGTAAAAAATGGAAACATTGATAAATAGTACAATGATATAATCACCTTATGCATGGATATGGGAATGTTGTCCAAAAGATACTGGACCTCATTGTTGGCTTGCACAAATGCTATATTAAAAATATAATATAAGAATAAAATGGTCATGATTGTAACAATATAGAATTAGTTTTGCATAAAATATATCCAAGTCTTTGTAGAATATAAGATTTAATAAATCTTAATCAGAGATTTCTTATCAAGGATATAATGGCTGTTTGTTATTTAAAAACATTTGCGGTTTTATCAAGACAGGACTATACCTCGATTATGGAATATCATATGGTATTGTATATTCTTAAAGGAAATAGCATTACTAAGAAAAGATTTGAATTGCTGATATAAGTGATAATTCGAAGGTAAACTATGCCACTGTTTACGGTGTTGTAAACACTGTGGTTAGCACTGCGGATGTTGAAATAATAATCCTATCTTATAATAAGTTAGTTAAAGTAACCTGTTTTAATTCTGATTAAGCATGATAAATAAGCGTCTATATAAACATGTTGATAACTGCGAATTGATATCAGTTTTCTCAATGTTGGGAAAGTGAAAATTGTTATATTTATAGTTATATCGTCGTAGTATGTATTTATGCATAATATACAGAGAGAATTTAACGGGTGTAGGGGAGGGAAAGGAGAAAAGAAAAATAATAAAATAATAACTTACCATTATTGTGACCGTGTAAAGATGGGTGAATTTTTGACACTAATTCTAAAGTTATTAAAAAAAATAAATTATAACATACTTTATTCCAAATCATAATATATAATTCGTGTTATTTTTTATCGTTAAAAGCTATTTCGTCTCTAGCAGAAGTGAATATCTGGTTTCAGCCATTTCTACACTATCGACATTTCTTCAAATATCGATTCTTCTTATCGCTAAAACCATAGACTATGCGAATCGTGTAGTTGAAATTGCAATGAAGTTAGCCCTAGATCAAGGATTGGTATCCCTGCCACGCGTCTTGAGCCTACGTTCACATCCTTCAATTACTTTTTGTACGACGGTACGCGGACCGGTTCGTTGTTCATTCCTTCGTTCGTCCCTTCGTCTTTTTCCGACAGTCGGCATCATCAAACTATACAGAGGTATGAATTTTAACAATATTTCAGAGCTTTAATCCCCGTTTACAAAACCGCGGAATTTCCCATCGTTAAAAATCCAACTTACATTAATTACTCGAATAAATATGCCCATTGATTGATCTTAGATATTCAACATCCGCAGTTAGCCCATGTGCACGCTGCTTTTTTGAGTCGCAAAAGTTTATTTCAAACTTAAGATAAAATTCCACAACTATCATCTCGACGATTTAAAGTTTATTAAAATTATCATTTCACGAGACTCGTGAATTTGGTTTCGTTCATATTTCACGACAATTTTAAGTTTCGATTTGTTAATTAAACGTGCTCGCACGCGGGCACCAACCTTTTGTTCTACTACCTAACGACATGGCTGTTCAAACGTCAGACATGTTGGGAGGGAAAAGCGAAAACTTATTTAAAAATTTTTTTTTTCATCCATCTTCTTATTTTTACTTGATTCAAAATTTCTTCAATCATATTTTATTATCAGACAATGACCACCGATCCTGAACGCGCCGGGGATGCTAGCGACATGGAATTCGTCGAAGACGAAGATGAAAACCAACCATCTGAACTCACATCACAAATACTTTGCAGGCCTGATCTTTTAGCTGCTTTGCAAGACCGCATCCACGCACAAATGTTGGAGGTATATAATATTTCTTATTTTATTATGTTTATTTAATAAATAAATTTTCCAAAAATCCCTTCATTTTTGTTTTCTAACATTATAAAGTGAGAATAATTTTTCTACATATGCTTCTCACAAAGCAAAATTCTTGTTCTGCATCTTAGGCACTTCCGGTTCCTGTAAAGCGACGAATTAAGGCATTGAAAAAAATTCAATTGGTAGCTACAAACATAGAGGCAAAATTCTACGAGGAAGTACATGCACTTGAGTGTAAATACCATAAACTTTATGTACCTCTTTATGAAAAGAGGGGAGAAATAGTATCGGGTATCTATGAACCGACGGAAGAAGAATGCGAGTGGGAAAGTGATGAGGAAGAGCAAGGCCTTAGCAATGAACTAAAGACCAAAGTGAAAATAGAAGACCTTCCAGAAAAGAAAGACGAGTATGTTTATTATTTATCTCATACAACATCTTCATCGTTTAGATTTAATAATTTATCATTTTGAATAGTTATGCGATATGTTTTCACGGCCTTGTATTATTTCCAGCATCATTTTTTAACTCTCACTTTATATGGAATCAATTTTCCAATATCTTGACAATATATCAATGAAGTTTCAAACACCAGATATCATTGGTCAATAATTAAAATTGATCATCAGATGATTAGCAGTTATCTTATGCGACCTCTGACCCATTAGCTATGTAATTAATATGTTATGTCTGCTTTTGCAGAAGTGTACAATATGCAACAATATTTTAAATTTGTAATTCTTCTGAAAGAAAAAAAAAAAAAAAAACAGCAAACAGCTGTGCAATGTTTGGTTTAGTCAGTAAGGAACAGTTTTTCGTTGTTATTACAACTTTTTTTTTTAACTTTTGTATTCTTTTTTTTATGAACAAAAAGCATTGGTGGAATTTGATTCAACATATTTTAAGCTGTAGAAAATTTATATCCTGTTACTATTTATCTGGTACTTCTCCCCTCAGGGTTAAAGACGAGAACGTTAAGGGTATTCCTGAATTTTGGCTAACAATATTTAAGAACGTTAGTATGCTCGCTGAAATGGTCCAAGAACATGACGAGCCTATTCTCAAGCACCTCTATGATGTCAAAGTTATATTCCTAGAGTCTAATCCAATGGTAAGATAGACGATGGAATATTTATCAACATTTAACAATTTCTTATACTTCAGACTTTGAGACATTGAGGCAACTGGTCTTAACTTTACTCATTTCTTATTCCCAGGGCTTTGTTCTCGAATTCCATTTTGAGCCTAACGAGTATTTTTCTAACTCCGTTCTGACCAAGGAATACACAATGAAGTGCGCCCCAGAGTTGAATGATCCTTTCAGCTTCGAAGGGCCTGAAATCTACAAATGCAAGGTAGGAGATTGAACAGTCTTCAAAATGTTTTCTAAAGTAAAACTTCTAATCAAAAATTCCTAAAGTTAAACTTTGCAACAATTTAAAACTGATTTCTACTCTCTAATTCTAACAAACCTTTACCAACAGGGCTGCATAATCGATTGGAAAAAAGGCAAGAACGTAACGGTGAAAACAATCAAGAAAAATCAGAAACATAAATCGCGTGGTTCCGTTCGTACGGTTACAAAGACGGTACAGAATGATTCGTTCTTCAATTTCTTCAGTCCTCCAATTGGTAAAGAATAAATAAACCCCTTGTTGTAGTTAAATTGTCCATTAATATCATTGTTGAAAATCGAACTAAATATAACAAACTTTATTCTTTACAGTGCCTGACGATTCAGAGGCAGAGATAGATGATGAAACTCAGGCTCTTTTGACGAGCGACTTCGAGATCGGTCACTACATAAGAGAGCGCATAGTCCCCAGAGCAGTTCTGTACTACACAGGCGAGTAGACTTTTAATTGAATGATAATTTTTTTTTTATTAAAAGACTATAGTAAATATGGAGAAAATCAACGTTGAAATGATCGTTTCCTCGAATATTTACCAGGAGAGGGACTTGAAGATGAGGAAGATGACTATGAAGAAGAAGACGAGGAAGAAGATGACGACGATGAGGTAGACGAAGAAGAGGAGGATGGACCCCCAAACGCCCCACCAGGTGCGAAACTGGCCCAGGGAGCCAATCCCAATGAGTGCAAACAGCAGTAGGACTATAATAATAATAATATGAAATAACTAATAATAGTATCTATGCAACATTATTATAAGCGATCCCATTAACCAGAAAATGAAAAAGAAAAGAGCAAAAATTGACCAATGTTCCTTAGATAAAACCTTGACTTCGATAAAACTAAACTAAAAAAAAAAAACAAAAAAATGTTTATTGTAAACCATAAATTCCGCTAATCATATCAATCTCTCTCTCCTATTCCAGATCAAGCGTAGAAACACTTCAACATACCAGTGAAAAAAAAAAAAAGTAATAAAATAATAAGAATATATATATATATATAAAAAAAAGTTTGAAAAGCCCTAAATCTGAAGTTGATGATGATGGTGGTGATGATGATGATGATGATGATTGATGAGTTTATTTGGCGCATTTACATCCTAAAAGAAACTTATAAATATAACATCTGGAGTGAACATATAACTAGGATATCTATCATGGTATATATGACTCTGTCTCTCATCTCAATACATTTACTGTTCCTCTTTATAATATTGCTTGGAGATTTATTATTTTTTTTTTTTTTAATTATAATATTGTTACACGTTTATATGTACCGACTGGAAATAATGATTCGAAACAAAAAATGAAAATAAGAAAAATGTTACTGTGTTTTTTCTTTTTTTTTTTTTCTCCAAAATCTATGTTTACCTATTATTGAAAAACAAAGATTATTAAAAAAAAAAAAGAAAGTAACATAAAAACATGCAAAAAAAAATTAAGAACAAATTTTTGGGTACTGTTGAAGAAACATTTTAATACAAAAATGTAAAAAAAAAAAAAAATGAAATCGTTAATTCATTTCCTCTACTTATTCAATCCTTTTTGCTATTATTATTATTATTATTATTATTATCTATATAGGTATATATGTATCGTTGTCACAACCGTTTAGTTACGATGCGATTTTCAATTTATAATAAAACTTTTACCTAACAAATATTCTGTAATTATATTCTTCTCGTTTCAAATGAATTTCTTATTTATTTGTTTATTTTTTTTTCATATTAAATGAAATACGTATGTTATACAATGTGTTTCCGACTGTGTCATGTTCATCATGATTATACATACATATGTATAGAATAAATAATATATCTATGTATGTATCTACATTGTAGATTTCGTGGTTTTTAGCTACGCTTATTCATAGGTATGCATGTATAGGCTTGGCCAATAGTGGGAATCAATGCCATTTCGGGAGAGGTTGGCAATAAAAAGTTTTTTTTTTCCTCAAGGTAAGCTCTGGCTTATAGCTTCGCGATTGCTGCCCTGGAAGTGATAATTGATAAGAACCGTAACCTAGCTAATAATAGTAGTGACATATCATGCCTGAGAAACAGTAAAAAAAGGTTAGTTAGTGCAATAATAAAAAGGAATATCATTCGCGTAGTTTTTGATTTGACCATCTACATAATCTATGGTTAGTGGCCTTGATAGAAGGGACCGATTAATTCTTCTGACAAATAAAAGTGTACTTAATTCATGCAATATTCAAAATAATTTTTATTATACATACTTTTAACTATAAATATCAACGTTTTAATGGGGTTAAAAGATTTAACCACCTTATTCGATCGCTAAATAATTATAAACTCGTCGCTCACACGGTTAAAGGTAACAAGAGATAAAAGTATTCTTTTAAAACAAATTCTTGCTCAAAATTCCATTCAGCAGTCCCGGTTTTGACTGTATCGTAACCTTGAATACTGACGGCTGATCAATCAACCGTAATACCAAGTACGGGTAATATATTTTTTAACGTATTGATAACAAAAAAAAAAAACAAATAAACAAGGAACCAAAGTTTTATATTTACGATTTAAACGAACCCTGGGCGAAGAGGTCGCTTTGGTTAAACTGGATCTAACCTAAAATGCGAGCAGTAGTGAATGCCGAAGTCATTGGATTGTTTTCATTCTACTTATTCTGCTCCGTATTTCATCACGGAGTTGCCACCGGCGGAGCATTAGACTCTGGAAATAATTATCAAACCGGTAATACCGGGTCTAATTCACCTAAAATAACAGCCTTTACATCAAGCCTTACAGATGGATTGGCACAGGCCGTCGCCCACGAATCCAGTAAGTTGACAAGTCAACAAGTCCATTTAAGTCCCAAATCATTTTTCCCGATTAAAAGGTTCATGTATTTCATATCCATTTTTCACTCGATCATATTACCATCACTTTTACAATATGACGTAGGTTCAACCCTTTAAAAATTTATCTAAATCTGACTAATATCCTTTTCATGCTTTCCAATGCCACCTACAAAAAGAGAATTTGTAAGTATGGAAAGGATACTCGCATCGTTTTTTACAGGTTTATTAAGAACTGTTATTACTTTGATTCAATCAAATGCCATATCAATCTTCGCTTACTTTACATGACCATTTCTTAGGTACAGAGACTTGTAACGACGACTTGGCTTGCCTCACAATGGCCTCGCATGACCGACTAGGTCTCGAAGCAATAAAGTCGCTTCATAGTCAGTTGGATGATGATGCAAATGGGAATGTGGATCTCTCAGAATCTGACGATGTGAGGATTGTTTGCAGTCAAATATGGACAAACCACTGTTTTTTTTATTGCAAAACTTATCTAATATCATTATTTATTCAGTTTTTGAGAGAGGAACTCCAGTACGAGGCTGGCTATGAAAGAAGACAACGAGCCTTTCACCACAACGACGATATGCATATAAGCGTCAGAGAATTGTGGGAAGCTTGGTTACGCTCGGAGGTATAGTAAAATACTTACCAATAAAGTGAAAAACCGTTTTGGAGCTTAAAAGTCTAAAGATATTTTAAATAGTCTCATAAATTTATGCAAAACTTTTATTCACATTTTATAAAGGTACATAACTGGACAATAGAACAGACCTCTGAATGGCTCACAACTAACGTCGATCTTCCCCAATATGTACCAACTTTCATTCAGCATCGTGTTACAGGCGCGACTTTGCCCAGGTAATTAACGATTCCGAGATTTGAACTATAAAATAAAAACCTTCATATCAAAGTGCACATTGGATTCTATTCCTTTCAGACTTGCTGTTAACAACATGCACTACCTGGGTAATGTTCTTGGAATCAAGGATCCAATTCATAAGCAGAAACTTGCCCTCAAAGCTATGGATGTCGTTTTATTTGGTCCCCCGAAAGGTATTCATAATATACTTGGAGATATTCTCAGGCTAATTAAACGTGGAGTTGGTGCATTGTAACACTTGTGATTTGCTTAATAGACACTGGACACAGCCTTAAAGATCTTATTCTGATTACACTGTTGTTCGGAGCTTTGATTGGATGCTGGTACGCGTATCAGCAGAAAAAAAGCTCCCAAACGCATCTTTTGAGGATGATGAAGGATATGGAGAGTTTACACAAAGCTGAAGTTGCGCTGGAAGATCTTCAGGTGAGAATATAAAATGAAACTTTCTTTATCTAAAATTCTATTTTTATGGTATTTTCTATTCCTAAATACTATTTGTTTTCAAATGAAATTGTAGAGAGAACTCGAGAGAGCAAGATTGGAGCAAGAAAGTGCTGCTACGGAAAGAGAGAATTTACAAAAACGTTTGCAAGATGGAACTATGGGAGATGCTTCATCTGATTCGAACCTTGAAGTCTTACGCCTTAAATCTGAAATTGAGGTAATGAATTAGATCTCTTGTAAAGCAAGGCTTACAGCTCTAAGTAAACGCAATTAAATTTAGTGTGTGAATTCTCTTTCCTAAAATGATATAATCTAATATTGAAAGAGATTTGTTGTATTTGCAAAAGCATTTCTTCATTTCTAGATGCTGAAAATGGAGTTACAGCGTGCTGAAGGTGAATTAGAAGACCGTTGTTGGTCGCCACCTACAGGTCTTCAACATTGGTTACAACTGACCCATGAAATTGAGAACAAGGCATATACCAAGAAGAAAGTTTCAGCTGAAAAACAGCTGCAGCAAGCTCGTGAAGCGGTAAGTATTTTGTTAACAGAAACTTGTGGATTAAGCAAAAAGAGGATTTATACTGAAAGATTACTATTATTTTAATACAATAGTGTGAAAAGCTGAGAAAGAAGAGATCAAGTTTGGTTGGAGCGTTTGTCTCAACTCATGGTAAATCCATAGATGAAGTTGACAAAAGTATCGTTGAGGCAAGAACCTCCTTGAACGAAGTTACCGTAGAATTACAGGAGCGAGTACACCGCTGGAAACAAATTGAGATTCTGTGCGGTTTTAACATCATAAATAACAACGGGTTGCTTTATCTTGAAAATATACTTTATAGATCAGCTCCTAATGGCAGAGGTATCGGATTCAGAGGTATGAATTAATCATGTATTCTCATAATTTTATACATATCTTTCGAAAGTCTGGAATCTATAGGATGAAAATTTGGTACTACACCATTAATCAAGCCTGAATTACAGTTATAAATACTGAAATACAGTATACACATGTGATTGATGATGATAACAATGCGAATCTTGATTGTGAAATGATAATGGAGACCGGATGTTAGATAATTATTATTTTTCAGGACGGATGAGTAGCCAAGATGATTTGGATGATGATGTAAGCTCTGTATACTCACCGTCATTATCAGGAGCTGCAGGTAAGCCTGATACGGACATCCATGAGCACTCCGATTGACCGATTGGTGCTCGTCTCGCTATGACAACACTTCCACCCCCTCACTTACAAAAATCATTGCTTTATCTACTCTTCCTTGCACGTTGCTTAGATGAAATCTTTATTTACACAGCTCCGGTTCAAAGAGGAGCACAGTTTTAAACAAAAAAACCCTTTTTATACCATTTCGTTGAATGTTGAATGTTGAATACTCCTCAGTAGATTATTACATGTCTTATTAATTCACACTTTGATAAAATACCAAACTGGTATCATTTTATTATTATGTCTATAAATATCTTCACGTAATACTCTCCCAGCTGTCCGTTGCTGATTTTATGGTATTTTAAACTTGTGTTCCATTGGATCTGGATTTAACTAGCAGATTATGTTTCCATATCTAGAGACGCAGTCTTAAGTATTGCGTTTTTTTTCATTTTTGTTCTTCAATTTTTTTGTACATAAATATACTGCAGTGTTGTCAAACAGGATATGCTTAAAAATTCGTGCACTTTTCAAATTGTGCCAATGAAATTCAAATTTTATTGTAAAAATACGTGCTTCGTTATATTTATTTTTATTATTTATAAAGATCTACTGTTGCTTGAAATAAGGAAGATATCCTGATATGTCCTTCGATCGAGTACTTTGAAATAATGATATTGTTTAATGATCTTCAAGTTTATTTTACGGATTGTTAGATCTAAAGAAAAGAAATTATATCCCCAGACTCATGTCATGCGTTGATTTATTAAGCAATTCAAGAAATCTGCTATTTCGTAAGCACAAGTAAGTCTGTTAAAATTATTAACAAATTAAGAAAAAAGATGACGAGTACTGAATTTGATTATCCAATTGAATGTAGCTAGTGGTTGACTATTACAAGATGGGCGAATAATTTATAATTCGGTTAAAAATAGATTGAATTTATTTATCTTAAACTCTGTAATTGAAAATAGATAATTATTAAAATTAGTAGAAATCTAGATCAAATCAAATTATAAATATAATTTAAAGCTTTCAGAAGTACTCATGAACGAATTGCAGTAAAAATTCTACGTTATTCTTTAGTCTGTTATAACTTCCAAATAGTTCACAGCTCGTACAGTGATAATAGTTTTTAATTCGGTTTGAATCGCCTGGCAATCGATGGTTTTTCTTCCATTTATTTATTCCACTAACATCGAGTGGTATATAATTAATTAAATCTGATAAAATAAAATAAAGTACTTACCTGGCTATCATCTATTGGACTCAAATAATTTGATTTTTGAGGGTTTGATAGAATTTTATATGATATTTTATTGTACTATTTTGATTTTCCAGTACGATAATGGTTTGATATTTATTTCAACCAGTGAAAATCTCAGTGAAAAAGTTTGAAAGTTCTGTTAATTGATAACGGTTTCTGCAGAAATTTATATAAACAGAACAGAATATCAAAAAATATTGTATCCACATTCGTATACAATTTAAACGAAATACAAAAATAACTCTCCATTAATAAATACAAATTTTGGATAATACTTGAAGAATTTTAGATTTAGAAAAGAAAAACAATTCAAATCTGTATTTAATTATAAACCTGAAAACTTCGGTGATAAATGCCCTTCATAATTTGTAATACACTTTAACTAAATTCTTAATCTATTAATATGCATCTACATTGTACAGAGAATATGTTTCTTCGAACTCGCAGATAATTTCATATTACAGTGAATGCTGAACTGTAGCAATTAGTAAGGGCCAAACAAACTATTATTAGAAAATTGAGTTTTATGATCAATGCGCGTAATAATCGCTCTTATAAAAGAGGATGTGTCTAGTTTATAAATTATATTCTTCCTCGAAGAAGAACAGATTTTATATATCCGACGCAGAATGGAGTTGTATATACGAGGCAAATTGTAAAATAAATATGTTATACTTAATTGTAGATATAAAATATGCTTTGCAAAAACACGCACACACTCACGCCGCATATACACTCTACGTAAGTATGTATGTATCTGCCAAGATGTGCATATAATGACTTGTAAAATTTAGAATGTGATAGTTTTCGGACACCGTCATAGTATTCCATAGATTGTTACATCGATGACAATGGATTAATATATTTTATATGATGGCTGTACAAACGAATATACATAGCTATGCTGATTCTATTTTTTTCTTAACACTTTTTTTTAAAGACAAATATATAACATTTTAGCATATACAAAGAACATAATTAATATTTCTTCGATAAGAATTATGTATAACTTCGAATGAATAGCTTATAATGAATGAATAAAGTCCTAGATATCTGGAAAAAAGAGAATTGAACTTTTTTCAAATACCTGCGTGGAAAAATATTCAACAAAAAAAATTTATAAACAAGATGTCTGCTTATTTCGAAAATTATTCATGCTCTGATCTTCACGTGTAGATCTCAACTGCTTAACAAAATCCTTGTAAATATCTTAGAGAAAAAATACAGAAAGCTTTAGAATATAGTCATTTTCAAAAATAGTTATCAACCATGACTCCACAGACCTGTTTTTGTCCTTTGTTTTTCTTTATCTATATCATTGTGCGACGAGAATTTTTCAGGCAATTGACTGACTCACAAAGTTATATGAATGAACAGTTTATCCTTCGTAGTACCCGTTTGTTTGACAGAGTATTTAGCTAGTCATTACCCAAATCATAAGTTGTTGATTGTTCATGGAGTGTTAATTATCAACCACAGTGTAATTAAATGAATTAATCACCAGCACGAAATAACTACTTGTAATATACCTTGATTACTAATGATAAATTTGGAATGCAAGATTGTACCATATACATATGTAAATATATTATTCTACGTAGTCGATACCGAACTAGAAAGAAGGGAGAGGGGCAGCTTCAAAATTCCTAGAAATGAAAAGCACTGGCCTATTCTATATCTTATGATACAATGTATACAAGTTATACTGATAACATAATCTTGGACAGAATTTGATATAGTGGCAGGTCGCATTATGTCTGCAGGTATGCTGGAGAGTTTAGGATTGAAGGAGTCGTCAATACCTCCCGATTCCTCTGGTAGTGAGACTGGAAAGGACACGCCTCCGGAAGCTGTGCAATTCTCAATGGGTGAAGGAAACGAAGATATAGCAACAAAGTTCTCCCTTAAAGAAAAATCTGAAACGACGCACATGGTGCGATCATACAGTCAGGATACTAACATGGTCCTCAGCGAACCGACTACCTCATCATTCCTATCCAAAACATCATTCTCCGACAATTCTTTAGATACTACAGAAAGGATGAATAGCCGTATAAACGTTGTTAAGAAATCATTTAGAGATCTACCCACTGTTATGTCGGTCGATGATGAAACTTTATCAACAGATTCAAATTCCACTGCTGATGACGAGCAAAAACGGAGGCGTAGAAAGCTTCATTTTCCGTTTAAAAAAAATAAAGCAAAGCTCACGTGATGCTCGCTAGTCACTCAAAATCCTGTATACTTAAAGATTTGAAACACTTAAAAGATTTTAATTACCTAGAATATTTTTATTTAAAGTCATGATATTTGATCCATTACTTCGACGTGTGTCACCCGTTTTATCTTTTAATGATGATTTAGTACACGATATAATAAATTGAAATCTCCGAATAACATTGAATTTCAATCTACCTAGATTAGCTATAAAATTACAAATTATTAGAGAATGACAATATTTTGTTTTCCCAAAAAGAAAAAACAAAAACGAAACAAAAATAAATAAAATTGAAGTATAAAATTGTGATCTATTGAAATAAGTTTTTCATGGTATGACATTTGTATAATAATCGTTGATATATCTTCATTATTATTATTATTATATTTTTGTTGTTTCGATGGCAAATGACTGCTGAAACACAACTGAAGCACAAATTATCTTTACACTCGTATTATCTTGTTACTTTAAAATACATATAGCCGTTATAATAATATAAGTTTTCCACTACTCATTGCTACACTAAAGAAAGTATGGTGTACTAAGGCTTCTCAACGTTGATGTTGCTCAAGTACAGAATTTGCCAAATTTAAAATGAAAAATGAAACTATTGTGTTAGATAGGTAGGCGATTACTCCATTCGCAAGCAAACTAGCTGGGTGAAGATAGTTCCTCTGATTAGCAATAATAATTTTATCCATAAGATTGGAATACATTTAACCAGTATGGCAGTGTTTCTGCTATCAGTGTAAAGATAGCTTGCGCTCAATTTATGCAGAGTAATCTCAAAATTATCGATATAGTATATTCAAGATCATCATCGCGATAGTCAATGTATTTATGTGAATAGAATTAAATATTCTTGTGTTTTATTTTCTTCCTTTTTCGCATTAGCCGAATTTGTAAATAATGAACACTTGCGGTACGCTATGATGCTGCAGATTAATGTGTATTATTTTTATTTGTTAATGGGAGAAAAATTGGGCGATTAAGTCTCGATAAATAGATTAAAATTACACTCTTTTAAGAATACGACATACATAGTCTTTAAGATTGTAATTATATTCCTGATGCACTAATGGTACGTCTCTGATCCTACTTTGTAACGATGATTGGAATTGACGACTTTGAGTTAAACTGATTGCCAAAATGCGAGACTTGAGTGAGTTAATCGCCCAAGAACTCTACTGATTTACATATCATTTTCAAATTATTCTACCTAAGTGTCTTAATACGAAAAACTTTCACCATTGTTTTCCTTGGATTATTACTTAGTCCAGTATCGGGCGAACAGAGTCTGCAGTAAATTCTGGCTTTATAATAGGAGACATCTGCTGGATAACACACGCGCCCAATGCTAGATTAAGCGAGGACAGTTTCTCATTAGGTGTGTTTTGTTGCGTATGACTATTGAAATTAGAATAACTTTAAAGCATCATGGTTCACACATTATCAATACGCGTACGTGTATATTGTATACTTATGTATGTATGTAACAATACATACAGGGTACTTCAGCGCGCTCGCTCATAACTTAATATGATTGGGGAGGTTGTGCTCAGAATATTTGATGAAACCAGGTGTGGTGTCTGACTCGGCGGTTTCAACAAACTAGGACATTGAATATACAGACCTATATTCTGGCACGCTGGAGCAATATCCTATGTATATAAATAATTAACTCGCGAAGAAAATAAATATTTTATTTGAATCTTGGTCTATTAGTTTGGAACTAATGGTTTGGGCCCCTGTAAACATCAGTTTTCATTAGTTATAACGTAATTGAATTATGTATTTTAATGAGTATTATGTAAGTAATATGTTATTGTCTATAGAAATGCAACACATGTCTTCCTTGTAATTGAAGAAATCAAATTTTCCTAAATAAATAGCATTCAAAAGTAAATTATAATCGTTTAAACACTGTACCTTTGGTATATTTCTTCTTGTTCATTTTCTTAAGTTACTATAACACACGCATAAACAAATGATCAACTATTGATGAGCTATAAATTAGGTGAAAGGTAACTAAAAGATATGAATAACACAAGTGTTTTGTTGTAAATAGGAAGAGTAAGCCAATGATACGACTTATCACTTTTATTTATGGGTTTAAAATTTAACTGTAGACATATTATGCATTTTAAATATCATCACGTTAGATGTATTGACTTTTATAATTTTACTTACAAGATTACAGACAACTTTATGAATCGTAACAATAAACTCAACATTACGAGATTCGTATTCGTTCTTTGGCACAGAAAGGTTACTCAACGCACAGTCTATAGAGATTTTTGATACTCCGATTAACTGTTTGCAAGTTGTTTCAAACTTTATTCACTTACATGTAATAATAATAGGTTAAATAATAGAATTGCAAAGTCAACAAAAGTGTGATGAAATTAAACGCCTGTTAATGATTCTGTTTATCTTTTTGAAAATAAATAAGTTATATATATCTACTGTTAAAATTTGCAGTAATTTTTTTTTATTCATAAATAACAGAATCTATCTTAGTTTCTTCTTTATTTTCAATTACAAATCTAATTGTAGGCCTATCGAACAGAGTAATAGGTATAGTATACTGCAAAATATCGACTAGGTTTACGAGAGCATAATAATTCAGTTCTTATTGTCGAACAATAATTATTGTTCATATTCAGTGATTTCAATTAATAATTTGATAATGCTACCACAAACTTACAACCTTAATAAAAGTCTGTATCTTTTTTTTTAATTTTATTATTATTAAAAATTATCAACGTACTCTATTATCGGTATATCATATATGTAAATGCACACATACATAGTTTCATTTTAGGCATATGTTATGTATGTATGTATTATTATTATTAAATGGCCAGGATTCTATAATAAATACATCACGTTATCTTACATCCTCTCATTTCTATCTATTATTATATATTATAATAATTGTCCTTTAAAAACATATCAGAGTTTATAGAAAAATACCCGTTAAACATCTACGTAAACTGTACTCCAATAAACGTATATTTTTTCAATCAGTCATTGTAATTTAGAGAGCTGTAGTTTTAGGTGTATAATATTGCCATCTCAATGTTAAATTATTATAAATCTTTTGACCATTATACATATAGTATTCTATTTCCTTTGACTAAAGCTTGTTGTATTGTATTGTATGGGTTTCTCCTACCTCCATTATATGACACAAAAAATTAAGGGAGGAAACGAAACCCTTGAACAAGTGACATAATTGATCGTGTATATTATAATTGTAACGTCTTTTAACTATGGTATAAAATGTATACTTTGATATTACTATAGTTCTATCACTGCAGTGACTATATTCATTACTTTTGAAGAGCGGTATAAAACTCTTGTATTATATTGACAATTCTGCACGAATACCTAAATAACGCGAACAATTCGATACTGCAGCTATAAATAATTCCAATAGGAAGGAGGGATTCTTCATAATACAATAGTGAATATAGCAGTGTTTAATATAGTTATTTTAAAAGTCAATAATTATAACAATTTGAATGACAATAATATATCTTCTTACTCGCAATATTAATTCATTACCATAGACATTGAAGATTATACAGCCAGTAGCGTTATAGGAACAATTAGTTTCTGAAAATGCATGCATGATATATTTATTTTACATTCGGATTATGTAAACCATCGTTCAAACTGTTTTAATTATCGGAATTTATAATGTTTATTTCGTTTACAGTATATCATATATAGGTATTAAATAAAAAAAATTCGTTAGTTACGAAATTTGAATAATTAACAATTCACATAGCTTATACCTTTTCAAGTTAGTAATCACAATATGTTTGCCCTACTTTTGGAGCATTATCAATCATCTTGAGCGATGAAATATCTATTCTCAATTGCATTACATATAATAAAATTCTGAACAGCGGTGAAAGTTTTAACACCAGTATACATTTACATTGTATTTAGACAACACGCATCAAGTATTCAATAATCAGCTATCGTATTTGTTTGAAAACCGACACAGCGATTGTAATAAATTTCGCATAATGGTAGTATTATTTTATGCATTTAAATCACCCATCGGCAAAGTACCGATGACTGATAAATGTACAATAGCTATAAACTATAATTAATAAACTATCTAACTAGTAATATATTCTTAAATTTATGTCCATCTATTAAACAGACCGACTATGCATTGGACATATACATCAATAAATTAGTGGTCATGGAAAAATGAACGCGTTGTAAAATAAAATATTTAAACACACAATATTTACCTCAAGACAATAAAATCAAACAAATAAACAACGGCGGTATAAATAGGGATCCAATTAGTTAACTGGTGAATGAATAAACCAAAGTAAACTCTCTGATTTAATGAATGATTCACGATTCAACAAATGGCAAAATTATGCCTATCTATATCTTTTTCTGATGTTTCTATTAAAATATATAGTGATTGTGTTTATTAGGTACCTATGTGTACACTTAAGGGAAAAATTAACGGCGCACTCGGTACTTCACGACAAAATGTCCATTTTCAAAATGCTGTAACTCGATTGAAAAAAAAGTCGAAAAAAATTATTTCAGAAAGCATTTTGAAGGTTGAACTTTCATCTTAAAGTTGATTCCTTTAAATTTTTTCTGCAGTCATTTCTGACTTCGTGGCATAGCTTTGAGCGCGTCGTTAATTTTGCCCTTGAGTGCATTTCTTCTAATTTCTGCCGGACGAATGATTAGACTTATATAATTACCGAATCGAAGTATCTACACCGATAAATTAGGACTCTAAAGTATATTTGTATTGTTACGTGGTTTATGTTATTTTTTCATGAAATATATTACTCTTGTATAAATAATATTAATAATAATGACGGAAGTAATCCTAGGTAATAAATACTTACATAAAAATAGTGAACTTAAAGATGTTCTATTGAATACACCTCACATTCGCTAGTATTGACTGCAACTTTTAGCATATTTATTTGCGTTGCAAATGCAAGGTAAAACCTCTGCTAGCGTTTGAATAACTGCTTGCGGTCTCAAGTCAGCAATGTGAAATAATAATAATCATACTGTAGTAATATTTGTGATTCTCGAGTTTGAAAGAATATTTTAAAAAATCCACCTCCACAAATGACTTACAACTTTAATTACAACAAACCAAAGAGCTGTGTACACAGTTTGCTATTACATGTATACTTGAAATTAGCACGTGTTTATTATTTGGAAAATCTGAAACACGTTATGATGCATAGCAGCAGCAGCAGGATTGTATAAAATGTATTTTTGTCAGTCTTATAATTCAGAAAACCTACTAATCTGAATATTAGCAGTATTAATTTCTTACCACTTTATAATAACAACTACTAGAAAACTCAAGCGATCGAATTAACAGATAATACAATATTAACAATTTATTATTATTCTTTCACTGAGCAACGGAGGTGGATTTAGTGTCATGGCCTCTTTTCAATTTTCATATTATACCTATAATAACTAGATATTATTATACTCTATCTCTTAACATGGCCAATTAATTGCATTACCCCGTTGCAATATTCATATTATAATAAATTCTCTAAGCTATAAATAAATGAATAACTTAAACAATTAATGTATAAATATAATGTCCCTTTCATTTATACTGGCATAACTAATTTCCTAATACACCTTCGTCGTCCTGCTGCTCACTCATTTCAGCCGCCGAAGGTATGGTAGCAAGAAGTCTAACAGCCAACCTACCCGGCGACCCAGGGGGTTCCGGTTCTTGAATAGCTAATTGCCTAGTTAATCTTGGTTTTGGCCTAACTGGCCTTGGTGCAGGTCGAGCAGTTACCTCTAAAGAAGCGCTTGAACGTGACATTCGCCAGGTACTAGTACTGGCAGTAGTCGCTGAACCAGAAGAGTCGTTTCGCGAGGAGCTAAGATTAGAGTCTTGAGATGGTTTTCGCGTAATCAACCACGAAGATGCTCGCCGTTTAGGATCTAGCAATCGCAATGGTATACCACAGTGATGAGTTTGCCTCCAAGAATCTGAACGCGAAGAAGAGAAATTTTCGCTTGAAGATACAGACGAAGCACGTTTGTGCTGTTTCTGTTGTATTTCGGCTATTTGATAAGCGTATTGATCATTTCGGGTATGTCTTTGATGCTGATTACGAGTACAAGGTAATAACCATCTCGTACCCCACCAATTACCTCTGCATTGACCCGCCTCAAGAAGTCTAGCGTTACAAACACACGGGGTTTGATTTTCCCTTGAAGATCTATCAACTAGACTATTAGTATTGGCCGGAGTTTGTCGATTGCTAAAATTTGAGCTGTGACGGCATCTCCCTATGCCTCTAGTAACACGAGATTCTTCTATAGCCTTGCAAATCAATACGCAATCTTTTTTAAACTGTTTAGTTAATATAGCGTAGAGGAAAGGGTTGCAGCATGAATTTAAAGGCAGAACAAAAACGGCGAACACCTTCGCCTGTTCCAGGGAAACTAAATGTAAGCCAAACGTCGCGGTGAGAGAAAAAAATGCTATTGGTGACCAACATAGAAAGTCAGTAAAAACTAGGAGAGCCATTCGTTTAGCGATTCTTGAATCATTTGAGTTCCACGCTTGAGAACCACGGATTGCGCAGTACATTTTAAGATAGCATCCCATTAGGATTAGAAATGCTACTCCGTTAATAAGCATTAGAAATACAACGTAGGTGAGAGAAACTGTGCCAGTTGTTTCGAATGGTAGACATATGGCAAACTTTCTGTAGTCAGATACTCCTAGCAGAGGTAAAGTAGCCATTGACAGAGCAAATCCCCATCCAACGGTCATAATGTAACCAGCATGCTTTAGGGAGAGTCGTTTGTTCAGATGCATTGCGTGCGTTATTGCGTAATTTCTTTCTAAAGTTATCACCGCTAATGTGTAAACACTCAATTCAGAACTAAGAACTCCAAGAAATCCGGCTAGCTGACATCCAGCAGACATTTGCCAGCGGATTGCGTACATTCTAAACTCCCCCAGAGTCGAGGCATCGATTACTGCTAGTAGACCTGAAACAGTTTGGAAATAGACTTTAGAAGTGTCGCGTAGGCGCGAAAAATATTCTATTTCTTTCGAAAAAGGAGAGAATTTAATTTTCCGAACAGTATGCATCATTCTTACCCAGATAAACACCCATAAAAAAATCAGCGGCGGCCAAATTGCAGACCAGAAATCTTGGAACATCCATTTTACTTCTTGAAAATATTAGGACGAATACTACAGTACCATTTCCGAGCATTGCTAGGAGAAATACGATCCAAACACCGCAGCGCAACGTCCACCAGTCGAATAGATCTTGACATGGTAAAAAAGGGCCTGAAATTGAATTTTAAGATTCAGCAAGATCCCGGTGAGTTGATGATTATTGATTATTAGCTTCTAATGAACTACTAATATGGTTTTCAGAGTAACAAACCAGGCTGAGGTAAGCACTGGACATTCACTGGCGTCGATTCACCTGGAATGGTACTTCGCCCATCTTGATCCTCGAAATAATCCTCCACATAGGCAGGCAGGTTACCAGGGTATGTAAAATCTGAACCAAAGTTATCCCAAAGTTCATTTATTTCTGTTCCAAATTTGTTGCTCAAGTTATCTAAAAAATTTTCATCACTTTAGTGCTGCAAATTTTTTACTGTTTTTTCAAAACAATTTAACACCGAATTTGTGATTTATACAGATTAAATTACTTTTCAATTTAAGTATCGATAAAAAAATCGACGAGTAATTCTTCAAAAAAATATCTAATACCATTTTGCAGCATTAAGTGTGATTCTTGTATAAAAATAAACGAAATATAAAAAAACAAAAATAAAAAATATATTTTCATCTAAACTTGAGGATTATCGATAAAGTTTTATCCATTTCTCTCCTTTGCTTGGGTAAATCGTTCTTGTAAATTCGATAAAGTGTTTACTACTTACTTAGTTGTGGCCAGATATCGGTATTACTTGAATTCCAAAGACTCATATCGAATTTCGTATCTGTTGGAAAAAGTACGGACTCTTGTACGGGGCTTTTTGTAACAGGCTCGTCTGGTTCGAGGGTAAGAAAAGCGCAGCAATGATAAGCGTAAGACAAAACCATTGTCTGAACACGTGGAAACATTTCTGGCAGTGGAAATTCCTTGAGTGCCGGATTATTGAAGGTTTTTAAATGCAGTAGCCGGGATAACCCGGCCGTTGGCAAAGTAGGAAATACGTTATTTCCAAGATTCCTAAAACAAGGAATAAATGATATTACTTAGAATTTGGTTAAAAAAGTTCAACATCTTAGAAATAGCCTAAAACTGGAAATTGCAATTACTACACTCACAGATCTTCGAGCTGTTTATTATCTCTGAATGTATCCGGATGTATGAATTCAATGAAGTTACTTTCCAAGTCCCTGTAACATATAATTGAAAAGAACAAACTGGATCACCAATTATTCAAAATAATTTCTTCCATCATCCAAGTTCTTTTATTCCTTTAATTACAAACTTACAAAACTTGTAGCCTTGGTAAGCCAACGAAAGCGTCTCCAGGTAGTGATCTTATATTGTTCTTTGACAAAAGCAGGTCATGTAAAGCAGTAAGATTTCTAAAAGGTTGTCCAGATACTGAAGAAATCATATTACTAGTCAAGTCCCTGAAAATTGATATTGAAGTGGTTACAGAGTCAAGGCGCAAAACTTGCGTCATACATTTAAGGTAAGACGATTATTTCTCTTCCAGGCAATCCCTTGGAATCATTAGTGGCTGAATTAATATCACAAAATTTGAACTTTAACAATAAGTAAGAAAATTATTAAGAATCTGAAGGACTTACAAAACACGTAGGTCACTGCACTCTGTCAAATTTGGAATACGAGTCAAATAGTTGGATTTCATATCTCTGAAATAATGAATTATTAACATGATTAATTTGTTGTCCATGATAAAACATAGTGTGTTGTATAGATATGAGATGGTTTTCTCAACCAACTTACAGACTCTTGAGTTTAGGACATGTCTGACAAATTCCCGATGGAACTTCTTTAAGCTGAGCACGATCCAGCCTCAACAATTCCAGAGATCCAGTTCCGTTAAGATTTGGAAACTCTTTCAGTTCTCTAACGTTTGATAAAATTCTAGAAAATATAAAAGATTAGAAATGAATGAAACTTTTTACAGTATACAAATTATATCAAATCAATTTCTTCGATATTCAATAAGGAAAAATGTTCAATTTTTATTCAGGTATTATAGATACGTTTTAATAAAACAAAAATAAAAATAAAATTTGAGTTAGAAAATAAGAAAAATTATTGATACTTACAATTTACGAAGTTTCTGAAGTTCCTGAAAGCTAGTGGGATGTATCTCTCTGATAGGATTTCCTCTTAGATCAAGAGAAACAAGATTTTTAGTATACTGTAACAATCCAGCTTCTATCCTTTGGATTCTATTGTTTGTAATGGACCTTTGTAATAATAAAAAAACAAGAAAAAATTATAATAATTAACAGCATACGTAAGTACTTTGAAAAAAAATTATATAACTTGAAAGACATTTCAGAGATACTCAAATATTGTTTTGACACAGTAGAATTCTCATTACTTTTGATTTTTAAATTTAGATATTGTTGGGAAATATTTCATTCTATTAAGTATTTAATATAACATCATGCTTACAGATCCTCGAGATTTTGCAGTTGTATAATAGCTCTTGGTATTTCGGTCAACAAATTGTCGTCAAGTTCCCTGCATACGTAACGTGAAAAACAAATAAATAAATTTTTTTAAAATACACAACATTAATTCGTCATTTTTTTAAAATCGTTTAACCGATGTCAGGGAATACTTACAAGACTTTCAAATTTGTAGAGTTAATGAACGCGTTAATATTGATTGAAACCAAATGATTTCTCCTAAAAGATCTGCAATCGAAAAAATAAAAGTTACCGAACCAAACGAAAAATATATGAAAGGATTAAGAACTAAGATATAGTATACTTTGCTGAATATGAAAAAAAAAAAACAATACTCACAAATTTTCAAGGGTGGAAAACTGATGAAAGGCAAACGCTGGAATGTTTGTTATATTGTTGTTTGTCAAATCGCTGTAACAGAAAGAAAAAAAAAAAAAACGTATTTAAATGAATTTGATACACGATACAATTAAACGATACATGATAAACAATTCACAAAAAAATATGTACCATACATAAACATACTTGTTCCAACAAATCGATATTATAAATACCGACTCTCGCCTACGAGATTTTTTTTTTTTTTTTTCCTTTTCGGGGATAAATTCCATACGAAAATTATTACAAATCCGTTGTAAGCGAATGGTAGGTAGTCTAGATTAATAACTGTCGTGCAACTAAAGTGCCATGATTGATTATCGTGTCGGGTAGACACTGATTGATGAACAGAATTCATGTGTAAAAAAAAAAAAATAAAATTTTTTTTTTTTTTTAATTTAATTTTTTTTTTTTAAATCATATGCCTTGTGCAGGAAGTTCGACGAAATATGTCGATAAATGTATTACACCTATACCTATACATAATGATATATCTGCTTGCAGTATGTATAAGAATTGTTCTAACTACGTTATACCGTTACTTTTTTTTATATATATAATTTAAATATTATCTAATTTATTCGAAATTATTGAAATTTATATACGTGTAGGTATATTAGATATGCAATATAATGTAAATTGTAAATATATGTACACCATATGTTATCTTATCTAATAGGCTATAAATTGAGAAGGCAATATGGTACCTTGAAAAATTTTATGAAACAGGCTTCTCATTATTGAACAGTCTGAATAAAGAAATAAAATAAATAAAATAAAAATCAAAATATAGAAAAATTAAACTTGATCGATTTCTCTTAATTCGTCGGATCGGAAACGGCACATACCTACTTATAGTCCATACACTGTAGGTATAAATGATTTCATAAATTAATTTATATGTATCTATACATAGGTATATGTAAATATGGATTGGATAAAAAAATAAATTGCAATGGTACGTTATAACATACTACATAATACAATAAATAACCCAAATCCATATCGGATTCATATTGTATTTATAAATTGATTGATGATTAATTGTTTGTATCACGACGACGACGACGACGACTACTTGCACAGATATACATACAAGTATAAGGGTATGTATATTAAATATGTAAATTAATATGACCGGTATAATAATCGAGGTCTATATATATCTACACAAATATAATGAAACACAATTGTTCGATTTATTTATAGAATTGTACATACAGGTTACGTGTGCATTTTTTTTTTTTTTTTTTTTTTGTTATTATATAGGTATACGACGAAATTGACATCTCGCATAATTTTCGATCAATCCACACACATACATATGTACGTATACTATGTATACTCGAGGGTATATCTTGTCTTTGAGGTCATCTAAGAACACTCATACACACACGTAGGTATACATAATATAAAATGTAGGCTATTTCCGTAGGCTTTCGCCTTCAACTATCTGCATCCACCTATCAGAAAAAATAAAAATAAAGAAATAAAATCTATATACTTATTTTAGGTGTGTGTATACGTATATGTATTTACATACATATACTTACATACATAGATATATGTATACGTTCCAGTATCGAATATAAAATTAAAAGTTGCTATCTTGAAAGTCGCATATTATATAGTATACATGTATACACAGGTTTTGTATATACCAATGCTACCTGTATATACGTATAAAAAATAATTAACTCTATATTGTAACATAAATTTTCAAAGATGCAGATAAAAGAGAAGAAAAATCGATGAAAATCGAAAGGAAAAACTGAATCTAATCCTAATTTTAAATCTAGCCTCGTGCGTGAGTGCGTGATCCGGTCTGCACGCGTGAACGCATCGGATTACATATATATACAATATATATGTATACGTACAATTGACAAGTGAACGTTTTCTGAATCACCCTATACACGTAAAAATAGCACAAGTTCAAGCATGGGTGCTTTCACTCTTGCTTTTGATATGCCCGCGTCTACTTTCAAACACATATATAGATCAAAGATACCTATATAACATACGTATGTATATGCCTACGTCTATAGTATAATATAACTAGCGTAATGTAGTCTATGAGTGTTAAGTGTTATAGTAGCTGGTAGGTATAATACGTATACATCGACTTACTATGGAAAATAAAAAAAACTTAGGCGTTTCTTCGTTTATACGTGTGTCTGCATGTGTATAATAGGTGGGTAGGTAGGATGACCCAATGAATTTGAAACAACAAGGTTCATCAAATATAGGTATATAATATTACCGAACGGCATGGCAAATTAAATACATAATTATATATAAGGCATTCTACATAGATTTGACCTGGGTCTCACCCTCGACCCCTTCAATTCGGTCCGTAATTTTTTATATGGTTTTTTTTTTTTATCTTTCCGAGGTACACCGAATTTTTCTCAGATTTCTTAAAGTAAATTTGTTCAAATAGAAAAATTAAACCACTTGAGAATAAAAAAAAAATCACATCGAAGACCACAATTTGAAAATTTTAAAAAATTCTGAAAAATCATGTGTCAGATATCAAAATTTTGAGGCATTGAACCAAAGTGGGCCGGCGATACGTTCTAATTTTTATCGAAATTTTTTCTTTCTTTTTTTTCTTTTAATCATTAGAAAAATTTAGTCCACTATGGGCGGTTGCTTGAATACTTTTATATGTAACACCGCACTTTAAAGAATTTTTTCAGATTTTTCGAAAGATTTTTTTTTTTCAAAAATTTGTAAAATTAAAAAAAAAAAATTTCTTCTACAATTCAGTCAGATAATTAGAGGGTGTGCAATTCGTCTAGGTTGCCTGGTATGTTGATGTGACTTTTTATTTAGATAATAACATCAATGTCCATTAAAATCTTGCAGTTACAGATTTTTCTGACAATAATTACTCTTACAATAAAATATATACTCAGAATATAGACGAAACACGGGTATTGTAAATGGGGGAATCCACCCTCTTGATGTGAGGGGTTAGAGTTCAGATAATAATTTGAAAAAAAAGAAATGTATATATTACACATATATCTATAAATTTCATACAACAATTTTCACTTATATATTACGTATATTCGATCTAAAAATATTGTTCATATTCAGGTGTATAACGGAGTATGTATATATACACATTTATACCTATATATTATAGTATACTAAATATATGACTACGATATACGTATACATATAATCAGCTGCGTATATCGATCGATTAAGCATCATTGAATAAATTAGCAAACACCGCAATTTTGTCAATAAATTTCGTGGGCATATACAGGTGTATATATATATACCAATGTATAGGAATCTGAAATAGGAATCGATGCGTACGATAGAATATCTAATATTCGATTATACATTCACCGCGAAAATAGAATAAATTTTACGCGCATATATACCATATAGGTATATAAGTAGACTATCCCTTTTTATAACACGGTTCGAAAGTTTTATTTTTATTTTTTATTTTATTTTATATCTTATTTATTTTCAAATTTTTCTTCATTTTCTCATCTTTTCTGCAGATATTCCATATTTTATAAAAAATTTAGAAACATAAGTATACTATATACATACATATATTATACAAATGGAATATAATATTCGAGAGGAGAAAATCGGGATTACCGCGTTTCTTTGTATATGTCGATAATATCTATACATATAATAATGAGATATAATTTTACAATTCTATCATTAATACAATATACTCCACACTTGTATTCACGGTAACGAAAGCTATATAGGGCGACTATAAAAATCTGGAGTCGCGCATACCAACGAGAGTAAGGTATATATATGTGTATATATATATACGTTATATATCCGCGAAAGTATTCAAGATAATAATAGAAAGAGAATTTCATCAGTCAAGTTACGAAGTAGGTATGTACAAACATACATACGTTGTATACATACCTACATACCTACTTCGATCGGAACTCGCGTGGCCATTGCTGCTCATACTATATGCCTATACAGTTTATACCTACTATCTGCTGCTGAAAAATGTTGTAAGAAAATTATATTCCATTAATTGCTGCAAACTCGTACACGGCCAAGTTTTAATACAACGAAATAACCCGCGACTATTACAATAAACAATATAATACCGTTTTAGCATGTTATTGCAGGTAAACCTAAGAGGAATCATATAAGCCCGCATTGTAGAGGGGATCAACCTGCAGGGCAAACTGTCGTACCTAAGAAAAATTCAAATTATTTCGCAACTTGCCTTCACTAGATTTTGTTATTTTATAGATCACCGTGTAGGTTTGATAGATGTAAAATAATTAAAATCGAGAAAAATTAATATCCTTGTCTAATTTTTTTTTTTAATGTATATATATATATATATAGATATCTATATGTGGTGATGTATGTTATACCGCGAAAAGAAAATTTTTAGCTGCACGGTAGTAAATATTTCACGTCGAGAGAATTCTCGTTTCGCACGCGGCCCGGCCGAGGGTAGCCCCTTCAGCATAAGAAATACATCTTCGATCGTGAAAATCATATCGACGTATCTCTCTATTATGGCTTCTCTATAGGTATAAAGGTATATGGGTATATAGGTATATCTATACATATCCGAAATATATACCTACGCGAGAAGAAAGAAGAAGACGAAGAAAAAGAAGAAGCAGAAGAGAAGAAGAAGAAGAGGAGGAGGAGGAGGAGCAGCGGCGAGCCGCCCTTTGGTTTTAAGAAGCAGTCTCATCCATCTACGTCGTCATGTTTTAGGGAGGAAATATTTTTTCACCGCAATTTTCTCTTAGTTTCGGTCAAAACGAAGAGAAAAAAAATAATAAATAAATAAAATAATATACCAGAAGGTAAAATAAAAGAGCTGGAAAACGTTGAGAATAATTGTTCCTGCGGTGTATACCTATTATAGGTGTATGTATATATATACTTATGACAATTAGTAAGTACAAAAAACTATCAATATACATTAATTTAAGATAATTTATTTAAGATAATAAAGTAATACGGTATGTATGTATGTACATACATCATCACACGTGCACATTATACCTATATGAAATGATATTGTTTTCACTTAAAAAAAGCGAAATGGAAATAAATAATATAAGAAGAAAAAATAAAAATATATGCAGTTATATCGCAACTCAACACTGCATACCGATAATATTTATTCGCGAGGTAAATAATGGTACGAGACGAATCATTCTCGAGGTATATACATTTACGAATACTAATAATGATTATGTATACGTACATACATATCTACACATATAGAAGTTTAAGAGGTGGTTTATGTGTGTATATAGTCGGCGTCGATAAATCAATGCGAGCTTCCGAGTTGGACGGTGGCCAAACCCAAATCGAATGCAATCAGTCTAATCTTCGGTATTTATGACCTAAGTTTAGAAAATCCCAATTCTATGTGGAAATTTCATCAAACACTTATTTTCGATTCGAACTTTCATCTATTATATTGTATACATATACCTGTGTATAGTATCAGCGTTGTAAATAAAACGTGGCAAATTAAGAATGAAAAAATACCTTATAATTATAATTAGAGATATGTATAATATACATATATGTATACGTATAATCCTACGTATATACTGTGATCTTAATTATTCACTATATCATACCTATATGTATATAGATAATTACATGTGACATATATATCTTCGTTAAAATTTTGAAAAAAATTAAAAAGTTTTCATATATCAAAATGATATTTTATATGTATAGTATATTGTTGTTTACGTGATTTCCGCGTGTTATTTTTCGCTATGTACGCAACACGCTCCAGTTAGATTTAATTTTCCAAACTTGAATTGGCACCATAATATATACATACACATAATATATATCTACCTCGTATATACCTATGTATACCTACATGAGAAAGATCTACGCCGTAGCGGTGTCAAAACATCCCTGATTCGATCCGGTTAAAGTTCCCTTTCGCAGTGTCTAGCACGCGCCCATAAATCTTAAGCGGGTGCTCGCACGAGTTTCGGCAAAGCTAACGCTGACGAAGATATGCGTCAAAAAAAAAAAAAAAAAAACAAAGATGAAGAAAAAAAAAAAGAAAAGAGAAGATAGATAAAAAAAAGACAAGAAATAAAAAATAAAAAAATCTTCCCGCCGTTTGACAAATTTCACCCAGCCAGCAGTTATTATACTCGATCCCTGCAGCAGTAGCATGTAATAAGCTACCGCAGCGAGATTTTATTTTTTTTTTTCTTTCTCAAAAATTTCAACCTCTCAGTGTATACATAGTCGCTACTGGTTTACGAGAGATAAGAAAAGAAATGGAGAGAAAAGTAAAGTAAAGTAAAGTTAAGTTAAGTTAAGTAAAGAAAAGAAAAGAAAAGGTAAGAAGAGAAGAAGAAAAATAAGGCTAATGTTAGAGTTTTGAAAATTCAATCAAAAGTTATAGCGTATTATATATACATAGGTATAAGAGTATATACATATTTATACATTAAAAAATTTTTTTTTTCCTTCGGAAGAACATAAAAAAATAAAATAAAAATAAAAAAAAAAAGAGATGAAATATGATAGAATAAAAAAAAAAAAAACGTAATTTACATACCTACATTATACATATTTCTATAATTAATTGATAATTGTATAGTATCACCTATATACTTATACCTATGTCACTTATCTTCACTTATCGCGCGTATATGAATTCGTTGCTCGCGTGTACGCGATACATTATAAGAAGGGTTATACCTATAGCTGGAGAGATTTTATCAGTTTGAAAAATTGCTGTAATACCTACGGTTTCCGCGTCCACGGGGGTATATAAGTAATATATATCTAGTTAGCGAGTTAGTTAGTTGGTGAGTTAGTCAATTATTTATTATTATACATATATCACTGTATTAAACTTCACTTTATGTATGGTATATATCTTTGAGAATCTCTCGCACATTATACATTACTGCACGCTTTATATACGAAATATAAACCTAAACTGTATAATACAGCAGTGTATAATATAATAAAAATGATAAAGTACGAACTGTCAAAAACCGTGTTTACATTATTCTACATTCATACATATATGTAAACAATTTATGTATAGATATCAGTTTACACCAAGAATACACAATGCTGCACATATACATATGCGGTTCAACTCCTCGGTATTCGACGTTTGTTGTAAATTTTTTTCGCGATAAGTATATAGTTATAATAATAATAAGAATAATTACTGAACATTGAGCAGATCTTTTGTAGAGCTGAGGTGGTACCCCCCCCCCCCCCCCCCCCCCCCCCGTTTCGTGTAGGTAGATAGATAGGCATATATATATATATATATATACATATGTATATTTTTAATCAAAAGGAAAGCAAAAGAAAAAGAAACGATGAAAATGAGTGGAAAAAGTGTCCGGCAATAAAATCTATAGATAAACTGTGAGCCTGTGAACGAGTTTAGTAGATTCGAGTGTAAGAGTATTTATTTTAACTCGTAAAACACCATGGTGACCTAATATTTTAGAATTTTTTAATCTTTATTTATAGACATATATAGGTATACATACCAGAGATATTCGGATGTGATAAATGTATAAAGAGTATAAGCATAGTGAGAATTTTTTCACTTTGATCATATCACTCTATAAGTGATATATGTATATATAAAAGTATGCAGTATTCATACCTATAATATGCGGGATCGCTTAAAATTCTACTGATCTTAAAAATGATTTAAATTTTAAACAAATAAAGGAGTTATTTCTTTTCTATATCGCACAACTTTCTTCTTTTCTATTTCCATGTATATATCTGTGTGTACAGATACATATACACATTTGCTTATTTGTTTGTTTATTTATTTGCTTCTTACATACAATCTACATAAGACAGATAGATATAGTATACATATGTATTATACATATATCTATCGAGTATTCCAAGTCTGCGCAATTCCGCCTAAAGCAATTATTTGTAAATGTACTTAAGCATGTATATGTATGTATGTGTATGTATGTACAATACAAAATGTATATACGCGTAAAATTAGTAATATAAAGAGAACTATTAATTATAATTGTACGAAATTATATGTGTGCCTATTATGAACTCGAGTACCTACGCGGCACATACCCGAGTGCGCGTACAATGTACATGGATACATACATACGTGCTTACATACATTGATATAACACATGGGTATAAGTTTAAAGTCCTATTTAAATCCTGCATTGAGTGATTTTAAGACGACGAAGACGAGGCGACGCGTCGCGACGGCCTGGTTAAGAGTTTCGTAGTAATTTTGCTAACGTAGCGTAAGCCCCGTCCACACAAAGTAGGTATACCCCGCGAACGGGTTAAAATTCATACAACCTAACTCTCGCAGTTCTCTACGGCACGACGCGGTGTATGTGTACATACATACCTGGCTACTTACTTTACTCTGCGCGCCGTGTTAAAGCCGTTGCTAGCTGTGCAAGAGAGTTCAGTTAGTTATTCGACGACAATATTCAGACTCAGGGACTCCACTCAACCCGCATCCTGCGTTATATACCCCAGATATTACATTAAGTTCCACGTGTTTATTCATATCCCGCGCAATTAACTCGACGTCGTTCTAATTAGATTCCGAATAGCGATATACACATTATACATACATATATACATATACATAGCCTCGCGGCACGTGTACATACATTATTAAGTTCCTGAATATTATACTTAACACCTGTAACTATGTACAATACATTATTTCGTATTTAATATATTGATATCGCTTATAAATGTTCCATTGCATCGATTAGTATCATTATGATAACAGCGAATAGCCAATATCTATACATTCCGTAGAATAAGGAAACCAAGCAAATTCCCGTTGACTCACATTCACATACGTATATATGTATATGCATCCAGATTTTGTCCCGTTTTATAGTATGTATGTAATACATACACATTATACATACGAGTATTTTATTTTATGTTATTTTATTTTTATTTATTTTTTATAGTTTCACTTTCGAGGGGCGTACGTAATATACGTATACGTATATATAGGTACGTTTCTAAAGGGAATTTAAAAATAAAATGATCATCATATCCGGTTTACCGTCGACGAAGAACGGGGACGAATATAGCGGTATAAAGTTGTGAATATAATTGTATTATTTTATATAATCTCAAAACGGATATAAAATACACGTAATTGTTAGTATAATCTCGGTTTTGTAGTCCTTCACGTTTCTGTGAAACGAAACTATTATGTGGTGATATTCTCAGATATTATAGGTGTATAATGTATGTAAAACCGCATCATTATAAGTACCTGCGCTGCTGTTTAGCCGCTCGATGCGGTTAATTTTTTTTTTTTTTTTCTTTTTTTACGCAACGAAGAGAAGATTTTGCGTCATGTTTATTTCCCCGCTTTATATTTCCACTTACATACTGCAGTTTCTAACAACGACACCACTCTATAGTTCTTGACCTGTTTAATTTAAACGGTTTAAGAAGCGATACCTATACAGAAACTGATTGGAACTCTTATAAGTACCTATAATACATAATGTATACAAATATATTTTTTACGAAATAGTAAATATAAATTGTTTGTACATACCTATGATACATATAATATATGAATACATAAATTTTTATAAAAATCCTAATTAGACGTTTCTTGTATAAGAAATTTAAATATAATGGCTTAATCAACTTCTCCAGCCAGCCAGCCTCGTTAAGGCAGCAAAGACCAATTACCGGCGATACTAATTACGAGTTACAGGGTAGGAACCGCGGTGGTTAGTCTGTATCGAATTAGCTACTGCGCTCTGCAAGCTTGCGAAAGGGCCCGATTTAAATAGGAAATGTGATACAATGAATATCCCGTGGGATTTCGGTATCAGAATTTGATACTCTATGTATGTATACCTTTACACCCGTATTGTAAAGAAGACATAAGATGTAAGTGTATTATATTATTTTTGATACATCATATAAAGGTATAGGTATATATGGGTATAATAATAACTATAATATGTAGTATAGGTTAGATTTAGTTTAGTTTAGTTTGAGTACCAAACGCCCGTATATACCTATTCACCACCGCAACCCACGCAACCAAAAAAAACCTCCACAAGTATGTATGTTGGATTTTATTGAGAACATTGAAGCAAATAACAGATCGCCATAAAATTGCGAACGACGCGATCATCAGCGAACAGCGACGCTATACGATGGAAAATTATATTTTCGTCAATCGTAAAGTAGACGATATATTACCTTGAAACGAAACGAAACTACAAACTTAAACTAAAAAAAAAATTCTTCAAAAATTATTTTCATATTATTATTATTATTACCGACCGTCTCAAACATTCGTCAAATCAATTTTTGTTTCTGTTTTTTTTTTTGTTTCATTTTGAACTTTTTAATTGACTACACACATCTATCTATCTATCTATCTATCCATCTCTCTCTCTCTCTCTCTCCCTCTCTCGATAAACCTACGCGATTTCTTGTAACTATTATATTAGCTGACGCAATATAAAAAAGACAATAGAAATCTTATTATTATTATTATTATTATTATTATTATTTGTATAGATTTGATCTTCGGAGAGTTGAAAAATAATTTATACATATACATATGTTAAATAGAGCGATAAAAAGAAGACAAAGAAAAAAAAAACTAAAAACTAAACATTTGGAGTGAGGGATTACCCAATCTCGAATGAGCCGGTTTAGGTTTAGGGTTTTAGGTTAAAAAATGGTGAAATGTTGGGCAATAAATTGAGTAGCGAACGGATTAGCACAAGTGCCAACCGTATATCACGGAACGGGACCAACGAACGAACGAACGAACGGACGTTACTTTACTGATCGCAACTATAGTGTATACTCGAGGCGGGAGGCTTGGCAACGCATAAAAAATACCATAAAACATCTCGCGAGTTGTTTCCGCCCTTTCTACGTCGGCCTTATCCCCGTGGTGTGTGCGAAAAATGCTGAGATATTCGAAAAAATAAAAAAAATAAAAAAATCTTTTGTTCCCTATTCATTTTTTGTCCGTTTTTCTTTAGCGATTTCAACGTAACAATAGAATAATACCCATAATCTCCTGTGTTGAAAAAAAAAAAGAAAAATTCAAAAAATGTTAAAAATCGTTTAAGATTTGATGAGAGAAAAAGTTAAGAGATCATATGATTGATAATGTTCTACATAATACGAAGTATAAAATATCGAGAGAAAAGCGATAATGATCATTAAACTAAAAAATAAAAAAATGCTATCGAATATATTTGGGAAGCGGTTTAATTTATGCCGAATACACCCGACACTTATTACGGTCTTTGACCCTTTGACCCACCTCGGTTTATACATCGCAACGAATTATATGCGAGTAAAGTTAGAGAGGGGTCAAAGTAGTCCCGTAGGTGCATTTGCGACTACCTATACTAGAGGCTCTCGGGCCAGTTGCCGTTCAACCCACGTACAAATTTTCCGCGAAACATTATTATACGTGTACAAAATACGGTGTATGTAAAAGCGTGAAAAGCTTAACGTATAAAAAAGTGACGAAACAGTCTTTTAAAATAATTCGCTATCGTATAAATACGCGAGTGAGTGAATGACAGGCTATAACAGCGTTAACAAATAGGGGCGAGTTATAGTTTGCGAAAATAAGGCGGGAAGAAAAACAAGTAGAAAAAAAGAAGAGCGACAGAGACAGAGACAAACAACGTGTTCGTAAATCCGTGTACGATACTTACAGCTTGGTGAGATTGAAAGACGTCGAAAGGGTAGCGGTGGCAAGTGGTTCATAGATAGTGTTAAATCCCGCCCCTCTACAAACGAACTCTCTCCCATCCGAGGTAGTATTGCACAGGTCTAGGGAGACCTGGGACGATGATGTTTTGTAGTAATCGTCTTCGCCTCGGTCCGCGGTGCATCCGTCGTAAAAAATTGATAATAATAAAATAATAAAAGTGACAGCTGCAGCCCAGCACCGTGGGCTCATGCTGCCGGATGCCGGCCTCGCTCCAGAAGGGGACAACAACTCGTCCTCCTCACCTCGGACCACGACCACTACCGCGGCGCGTACCTTACAACACACACTAAAGACAAACGCATTACAACGCGGTTATACCCCACGCACTATCACGTCTTCATCCTTCATTTTATTATCCTCGTTTGAGTTTTGGTCTGACGGCATTCTATAGTCGGACACCGGACCGCGAGCCAGTAGGCTAAACTAAAGTATAAAACACCCGACACTGACAACTGACAACTGACAACTGACGACGCCACGGCGCCACCCACAACCAAAATACCGCCTACTACTCTCTTATTCGGGTTGAACTCTCGCTCTCACGCAACCCTCTTGCCGCGCGACGATATTCCGCGCATGTAAGAAACGGACGGGAGGCTGGAGACGGGAGACTGGAAACTGGAGAGCAGTCTCCAGGAGTAGGAGGAAAGTAGATAACAATAAAGAGGATAACGACAGGAGCCGCTGTGCTCCCACGGACAATCCGTACGAATAACTGGCTGACTTACGGACTATAGTTACAGAGTTGAGGCTCTCGATTCGATTCTCTTACCAAAAGCCCCACTATTAATGGTTATACGAATTCAAGCTATACCCTGCAACGATCATACAGAAACCGAACTCCCGAACAAACAGTAGTACATAGTGTAGTCGGTTGTTGAGTTCAACTTGACTTGGCGATTTCGCTCTCTCCGATTCGTTTCAACGCTCTACTAGCAAACTGCCATCGGCGTTTTAACCACGCGTGACGTCATTGATCGCCCCTGCTGCGTTCGTTACGTAGTCGCGGCGGTGGTGGTGGCGGTTCGCTGCTCCTGGCTACTGCTTCGTCGCATCGCGTACTCACCGCGTACATTCATACCTACATACATACACGTAAAGGTATGTATTCTGTGGATCGTCAGAAACCGTACCGTACGCGGCCCGCATACGACCGACTTTTACGCGGTGATGCTGGGCCGGGTAAATTAACGATTACCTCTCAGGGTTTATGCAATGCGATGCAATGTGATGTGATGCGATTCGATTCGATGCGATGCAATTGATGTATGAATAGATTTTTCCTTACAGGTAATAGACATTTATCTTTACTGAATGAAGTATAAATATATGATAATATCGCCAACAATATAGAAGGAAGATTCGAATTTCGTTTGGTATGTATATAGGTATATGTATATCGTATCTACATATAAAATCAAATTCTGGAATTCTATGCGCTTGTGCATGCACTCGGCGTTGCATCCCAGGAATCCGTGGGCGCGCTGACTCATGCATCGACGATCGCATTTTGGGAAGAGCTGCTGGGAAAATTGATTTTACCATAAAACGAATAGAATAATCTGGGATGGGTATAGGTATTGTGGAACGTAAATTTTAGTTTTAACAAGGAATTCCTTGGCGAACGTCAACGACGATACGATATAGGTAGGACGAATCGGAATACTTACGATCTTAAAACTTTATGCATTGCGATATTTACTCGCACGAATAACTCTGTGAATTTTTATTGACAGATATACATACCTATAGGTATACATTTGCGGAAAGCTAGATGAAGCATGTAGATAGCTAAATACATATGTATATGATATCCAAGAAAGTTAGGGATCGAATTGCGGTATTTACGGCTTAGCAACAAAGTTTGAATCACTACGGGTATACAAAGACGTTGAAGATTTCGAACCTAGAATTTTTCATTTCTTCGAATAAAGACATAAAATTATTTTTCTTCAAAAAAAAGATTCTAAAAATCATGACAAATTATCAAACGGGATTATGTATCATAAAAAATACGAAAACATGTCTTTAAATATTACATGATTTATTTTATTACCAAAATTTCTAACAATTCAAATATATTATCAAATTTAATGCGTGAAGAAAAAAATCAAAATAAAAGTTAAAAAAAAACGTTATTGGTAACGTTACAAAAATTGCCGCATTACATAAAAATGCATTCACGAATTATTCTCGGTTTTCAAATAATTTTATTAAACTTCGCGAGATTGTTAATGCCTCCCCAGATTACTGCATACTATCTACCTAATCATTTTTCAAATAGCTTATTTCATATAAAAGCTAAAATCTAACTAAATAAATTATTATTATTATTATTATTATTATTATTGTTATTGTTATTGTTATTAGAGTAGAAGGAAAAACCTATCTATTACAGTTCTGTGTTCTACGCTGCATTGGATCGGAAGACTAATATAAATACATATACAGTATACATACAGAAATAATGGACATAGAAATTCACTAACCTGAGGAAATACACCAAGATATTGATCTACAATTCCACGGTGTCTGATGAATGACAATGAGTTTGTCACAAAAAAAAACCAAAAAAATAAAAAATTGTATCTTTGCATCATTTCTAAGCAATATCGATTTTTAAATTAGCGAATCACTGTTTTTTATCAAATTTTACCGAAACTGAAACCCAAGCTTATATCTCTTTCAAAGACATCAATTTCGACTAATTTTCCCTTATAGAAGAAAGCGACTTTGGCAAAAGATTGACAATATTCTTTAATTACCTGGTGAAACATGTTTCTGCCTTGCATTCTCAGCTTAGTCCACTAAATACAAGCATTCTAACACCTAATACTTTTGCATAAAAAAATAAAAAATTAGACGAAATATGCGGCCAGTTGCGCCATCCTGTCTTTAGGTGGACGCGGTTTACCCCGACCTCTACTCCTGTTGTGTCCTCTTCCCCTGCCAGCAACTGGTCTGGATGCAACAGCTCTGTGCTTTTCAACAAGAGCGATAAAAGCCGGTGTGCAAAAAACGCAACCAGTTAATTCGGTAGCTTCGTTAGGAAGCTTGCTTTTATCCTAGAGAGAAAACAAAAAAAATTTCACATCTGCCAGTCAAAGAATTCTTCGAGTGATATGGTAATAGATTCGAATTGTTTATTCTCTCCAAAGGCACAAAGTTCGACTGCAGATGTTCAAGTAGATACCTGTTTATATTCCACTGTGACAATCTGTGCCCCGCAGTCACAGACGTCGGATTCAACTGCAACCCTATGTGCATCATCGAACAAATGAATTATCACATCACATCGATTACAGCCAAGTTTCCATTTAGGTGCTGCCGAAGGATCTAGGACTAGAATTCCTGTGTCACATTCAAGACAGCTTGAAATCCCGTTGTTATTCATCCCGTGAGGACAAGTAGGATGTGTGCAGGAGTTGCAGCCGCTCATTCCTCTTTTCATATCCCTTGTAGATACAGAAATGATAATAAAACATATTTAAATTTGGTTGAAATCAGAAAGAATTTTGATAAAAGTTAGTCATATTCACCTGAACGGAGGATTGTTGTAACAATATGGGCAAAATGTGTAACTCTTTCCCTTCGACCCCGTCGACCATGAGAGAAGCTCAAAGTCGTCCAGTGGGCACTTCAGCTCTTTGTAGATTCTTATATTACCATTTTGTGGTAGATTGTATGTTTCATTGCACTGAGAGCAGTGCATACGAGAGGGTTTAGTTTGTATGTACTTCATGTAGCGGCGGCACTTTCCACACCTGATTAGAAAAAGATTAGAAACAGTAAGACGAGGTTTTCTTCTGTATTTTACATTTTGTTATTAACTAATAAGATAAATCAATTTCTTTGCTACCTCGAATGCGACTTTCCCGATGCAGAAAGGGGAGAGAATGAAACTTCGAATAACTGATCCATTCCGTCTATACTTTGTACAAAGTATGTGAATTTTTGTTTAAATATTTCAACAGTGTGCTGCAAAACCGCGTGAAAATCGGCTCTGCCTTGAGCGATTAAATTCAATTGCTCCTCAACGGCAGATCTCATGGTAGGCAAAACTAGCTCTGGATCGATCTGAAAATTTTTAATTCGTGTAGATTCTTCCCTTAATTCTAAATCTGCACTCAAGTATCTGATTTCTTTTTCCCAAACTCACTTTCTGATATCCATGGACCAACACGATTCCCAAAGGCGTGGGATTCAGTCTTCTGCCTGCAGTGACTGTGACGTAATTACGTATGCATATGTTATTAATGTGTACAGGGATTGAGGCATCAGTTCCAATCCCATGCTTTTCCATAAGAGAGATCAGTTCCGCCTCCGTCAAGTACTCGGGGGGTTGAGTATAGCATTCGAGCAGTTTGACCTGAAAGATTTAATTTTTATTGTCTTTTGGACTCTCCACAGAGTCTTAATGCATGAAATAAGCAAACTAACTTCGTGAATATTGACGCTTTCACCGGTCGTAAATTTCGGGAGAGTTTCATTAGCTCCAAATGCCTGCCAGCTAAGCACAGTGGTGTATCCAGGGTCTAACAACGTCTTTCCAGTAGCGCTAAAGATTTCAGTTCCAATTTCAAACTTTGCCGTAGTGCTAAGGTATTTGCAATCGAAAGCGACCTTTGGATGAATAATTTGAGTAAGTTGAAAGCTCAAAGTAGTCGGAATTCCGCATAAAAGAACTAAACTTACCGAAGCAATGAAATGCCTCGTAATGTAATCATATAATCTCCAGGCATCCCCATCCAGTTCATTCCTAGAAGCACTCTTCATTGGTGTTATGGGCGGATGGTCACCAGCGTCGTGACCTTTTTTTGGTCTATTCATTCCTGTTGATAAAATTTTACGGACATCTTCCCCCCATTCTGGGCTGTTTTGTTGCTGCTTTAGAGTTGCTCTGTTGATACAATGTGGCGGATTCATAGTTTTTATTATTTAGACTTCAAAACATGGTATTATATTAATAATGATATTTTTCAAAATACTGGTGTTAAAATTTTGAATATTTTTCAAATTTTCATTGATTAAAAAAACACCAACTTACAGGAGGTCAAAATTTTCTGGATACGACGTAGTTTCCGTCCTTGGATAGCTGATATATCCTTGTGTATAAAGTCGTTCTGCAATTTGCATAGCATGATGTGGTCCCATTCCTAATCCGGAGCTGGCAACTCGCATTAATTCTACCGTGTTTAGAGCTATTGGTCTTGTTTTAGATTTTTCAGTGCTAATTACACTTACTACCCTGTAAGTTATTCATGTTTCAAAATACTTTAGATCCTAATCTTTATTTCAACATTAAGTTTCAATATATTCAGTCCAACAATTACCTAGCTTGATCGTGCTCTTTAGCGTGAGCTAGAAATATATTTGCAATTTCTTTGTCAAAGCATCGTATACGACTCCAATTCAATATAACGTCTTGTCCATCTGCAGATTTCACAGTAACCTAGTAGCGGTAATTAAAATCATATTGGTAAATTTTATTCTTTTGAAGAAAAGAATTTTGAATATCATATTCAAGGATTGATCTAGTTTTTGTCTGTATTTTAATTCATAGTATTTTATCCCTAGATAAAATATTCACCTTCGATATTGTTAGAGATAGAAGTGCACGTTTTTAATTGCTTAATTCGTTGGTTATAAAAGTGATGAATCTTTCAGTGATGCGAATGCCTTATTATGATTTTTCCAGTAAAGTATCCCTGCTTCGGGGACATAAATTGATAATAAATCATAATTCAGATTAAAGCTTAGATGGCAATAACAATAATGATGCTAAGAAGAACAAATTTGGAAGGAATTTATAGCTGAGAAATAATTGGATTAAAAATTCCTAAACAGAAAAAAAAACCTGTTCCAATTATTTAAGAACATTGGCAACCATCACAATTCATAATATGCAAGCCGGCAGGTATTTCATCGTTAGAATGTGCCAAAATCGATATAGATTGATAAAGAAAATGATACAGCCAACGATGTATAAGAGTGGAAAGGAAGATAATTCTCTATGTTTGATACGTTTCCTTCTTCTCCATCAATAACGAAGTAATTATTATTCCGAATAAAGAATTTTTGATGAAGTTTGTGAAAGAAATAAAAGGTACCTGAACAACCCAATACGCATCAGGTTTGAATGTTTGAATTTCATCATGTCTCTGAACGCAAAATCCCAGCGTTGGTGTTTGGCACGGTCCATAGGATATCAGAGAAGCATCTAAGTCTCCATATTTACCCTATAGAACGCAGTAAACCAGGATGAAATATAATTTTCGCACAACTCTGGCTTTTTGTATGCTATAATTATCTAATTAAATACTTTCTTAGCTTCAACCAGAGAAATTTAATAAACATGCTTGTAATTTTTTTATGCATTGTGATGGTTATAATTGAAAAAAAGCCTTGACTCTCTAACAAATTATTCTGTAACTTGTTTACACACAAATTATCCCAAACAAGTTAAATTTTAGCTTCAGTACCTGAAAGAATTTTGTTTGAAAACGTGTAAACGCGCATCCAATACGCAAATCAAGTTCTTGCCGTGCATCAACACTACGTGCTTCGTTTTCGTTTGGTTTACCAAGAGTAGCTAATGCAGCTTTAATGTCTTTTTCGGTAATAGCGGAGAAATGAGCTCTCCATATGTTCTGGAAATGCACGAAAGAATGTTTTTCAAAACTCTGATGTTCAGCTGGACGATTAAAATGCTGAAGAATTTTTAAATGCTTAGAAAAAAAATATGTAACAATACTCAGTAAAAAAATCAACGGCATACTCGGTACTCCGTAAAAAAATGCCCATCTTCAAAATGCTGTAACTCGATGAAAAAAGGTCGAAAAAAACCATTTCAAAAAGCATTTTGAAGGATGAAATTTCATCTTCAATGTATGTTATTTTAATTTTTTCTACAGTCATTTCTAAACTCGTGGGGTGAGTTCGCGCGCGAGTTACAAAACGCAGAGAAAACCAAGTTTTTCAAAGTTCTCTGTGGAGTGTTAAAAAAATTGCAGAAAATTTTCGTGACAGTCATTTTATAGCTTGAAATCCCCTCTTCAACATGGTTTTTTTTCAACTTTTTTGCCGGATATTGTGTGCACACGGGGTGCATGGTGCCTATACGCATGACTTGGCTCAAAGTTGTATAACTCCGTGAAAAAAAATCGAGTAAAAAAGTTAGAACAGACAATTTTGAAGAGGAGATTTCAGGCTACAAAATGCTTTTTGAAATGATTTTTTTTAACTTGGTTTAATCGAGTTACAGCATTTTAAAGATGGGCATTTTTCGCGCAGTACCAAGTGCGCAGTTAGTTTTGTCGCCTAGTGTAATTAGAGATTATGTACACTCGGATCCAGCTCTCGGTGCAGCCCTTGTTGAACTGCGTAAATAACTTCAAAGCAAATATTCTCTCCCTCTTTATCACAGTCTAGCCATAATATTAAATAATCGCAATTAGATCCTTCCTTGGCAAGAAAATAGGGGATTTTCAGTTTTGGAACAGCTTCCTTCTTCTCCGTTGGACAGGAGAATAATTCTGCCTATAAAATGGATGGTAGAATAAAAAATTTAAGGATATTATAATGCATGAGGAATCTTTTAAGGTTGATTTATCCGAAATGATCAATGTCTAACTTACGGGATCAACTTTATCCCAGTTATTGTACTTCCCGTTAAAATCCAGGCTCATTACATGGCCGCAGACAGACGTCATTTTAAAATTTACTGTTTCTGATTTAAACGGTCCGGTCCACTCATGGACAGAACAGGAGCCGTTTAATCCTGTAGATAAAAGATTCTTGTGTTATGATGAGAACCGAGATAGATGTAGGTATGTAAATGCAGTATTCTAAGTTTTGACGTTTGACGCTTATTTGATACTTTGAAAATCGATGTGTTCAGTTGACTTTGATAAGGATATTTACGGAATAAAAAATTCGTAATAAATGTCTCATTTGTTGGTTACCATCAGGTGAAGTATTTATAATAATATAATAAAGTTACCATCAGGTGAAGTATTTATAATAATTGTCATAACGTGAGATAAGTTTCGATCCTAACCCTAACCTACAATAATCTAACTTAACCTAGCTTACCTTTTCTAGTAGAACACCGCCCATTGCTTAATATATTTGCGAGCGAGGCAGCGAGGGATGGTTTTTCTGCTACCATTAGAGCAGTCTTCATTATGACGGATTGTAGTCAGTCGTTTATTGTTGGTGGATGTATTTTCTATTTTTTTATTTTTTTACTTAAGCGGTGTTTAAAGTTTGTTTAACTCACGGTTTGACTTTACCACTCGCTCTAGCATTGAGTAAAGATAGGTATAGAGGTGCAGACAGCGTGGTGGTAGTACCATTGAGTAAAGATGGGTATAGAGGTGCGGACAGCATGGTGGGGGTATGCTTATTTATTTTTCCTTACATACTAGAGCTTCGCGCCCCACTAGCAGATGGCGCTGACAAAAATCGCCACAGTTTGACTCATGCATAGAAGAGTGCCGCGTGGGTGAGACGCACACACGTGAACAGAGTGCGTATAAGGGAGTATGGACAAACCCGCGAAAAACATCGACGTCCGCCATTTGTAGCAGCGCGACATTCAAAATTTAAATTCCTTAATTATATGCGTTGACTGAATAATATATTATGTATATATTATTCAGTCAACGTTATATGATATCTATCAGTAATTAATTATAAAGATAAAAATAGATAGTAAAAAGTATCTAGGTGATTTAAAAGCAGAAAATTCGAGGATATAAGCACATTTCAACTTTGATTCATTGATATTTTAATATAATGGTTTATTATCATAATTTTAAAAATTTATGCTATAAATGGCGGACGTCGAGGTACACGTTTTTCCCGGGTTTGTCTGCACTCCCTTATACGCACTCTGATAAGCATACTCCCACCACGCTGTCCGCACCTCTATACCTATCTTTACTCAATGGCTCTAGTACGGAAGCTCCATTGAAGCTCTAGGCATTGGCACCAACACAGGCGCACGCACGGCTTAGGTTTCGGAAGTCGTAAGTTTGCAGCACTGAAATGTTTGCAGACATCACCGATCTACGCATGCTCGAGAGGTAGACGATTTACGAAAGTTTTATCAAGTGGCAATTTATTTTGACGTGAAAAATAATGTAAGAATGAAAATAAACAAAGATGAAAATTTCCAGAGGATTATAAAACCAGTAATTAATATCCGCGTGGGAATACGTCGGAAGTTAAGACACCACTTGCCAAAAGCGAATCAATTATTGTGATTAGTGAATCATTCATGCTACATTATAAACGCGACCTTAACCCACTGATAATAATTCCAAACGTGTTGTGTTTATTCTTTAACGTCTAATCGGCAGTGTAGTGTCTGAATTAAAAACAGTGTTAAGATGCTGCATATTGAACGAACGAATAGTGTAGACATTGAGAAGCCTCCCTGATCTAGAACTACAATACAATGCGAGGCTATTACGAATAATCCGGATATGCACAAGAGTCAGGTGATTTATAAGATGGTGAGAATAATTCATTATAAAATGTTTAATTGCACTTCATTGTATAAAATTGTACATTATCGCGGATAATTTTTAAATATACTGTATACCAATGAGAATTCTATGTGCGATAGTAAAATTTGAAATGTTAAGATCGAAATCTGGAAATGATGAATATGAGTGTATCAGATATGAAAGACAAATTGTTTTCATTTAAAACATAATGTACTAATAATATTTAAAAAATGTATATATCAACTTTATAATACAATATTTTAATCTATTTATGTATACAATCTAATATCGTTAATTAAATTTATGGTAACCTTTTTATTTATGAACAGAGGAAAATTATAGAAAATATAACAGAACATGTGTATAATTCGGTGAGAAAACTACTTATCTATAATTGCATTTACTTTATTATTTTTATTTTTATTTTTTATTCTTTATAGTCATTATGATATTGTCTAATTTTGTCATTTCCTTTATATCACTTGAATCCGTTTTGTCTAACTTTAAAGACTTGGTTCAGGGCGGAAAATGGGGTGTAATTATTTCTAGCAAATTTGTCTTCCAAATCTAAGTCTGCACGTAGAATCACAACCCCTGAAGGATTTACTTTCACCTTTATTTTCGTCAGTGGAGTAAGTACTCCGTAATCAACATCCTCATACAGATCCTAAAGGAAAGAGAAAAATAAATGAATAACATGAATAAAAAGAGCCAAAAAGTATGCTCCGATCATAACTGTGTAGTAAAAACTTTATTTTCAACTAATGTTTCAAGCAATTGAAACACAAGTTCCAAAAAAAAGAAAAAATAAAGCTGGTACAGTTTATAATTCGGCTAAAAATTATTATTTAGTGAAACACACTGTTCATTGTAAAACGCTATTCTACAGTGAATTTCCAACAGTTATTGAACCATGAATTGAGTAATGAAATTTCATACTGCTACTCCTTCCTCATTTAATTTCAGAATTTTTTTACATTTGCTGCTGAGATATTGATATTTCTTTGAAAACACGTTAATCTCTTCCTTTTGCATACCCCTGGACAAATTTTGTTCAAATTTATTACTGAATTTGGAACCTGTTTGTGTTTATCAGTACCAAATTTTGTGAACAATGTTTTTAATGAAGATTTAAAAAAAAAAAGGGTCCAACCCCTCGAAGTCATGAAGTATGAGCTTCAAATTAAAAAATCATACCACAATTGATAATAATCACATTTTTTGTATTTTTTTTTCATGAAGTATAGTTATAAACGAAAAATTCAAAAACAATGACAAAAAACATCTCAACCGGTCAATTTTTCAAAAAGTCATGAATATTCGAAACAGAAAAATTAAAAAATTCATATCTCACGAACGGATAAACGAAAGAAATCGAAAAAAATCATGAAAGCTCCTCTCATTAGGTGTAATCACCCATAAAATTTTTGATGAAATCAAAAATTCGACTATTTATTCCCATACGTTTTGACGGAGAATGCCCCATATAAGTGTCCCACTTTCTTAAGATGGTGAGAAAAAATCTATATTTCACGCCGAAATTCAATACAATTATCACAAACTCACCTCTACTCTGTATCCTCCGGGATACGCGAGACCAAGTTCCTTCAAAGTAACTGATACATCGGAAGGGGTGCCGTCAGATCGACGATTAATAAATGCGATAGCGTAGGAATAGTAGTTTTGATAAATTGGACTAATAGGTCTGGCCCAGATTTCGATTCCCTTGTGCTGAAAAAAAGCAAGCGTAAAAATTTTCGTTAAACTGGTTATACTTTGAGTTTCTCGATCTCTCATTAATTTCTAGTTTTTTTTAAATTACATTCAAAAGCAGCATTTTCTGACCTTGTAAATTCTGCGTCCTTGGATACCGAGGGGATCTTGATCGACAGCAATTATCTTTCTGTTTTGTAAAATCGCTTTGTACTCTGGTCTGATTGTTCTGAGATCAACAGACATGAGAAGCGGGGCAGCTATGATAGCCCAGAGAGCCATTTGCGTTTTACTTTGTTCATAGCTCAGTCCAAAGTTACCAATTATCAACATGTCTGGGTCGTTCCAGTGCCCAGGGCCTGCGTTTGGCACAATACTGTCTTGGTTATCTCCAAAATAGTCCATTATACCTTCGATACTGCTCCATGAGTCTTGAATGTCTCCGAAATTTCTCCACACGTTACAGTGCTCTATTATTGAAGTGAAGTTTGGCTGGAAATTGAAAGACACGGTTGTTAGTTAGAAATACTTTGAAGTAGATGTTTTATAAAATTCAATATTGAGCGTGTTTAGTAAAATTCATGAAATTTTTTGCACAAACCTGCATGCCAGCAAAAGTTTGATACACAGGCCAGCTGCACGAATATACCATGGGTCTTCCAGTCTGGTTTAAAAGGTATCCAAACTCAGGATAGCCTGGAAAATGATTATTAATGAAATATGATTAAAATTGGAATAGATAATAATATTGAAATTTCGATTTTAATTCATTTTTAAAGTGTTGCACAGCAGTAGCTGATTGCATATTAGTCATTTTAAAGCTTGAAAGGAGCAAAAAGTAATTTTAGTACTTCAAAAATATAGGAATTTTTAAACCCTTACCTCTGTCCATATCTATTGGATGCGCGTAACAGCCATCTAATTTAACGTAATCAACATCCCAAGATGCTATAGTGATAGCATCTGTTTCTAAGTGTCCCAAAATACCCGGGTATCCACCGCACGTGTAATTACCATAATCTTCATAGATTCCAAATTTCAGTCCCTTGGAATGTACCTAAAAATGATGAGATCAGTAAATATATCTGTTGAACAATCGAGAGAGAAACAGAGACTAATAACGATTCTTTGATAATTCGAAAGCTCTTTGCCAATCGATTTTATGTTTATTTGATGAAAAGTAATTACCAAATTTATATGGTCAGTAATTCAAGGAGTTTAATTTGTCATTTGATTTAGGTAATTACTTATTAAACCCAGAAAAATTATTTCTACATTTGGTTGGTTCTCAGCTTTCATAGCGGTCGGTAAATTACCTAGAATTACTATTAAAGCCTTACATAATCAGCAAGACTCTTCATTCCATAAGGAAAACGTTGCCTGTCTGGAACAAGCTGACCATCGAGACTTCTCTCTCTTTCCAACCAACAATCATCTACATTAATATACTCGTATCCAAGTGCAGCATAGCCTTCTGCTACGACGATATCCGCCATTGTTCTAAATAGACGATCTCTGTAAATAAAACATTATTGACAAGTTGAGATAGGCCCGTTCAAATTTGATATATAATAATACATTGTCAATAATACATTATCTGCGTATTTATTTTCTTTCATGAAAACAAGGCTGTAAACGGATCGATCTTTCTAAACGACTCAAACATGTCGTTATGAAATAATTCTCTGCCATTTGGAAAGTGTGCTAATAGTTCAAGAACTATGATAACCTTGATTAAATCATTACGCAATAATGTGATTTCAATCTTGTTTAATAAATGACAAACTTTTTCTTCTGAGGCGTGAGATTTCGCCCAAGATATAAAAAAAGAATGCAAAAACGAAAAAAATAAAGAAACAGAAAGGAACACATAATGGAAACATGGGTCTTAATTAATGAATTCGGTTTCCTCAAGTCTTGTGTTATAATGTGTGAGATTATTTAATTTATGTGACATACTTTAATTATGCAATCAGTTATGTACGTAAGATCAGGTAGACTTTGAAGGAACTACTGGATGTTAATTTTGGCGAAAGTCGTGTAACAAGTATCAATTATCATAAGTTTTGAAATACCCTTCTTCGTGCCCTGATATATAAAATACCTAAAGCATTAAATTTTAGTAGGATCAAGGCGATTTTAAATACAAAAATCTTTATACCTTGACTGAAAATAATAACATTTTTATCATCCAGTTTACTCTACAAATTGAATTTCCAAGTATCCTGTGACCCAAAGTAAAGGAAACTCACCTGATGCAATTGTCCGGATCATTTTTGCAGTCTGTATTGCATCGGAATCTTTCCCACGAGAGCCAACCCATGGGTGGAGTACGGGCGAGGCCATTTTCAAGCGAAGTAGCAAAGTTGGCTATTAAAATAACTGAGCAGCATATCCATACCGTGTGTAACATTCTGCGACACAATTCAAATATTATTATAATATTGACTAGATAATAGTTGAAAGCATGGACGATGGTGTTTAGATCTTATTGGCAATGATTCAAATAATGCATAGATTTATAAAAGTCGATATTATTGTAATTGAAACTGAATACTGAGACATGGGGATGTGTGAAAACTCTTTAATAGGGAGTAAAACACAGATTAAAAGAAAAGTTATGTATGTATGTGCGTATATACACGGTGTACAGTTCCCGCAAGACTGATCTGATATAAGACCTCCAAGCCAAAGCCATACTTTCACCCAATGCCCCATTTCATTTTTAACACACGTATTCAGCTTCCCCAACTGACAGTGTGTGACTTCAAGACTTCCTTTCATATACAGTTTAAATTGATACACAACAATAATTATACCTAGATATACAAGATATTTCAGATTAATGGCAAACGATCGTCTATGATTTTCACGTCAATACTCAGGCTTTTTAACTTTAAGATACGTTTCATTGTTCGTTAACAAGAACATAGCGAGCTATGACCGAGGGGAAGCAGATTAGATAAGGATATAAATAAATAACAAAGAGAACAAAGAAGTTAATTGTTATTCGCGATTGTAAATAAACGAGATAAATTAAAATAAGGTAAAATTTTCTCAAGTGTTAAATCTATTCTTATTCTTTAATAATTATCGAACGTTATTCAAAATTAGAAGAGACACGGACCGTTCATGTTAAATTATTTATTCATGATTCTTTATTTCTGTCAGCCGTCAACTGTCAATGTCAGATGAGTTTGTTGGTTAGGCTAAGAAATCCTACCTAAAAATAGAGCGATATGATAAAGCCGGAGGTGAAGATTTTCTGACGAAAGTTTTAGAATAAAAATAAAAAAATTAAAATACGTTGATTGTTCATTAATAAATAAACTGTTTTCAGATTTATCTATTATTACAAACGATTCGTCATTTGTGAAGCTTTATAAAAGTAAAATGAAAAATACATAGCAGACTACTATCTGGTGGTTGTATAAAGCATAGAAATTTTCTAACACACATTTCAAACCACGTATGTATTTTTTTTCGACTATTATTATCTGCCGCTAGTTGTCGCGGTTAAACTAGATCGTTAGCTTCCTTCCGCCCTTGGATTTATTCTTCAGATGATAAAGTAGAAAGTTTATTCTCACGTATTACCAACTCGATTATATACATTTTACGCGTTCGTATTCAAATGCCAATGAATGCCAGACACGTTGTTGCTCCTATTACGATCTCGATCGCCTTGTTAATGGATCGATGATGAATATCCAGGAGTTTGTCAAAAGACTCTGAGAATGTCTTGGCGTTGAAGCTGAGGCCGCGTCCCTTCTAATTACTTTTTTTTTCACCTTCTCTCCGTCTCTCTCTCTCTTTCTCTCTCTTTCTTTATTTTATTTTTTATTTGTCATTACGCTATGTCGTGGAACGATAAATCTGTTCCACCATAATAACGATATACGTCAGCATAAACTTCTCCGGGTATGCGCAAAATGCCGTGAATTTCGATAGTGAAATCGCGGTGTGTCCGACTTTAAGCTGCGTATCATGGTCAAATCGCCCGAATATATTAATGCACTGTACATTACATAATGCAGATTGTATCTCGCTGAGTAGGTATAACTGCTTTCATCAATACAAATTAACGATTTAATCATTCGCATAATTTTGCAGGACATACGGTACATATCTACATACAACGCATACCTATATACGATCACATGCGATTTTCTAATCGAAATTCTAAAAGCTTTCGATTAAATTTTAATTTAACATAATCACGCACACCAGACCTGGTTTAACGTTCCGCGAGAGTTACCATGCGGATATATACCTATATGTATATACCGTGTAATTATTATAAATTGCATATAACTTTAGACCGAAACACGTTGAATTTTAACGATTAGAAAAATAGAGAAAAAGACAAATTGCTAATTGGAGATGTAATTTTAAGTATATAATAATTGCGGTAAACGATAAGTGAAGAGATCGCGTCTATTAAATACCATGGTCTCTTTTTTACTGAACCCTTGTATATAAGTATACAATAAATTATAAACATGATAATAACATCTATGTAATTGGTTTTATTAAGTTCTTATAAACTCTTACCTACACTTTCGATCGCAGTCTCTCTGACTGGCAATGTGACGATGATGATGATGAATTCGTATAGCTCGAATAGACCGAAGATGTCGAGATGGGTTTAATATATAGTGAAATTGTTGCGTATTTTATCAATTTTTATCTCATCTATCGTTTGTTGCTTCATTCGTACTATCAATAGATAATATATAATAAATTTTTCGTTTGATAACTGCAGGTAAAAGATCTCTTATGCGCGCGGGTATACTGTCTGCACTAATAATTGTGTGTTGTAAACATAATATGGATAAGCAGTAGATATATCGATCAACGCGTTGTGAAATTATTTCTCAATATTGAATTTCCAACACCTGCTTCAGCCATACAAGAGCGGTAAAACTTAAAGTCTCACGTTATGATATAAAACTCACTGTTTGTATTTTTTTTTTTTTTTTATATATATATATATATATATTATTTTTTACAATTGAAAATGAAAAATAACTTTAGCATTAATATATTCCTGCCGTGCACAGCTCCCATGCAGCGTGAAATATATTTCTTCGATTCAATTTTTATCACACAACTTTTGTATAATTGTAATTTTGTATAATTTGTAAAATTACTTGACGAATGTACGTAAAATAAAATAATATATAATATATAGGTACATATAACCGGAGATTTAAAGAGTAAACAGGTTTGATCTCGTGGGATGAAAACCCACTGATACAAACCGACTTTATAACTCTGTCTTACCTGTACCGGCACCCACTACTCGCGGCAAGCTCGAAGGATCCGGTGCAGTGGGGGGGAAGAAATTAATGGCTAACCGGGACAAACCGCTGCTCCTAAAAGCTTGATTATCCAAATATTATCACAACGTATATACATGTACGTGTATATATATATATATATATATATATATATGTATACATATATTTCGCCCAGTGAAATGTCAAACTATGTCCATTAAACTCGATACTTCGGCCTGTAACATTCATTAGCTATTCAAAAATCACGAAACATTCGAACCGCTGAAAGATCGAATTACGTAATTTCGAAATATCTTTATATACAGGCATACGTAATATGTTTATAAATATGCGATCGGGGAGTCAGAGAAATAGAAAATTCTTTAAATTCATTGATAACTTATATCGACGTAATCTAGGGATTGAATGAAATGACGTAAGAGAGTGTATACATATATATACATAATATAGACTGACGTCTTTATTTCCTCGGGATAAATTACTGCACTTATATATGTATACAGTATAATATTGTACACAATAATAGGGGATGTATAAGTTTATTGTTTCACGTGGTTATTTATTTATTTATTTTTTTTTTCTGGTATGTAAAGGAAACGAGTTACGTATATTTCGTACGTGCTATTTATACGTAAACGGATGCTACGTCACGTAATACTAGAGCGGTGATATCGACATCGACGAAACGTGAAGGATCAAATATAACACATATACATAGTATATATACATATATACTATACACGTATACCCATACACGGGGTATAGGGTATATAAAACATCATATACAGAAGCGTAATGCGCCAGCCAACGGTGGCTCCGTCTCGTGGAGAGCTTTCAAATTGCAGTAGCAACCCTCGGAGTAGGTATTCGTCGACTGATACGGGTAGCTGGGTTCTCGGTCTAAAAAGTAATAAGAACGAAAATTTTCGTTTCCCCGTTTAATAAGGGGCTATAAAATCGCATCAAGCTTAAGATCTTTGGAAAGTTATAATAATATAAAAACCGAAAAAAAAAAGGAAACAAACAAAAAAAACGAAAAACAAAATATATAGTTACGCGATGTATATTACACCCTTCTAACACCGTACATCTAGCGTCAAAACCAAAGTTCGTTAATTAAATCACATGAAGAGTTATGGCGTTCGGGGAGATCGTTGAGTCAGTGGAAATAGTGTATCGTCTCGTTAACATTAATCGTTTGAAACGTCATCCGAAGCAAAGATGAAGAGGCATCCGCTGACATGATAGAGGTACGTTTTTCATTATAATTTTCAATTTACTATTCGTCAAAGCCATTTATTATATACCGTATATATTTCAATCTTTCAACATTTTTCACCGAACGGATATAAGTATCAGTCGGAGATTCGATATAATGAGATTTTTCTAATTTTCAATATTCCGTTGAAAAATATATACCTACCCACACCTCGTTTAATCATGCGTTAAGTATATAATATTTTATGAAATAAATCGCAAGCTGCTCTCGCTGCAGTGCGTAAAAATATATATCTTAGAATTATTCATTATATCTTGATTAGACCAAAAAAAATCCTGTCCTAATTTACGTAATGAACGATGAATGAACAAGTGGTTTTTCATCAGGGTTCTTTATATCACAGACACGAGAATACCGCGATTAAAATTCAAGAAAAGACGAGCAGATGTACTATAGTTGGCAGTATTTCGTGCAGAGCGTATTATTTTATCTCAGCTCCGTTAAATATGACGATAAAAAAAAAAATATCCGTATAGTTGTTTCATTGCGTTAAATAAGTTGATATTTATCAATTATATCTCTCGTTGTAACGTCGTTGGCGTATATGGTTCTCTAACGAAAATAGGTTTTCCAATTAAGTGATAAGGGCGGAGGATAAAGAACGGCGAGGGCGAGGGGGAAGGGGGGGAAAAGAAGATAGCCGTATAGGTATATAGGTATAGATGAAAGGTGCAGCATTTCGGTGGACATTGTAGAAGCGTAGTGTTTACTGTACTTTATAAATAGGGCGGTACGGAATGCGGATAAATCGATACGCGCTGCTTTCATTCATGGCGGCCACCCTTGCGCTGGCACGCTGCTTCGGCTGTTCCTGTATCTACCGCTGTATCCATCCCCCTTTCAACCCTGTATAACTATATATACCCATTGCCTACGTCACCCACGTCGCCCACGCACCACCATCCCCGCATCTCTCCCCACCTCTCCTCGTCCCTCTTTCTATCTTTTCGTCCTGTACTCCTCTCTCGCTTCTCTATCCTCTCTCCGCCAACCCCTCGACAGCGTTTGAGCTAGGGACGCGCATTTTTCGCTCTTCTATTTTTAGCACATTCATATTATACCGTAAGATGGGTATAGACGTATATATATAGGACATTTTTTTCTTCTTATTTTGTACCTTCGTTAAATTTTTAAAAGAATTGTTAGTCCGAATTAAAATCTTTACGTTGTGTGGTTATATGTGTAACATACCTTCGATCATACATTTGATATAGATAAAACATTTGTATTTGCTTTGCGTATTATAGTAATAAATATGTATACATACATACCTATATGCATGGATTTATGTAGGTATATGTATTCTACGTGTCCTGTGGAAAGTCGACGGAAATTGTACGAAGAAAGTAGTCTTGCTCGTGCTACTTAGGCGACGAGACGAAGTAGGTATTTTATTTTTTATTTTATTTTTTTTCTTCTTTTTTTCTTCTCTTAAATATGCGTGTATAAAAGAGTGTCAATAGAATCGTTATACATACACATACCACATATACCTACGTCAGTTTTACACGCGGATGTATAATTAATTCTTGTATTTTTAATTGTTTATTTATTTATTAATTTTTCTCTTTCGTTCATCTCTTAATTGTTAGAGGTCGCGACCTTTTCTCATTTTTTACACGATCTCTATTATAATTTAAGACAATAAATATAAAATATTCAATATATATATATACATTTTTTTTTTTCCTCGAACAATCAAAATCTTCAGATGCTGCGTGCAGTCGTCTTGCGGTTTTACGATTAATTAACCTTTTATTCCTTGCCATAGATGCGAAACATCGTCGCATCTGTTCGCGTGTGTAACTTTATATACTTTTCGATTATATTCCTCGATTCTGGTATATGTTTATATTTTAAATATGTATAATCGTTACGGTAAACGCCGATTAACAATTTGCCAAGAGTATAATATAAGTAGTAGTTGTAGCAGCTGCTCAGAGTCTTTACAGATTATTGAAACTTTTAGAGTAGGTAGTAAGTAATGTATAAGATGAGAGGTGTAACTTTTCTGTTTATGTAAATGTGAAGGACTTTTATTGCGTGATTTTAATAATATATCTATATGGGACAGTTTAGTGCCACATTCCAGGATCTTCGTTATTTAAAGCAATATATACGGTTATATACCTATACCCTCGCCTATACCTATCTATAGACGTAAAAGGCGAAAAGTCAAATTATGAATACATAAATAAATTAATAAAATATAACAGTATCGTATAACATAATGGTTTTTAAGAGATATGTTCTTTCTAACGGGATAAAATATCCTCCTTTATATAATGCAGAAATTTATTATCTAGCTGTAAGTATAATAATTGATCCGAGGTAGGTATATATTTACTATACAGTGTAAAGCGTCAACTGACTATCTCGTCTCTCGCCCTGCAGCCTTTTGGCCTATTTTAGTTGGCAGATATGACGATGCGCCCTTAGCAGGTCAAAGGTCATATAGCATTGAACGACAAGTGATCGACCCAAAGACTGGCGCAAAGGGGTATAATACAGCTGTAACAAATTATTGTTTCTTTTTTTTTTGTATGCAAGCTTATATAGGGTTGCAGAATTTCGTGAATTAATATCATTTTTTTTTTTTTTCATAGATAACTAAAACATAACCCAAGCAAAAAAAATCTAAAACAAAAACGTTTTAAGGCTGAAATTATTTTTCATTTTTAATATATGTCTGCAGGCATGTAACTATACATGTAGACATATACAAATTGTTAAAATGTATCCATATATACGTGAGTCGTCTGACCTCACTACGTTACGCACGATTTCCGTCCCTCGCCCTATAACGGAGAAGTCACGTTTATAATATCTGCCTGTGTAATATATGTATACTCTGCATCGTGTGCCCAGGTAGGCGTAAGAAAATTAACCACGATGATATCGTTAGTTCGAGTGAAAAGAGTAGGCTAATTATATTGCACCCTCGTGGACCATGAATGAAGGGGTGGCGTTTCCACCCTATGGGTATGTGCGTGTGTGTGTATGTGTATGAGTAGGAGTAGGTAGTAGTAAATAACATGCGATGGTATATATTTTTGCGTTATACATATATATCTATATATATATATATATATATATATATATATATACGTATACACAGTTATCGCCACTATAATTTAATCTCACGTTTAACTATATAATACTTTACATGTAAAAACATATATCGGTATAGGTATATCGGTTCGAAACTTTATATATTATCGTTAAAACTTATTTCCTGCAATGTCCTAAGGCTAATTGTAAGACATGGAAGCCCCCATTTGGCAATCGTTTAAAATTCAATGCAGTTTTAATTTATTCATTATTTTTAATCAATATTTTAAACCGATTCCTACAAGTTTCAGACATAGGTATAATACATATTTATCCTTATACATTATATACATTATATACATATATACAATATCCGTTTTGTAGGATCGGTTAAAGGCGCGGTATGAACTTATAGCTGTTGCGTAAGCATTATTGCTACAGATTTATAAATTATAATGACAGCAGCAGGCACCACCACCGACAGTCCTAAACCCTATAGTTTTGTATCGAACGGCACGGGCGAGTCTCGACGATTTATCTTCGAACCCGTTTTGCCGCAGAGAAAGTTCTGACGCAGATTAATTCCTCGATATAGTTTTAAACTATTGTTGTTTACTTTTTCGACGATTGATAATCAAATATACTTCTGATCAGTTATTTTCTCTATAATAGTCCAAAATCTGAAGGAACAAAAAAAAAAGAAAATTCAAAATTTTACGAATTAACTTGAAATCAAAGTTTATAGGTATACAAATTTTTTTATTAATACAAAATTGTGCGTTGCATATACATACTTACACATATATACACCTGCTACAGAATAATTATTTTCAAGGCCATTACGTATAATCATGGTACGTATATTAAAAATGATATAATTAAACTTACGACCAACAAAATAGGAATCATGTATATGTGTATTTATGTACATGATTCGTATTATTTTTATTCGTGTATTGATTCGAAGAGGCATAAGAAACGAGGGAAAAGAAAAATTTATAAAATTATGAACTCATCGTAATATACCTGCAGCAGCTCCGTCATGAAATTATTACGTTTTTTTCCCCCGTTTATCATAAAATTGAATTTCTGTTGCATAGATTATTATTATTTATTTGTTTTTTTTTTCTCACTGCAATTTTAACGATTACGTTATTCTTAACAGTTGCAACACGTAATCATTAGGCATATTTATAAGAATCGTTGTTAAAACGTTCCCTGCAAGTTACATATACATATGATGTACATACATACATATATATGCATACAAATAACGTATACAAGTATATACCAACATACAAGTAGTCGCGGTAAGAAGCGAAGTCAATTTTTACAAGGTGATTTTCTAGGCGATGGAATTATTAGTCGAGGTTGTCCTTACCATTGGCACGAAAGTAGAGGTTTACGCTAGTTGTTACCTACCTGCAGCAGCACACCACCGAGGACAAGGCTGTTTAACCAACGTTTCAAGAATGTAACCTGATAACTTGTCCACCTATATACATATATAATAATTCGCTGCTTTTTACCACATATAGTAATTTTAATCTAATTTTTTTTTTCTCTGCTTCTTCATCTTTCTTTTACTTTTTTTCCCTCCCTCGTGTTTTTTTTTTTTTTTTTACCCCCATTTTACTATTTAGGTTTCTAGGATATTCTTAATCATAATTCTGCAGCTGCTGCTGCTGCTACTGCTGCTGCTGCACCACGTTGATTGTTTTCCTTCGATGTCAAACGTTTCGTCTTTTTATATCTATTATCTTTTTTATCCCCTTTTAACAGGGCCAGTCACGAGTCGTATACTATTATAACTACCTAATTACAATTTACAAACGCGTACGTACCCAATATACGCCTATTGTACAGATATATATATATATATGTATATATACATATACATAGGAGTAAGTATATTCAGATCACGACAATCATCACGGTCACAAGGCTACCGCAGAAAGAATAATTATTATATAGAAACAGAAACGTCGAATGTATAACAGTTAAAACCACCAAATATATGTATGTACGTAGAATACATACATATACAAAGTACGTACAATACATACACACATTTTTATGTATGTACATACATTATAGATATATATATAGCTATATTTAGCAATTTCGTGTCACTGTCGTCGCTCGGCCTTGTTTCCGCAGGCAAACTTTTCCCACGATTAATTAAACAGCTTTACTCCAACCGAGCTGCAGCTCGCTATAACCAAGCAGCAATGATCGATTCGAAAACTTTCAAAAACGACTTTAAATGCGGTTGCAGTTATCGAGCTGATGTGAAATATCATCATTTATTTTATTTAGTTTTTCTTATCCTTAATTCATCATATGTACAATATATCGGAAATGATGTGAATTTTTCTAATAAAAGGAAAGATCTTACATTATACTATGTGACTCATTAATATACACAATTATCTATACCGAGAATATACATTATACCCGTTGACGATTTTGCACAGAAAACACTTTAGGGAAAAAGTTTCGTTCCCATGTTCGTATATAAGAACGAGACGCAGCTCTTAAGGAAGGAAAAGACCTTTCCCCAGGGGGTTAAAAGTAGTAGCAGTAGCAGTAGCACTAGCAGCAGCAGCAGCAGCAGCAGGAAAACTCTACAGTATATACTTACAAACGCGTAAGATGGAATTTAGTCGATTCGAAATGTTACCCTCAGGTACAGGTCTGCAGGGTTGATGTCTTAAATTTTCGTTACCAGTATCGCTCTTCTCTTCTCCTCGCTCTCATCTTCCCTATACCAACCCCTGTCCTCCCACTAGCTCCTTATACAGATCTGCGTTTTTCATCGATCTATACCCACGTATAACGCGAGCCTCTGCAGTGCCCTAAATTTTAGTTCTCTGCGGCGGCTCTTTTCGTATATCACCGCGGCATATTGTCACATCGATATAGTATGCAAAAACGTGTATTATCACTTATACCTATATGTACATATACGTACATACATACATACAAACACATACACATATACTATTGTTAGTTTTATCATTGTTAATTTTATAATATTATTAAAGAACGGTCAAAACTTTATCTGACCAATACAGTCGTTATATATACTACTTATAGGATATATATGTATAGAATTATATTCACATAAGTGTATACAAAGCCTTGAGATAAATTATAAAAAGTTGGACCAGTTCGTGGTGCTCCTACAATATACGTAGTGTACATAAGAAATGATCTCCCGTTTCTCAAAACGTCAGACGTCAGCCCATAGTACGTCGGTCAGGGTTGATATTTTCAATCTTTTTATTATTATTATTATTATTATGTTTTTTTTTTTTTTGTTTTTGTTTCCCTACCACTAAATGCAACGGTACAGCAAACTATACTTCTCTGTTCCTCCAAATCTGAGCATACGTTCAGATCCTTGATCCCTCTCACTACGTTGCCCTCGATTTTTGGCCTATACTTTTTTTTCCTTCTTCTTTTTCTACTACTGACTTCTGTCTTCTCTAGGTATACATACATACATATATCGAGCAATGATCGGGCGTCGCATTGTTATATCGGTATCAGAAGCCTGCCAGACTATCGTGGCTGTGTTATCTAAGATCAATGATTATACCTATACATATATAGAACGTCGAGACTGCGATAGTGAAGAAACGAAGAAAAAAAAACACACACACACACAAGAAAAAGAAAAATAAAAAAAAACAAAAAAAAAAAACAGAATTGGGCCAATCGTCGTGTAGGTACCTACGTAAAAACTGATCCGTCGATATCATCTCTATAGAAAATGACGAGGATCAGGGTAACGGTCTGGCAAAAGTTGATCGTTGCGTCGTATCGAGCTAAAAGTAAGATTTCTCATTTCTCTGATGTGAGTAAAATCTAGTTCCCAGCTTTAGCGCACATTCTCTTCTTCCTCCTCCTCATTCATATACCTATTGCTGTTACATATACAGGTACCTTATACACTCATACTATAACGGGACAAATTTGTCGTAGGTATAATAAAAATTAGATCACTTTCGTGTTTCTTAACATGGATCTCTCGAACTTTCTATACACTTGCATATACCTACTAAGGTAGAATGTTCGATGTGTATAGATCATGTATGCGTGTATATATGTATGCGTTTACAAGCTATGCTATAATAATGCGAAATATTATGTCGTTCCTTTTTGAAATGAGAGACTGCAGTATGTATACTCTCGATGTATACATACATACTACATACTACATACTACATAATAGACACATATAGAGTACGATACTCCTTTAGGTTGACATATGAAAACTAGTTAAACTAGTCTATGGAAACTGCAGGGTCCGGATTCTGAAACCTGGAATATATCGAGTAAACTCAACGCGCAGTCGCTAGTTGGAGGGTTTTGTATACCTACGGGTATAGATGATGTTCTCTTTGAAGCATTTGATTCCGTTGCACCCTTCGTCGAAGTGCCGCACGCATCACCGATGTTCAACATTTACCCTAAACTACATACAACGTTGAACATTTCATAGTTGATAGTTGTTTAGTCTCGCTGCCCATATCGGACGGGTTCGGAAGTGGAATTTATTCGGCTGTTGTAGTAATCGAGATTGTTTTTATTTTTTTTTTCTTTTCTTCCAATCCGTAGTATATACTGCGAATGAACCTGTTGATCGTATTGTCAAAAAAAAAAAAAAAAAAAATCACAAAATCATGCCTAACATCAGGGATTTCTTCTTCATCTTCTTCGTCTTAAATTTCTTCGTCGGGGTTTGATTTTAACCGCCCTTTATATTTATTTACAATTTATTTTATCCAATAATAAAATAGATGGATAAGAACGTGATTGATCTGATTATTTTTATTGACACATCGCGGATTTATCTTGAAAATAATAAATGTGAGAAAGAGTTTGGTACCCTTTGGGCCATTATGACTTTTATAAGGACTGAATATAATTCTCATAATTTTTTACACTGGTGTCGTGCTTACCAAATCCGGTTTCTCAGATACAGGGAAAATATAATTACGGTCAAACCTAAAATTACTGCAATTTCTCGCGATAGAAATAATTCACCTTTGACTCCAGATTCTCCAGAGACCAACGTTTTTGAAATATTTCAACAACTTTTTAAATGCCGGTGTTTAAAACTATCAATGATATCGAATTGGGAATTTTAGTAACGTATACGACATCGCTGGTATATCTATGTGAATTATGATGCGACCATATACCTGGGTAAGAATATAATTGGCCCAAGAATTAACGGGATTTTCAGCTGTTTAAATATATTTTTGGTATACCTACGTGTATATGTATGTACGATAATTGTTGTTTAAATTGGTAAATTTGTTTTACCAAAAAGAGAATTCCTTATACATTCTTTATTTTATTTTTTGATTATAAAGCAACGCACGCTTGGCTCATTACCCTTTGTAATTTATTAGCTACTGTCCCCGCATATATATTCAAATACGAAGATTACGTCATAAACTTCTTTTTCAATTTTTACCACCATACCGCGGTGTCCGCTATTTATTTTTCTCTGGTCAATAATAATTTAAACAAGTATTTATATATGAGATGAAAAATACCGTTTTTAAAACCATCACCACCTCTCCAGACATTCCATAATCAATTAATGCGATATAGGTATGTAAATATTTTTTTATACATATCTTTAACTTTATACCTTTATTTTTAATTCCGGATGAATCCGCTTTCCGCGAATATATTTTTTGACAAATATATCAATACGTGAGGTTCACATGAGTTGTAATAAAAAATAAAAATAAAATGAAATAAAAATAACAGTTAATCAAACATTAAAAATGTTATTGTAATTTTCTTAAACGTATAAAGTTTACCGAATGTCTCGTCTCGCAGCTAATATGAGTACCTACCTACATTAAGAATTCTTGTTTTCGTCAAAAAATAAAAACTTCGTCACTTTATTCCCAGAAATGAATGTAATTTTGTATTGATTTTTTTTTTCCCACAGTTCTGATGATTCACGAAAAAATTAAGCACACTTCAATATATGCGAGTAGATTGTCAAGTGTGGTTATAGCGGTTATTTATACTCAAGTACTTAAAACAAAAATCTGTATAAATATTTCAGGGAAATATCTTGACCGTAATGAATACTTTATTTAAAATCATGACATTCCGTGTGATACAGCTGCTGTAAATAATAATATAATATCTACCTTAAATGTATAATTGAAGCGTTCTATTCTTTGATTTTAAAGATTATTCGGATCAACGAACGTATGTATGTATGTATGTAACATACATACGTTATCTCTCGACAAAAGCGAGTGCGTATACATAGAATATCGAGAGCTCGATTACTTTATCTGATAATTTGTAATATTCGGGTCACTAAACTTCGCCAATACCTATAATAATATAATAGTGAGTTTTCGAAGATTAAGCTCCGTTATTCAAAAAGTATGTATTCTATCTACTGCAGCTCTGAGTCCTACTGAATACCGACCCTCATTTAATTCGCAACTCGTATTATATCCTGCAGTCTGTAAATATGTATAGTAAGGTATTACTTTACCTATAATACCTGTATAGATATATATACCTATAACTTTCGCGAAAAAATGACAAAACGTAGACCGCCGCTGGGTCTTTACGATTATATCCCTCCCTCGGACAATTACAAAGGAGCGAGAAAACATTACGCAATATCCGCGACCCGTTGTTGATCTTGTTTTATTTTCTCGACACCATGATATACCTATAGGTATATGTATACAGTTCCGGGACGCCCGGATCGCGTAATAAGTTATATTCTATCCAGTGGCGTAAAGGGAGGCTCAAAAATAAAATTTCTATTTTGTTAATTAGAGTAAGATTGAAGCCTTAATTATACCAATAAAATATCCATAAAATTTGGGCTGCTCTTCATGAATTCATTTTTTTTTTCTTTCTTTTTCTTCGTTTTTCTGCAAAATTAAATATACATAGGTATATTATAATTATGTCTTTCAATTTTTTGTTTTCTTCATCGTTTCAAATTCAAAAGCTGCTGCATTATAATTTTCCAAATTTATTTTCAAAGGATCAATTTGTTGGTCTTTTTTATTTATTTTTTATTTTCTTATTCTTCTGTTTTATTTACGAATGAATTTCTTCTCGGACCCTTTCGCCATTAGTTACGCCAGTGTAGATCGCGTATACCCATAGGTACTATAATATAGAATTGCGTATATATAGGTATGTTATATATTGTTGTCGTAGGATATTTATATATATATATATATATATATATATATATAGTGGAGACTTAATAAAAAAATGATAAATAGACTAGGTATAGGTGTAAGGTATAGGTATCTCTGTGTATGTATGCATCGTCCGTAACGTGAACAACATTCGTTTGGGTCAGACCGTGACCGGGGCCTTGGAAGCGTTCGCGTTCGCGTTCGCGTGCATCAGCGTTGAAACTTTACTTTTTAATTTGCCTAGAGCAAAACTTGTCCAAAGCCCTCGAAGAAGGAGAACAAGACGAAGAAGGAAAAGAAGAAGAAGAAAAAGAAAAAGAAGCAGAAGCAGAAGAAGAAGAAGAAGAAGAAGAAGAAGAAGAAGAAGAAGAAGAAGAAGCAGCAGAGGGAAGAAGAAGGAGAAGAAAGAAGGAAAGAAAGAAAGAAAGAAAGAAAGACCACGCGGCCACTTTACCGTTTGCTTACGCAACTACAGAACTACTACCTTTTACCTACTATACGACTGTTACACTTTGTCCCGTGTTACGTGTCGCGTGTTGCGTGTTTACTGATCTCGCATCAGTTTACTACCCCCCACCCCACTCCAACCCCCAGTTGTTATTCCTTTATTCTTTCGTACTTACTCCTCCGCTGATCCGCCCCCAACACTACCGAGACGAGATATTCGGAACAAACCTCCACACGCGCACACATACACCTACACACATAAGTATAGCGATACTTGTTACGTATACGTGGGAGTCCCTATAGAATTCAAATGCAAATGCATTCCCAGAGAACAATTAATGCACATAAAGTTAATAATTGAATGTCCGAACTGCGAGGGTATATCCACTTCAGTATATTATCTATATTATACGTGATTGTGTATCATTCCTACATATATTATAGCTATGCCTGATGTTATAAGTATGTTCAAATATTTATATATACGTTATACCTACGATCGCGGAATCGTATCCTGTGACGTCAGCGCGCTTGTGAACGTACTTGAATGTATTATTATTTATGTGAAGCTCATCGATTTCCTATTCCATTTTTATTCTTTTTTTTTTTGTTCTTATATTCAATTTTTCATTTATTTTTTCATTCAAGTCAAGACCTCTCGAATACAGAACTCTGGCAGCTGATTAATATTATTATTATTATTATTATTATTATTATTATTATCGTTGCGGATGTTATTATTAATAAGATATTACACTTATTGTATAAGTTCTCCAGCTTCCGGGTCTGCATCATATTATACCTATGTGTACTATAAAACGCCTTCCTTGTTCATACCATATACCTACTATTAACAGAATAAAATACCGTAACCGTCATCACTGCACTTAAGCTACGCGGTTCCGCTGTAGCTACGAAAAACAATATAATTCTTAAAACGAAAACTAACGACGGAATTACACAATAATATTTCACCTATTCGAAGTATTTTCTGCTTCCAAGGGGAAATCGTGGGAGAATACAATTAAAAAAATATGAAATAAAATAGAAATCACACCTTTAATGATTATCAATAATTGTTCATAATTGTTAAACATTTGATCCTCATCTTTGTTTAGGTATAGTTTGCATATTTAGAGATCTGTTGTAATTAAGTATAGAAATCGAAAGATAAGATACAGGATATAAATATTCAACTCATTACTCATTATTGTTGTAGTCCAGGAAAGCCAGTCTCATGCTCATCTGTAAACCATTAACTATCTTATAATAATATATTCATGTATATATCTACCACATCCTTAATCACTTTTTAATTTCATACGTATAATACATATGAAGCACATCTGTCAACTTAGCCACCCATTTCCATGGAGGTCTAAAAAAGATCTGAAAAAATTCCAGGCTGTTTGGGTACTTGAAAAACTTTTTTGTAAATTTTTTCAGATTTTTTTGGCGGCTGGGTATGGAAATATGGTTGATGTTTGAAAATTAACTGTTTTTTTACTTTATTTAATACTAAAAGAATTATTTTAATAATATTTTCATATTTTCATACACAAAATTTGACTTTTTTCATCAGGTTTCGACTGAAAATATTTACAGATTTTTCAAATCAATTTTCAAGACTTTTTTTTGCCTAAAAAACACGAAAAATTTCATTAAAATGTCACTTTCATATGTTTAGGCAACTTTGCTCATCATGGAAATATTTTTAAATACTTCTTATATGTATACAATTCGGAAAAAAACTTAACGAAAATGGAGATTCAATTCTTTCATCCAGAAAAAAATCACAGCTCAGTTAATAGAGTAGTTTCATTCATAAAATGATTTTTAGTGTTTTCTACATTAATATTTGGTTGATATACATCTACAATATTTGGTTGTATACACAACAAAATATTAATGTAGAAAACATTAAAATTTATTTTATGAATGAAACTACTCTATTAATTGAGCTGTGTTTTTTTCTGGATGATATAATTGAATCTCCATTTTCGTTAGGTCGTTTTGTGAATTGTACGCGTATAAGGAGTATTTTAAATTTTTTCCATGATAATTAAAGTTGCCCAAACACATGAAAACGGCACACTAATGAAATTTTTCGTGTTTTTTAGGCAAAAAAGTCTGAAATTTTCAATCGAAAGCTGATAAAAAAAGACAAATTTTATGTATGAAAATATGAAAATATTATTAAAATAATTCTTTGAGTACTAAATAAAGTAAGAATAGTTAATTTTGAAGAATCGACTATATTTACGTACCCAGCCGCCAAAAAACCTGAAAAAATTCCAAACAACTAGAAGTTTTCGAGATCCTTTTTAGACCTCAATGGAAATGGGTGGCTGAGTTGACAGAGAATGCTTTATATATCCAAAAGAATGTGAATATAGATAGATATTTAAGATTAATTTGCATAAAACAATGAAACAAATTTTTTTATATTTTACTTTTTCAAGCTTCTTTGTTATATGTTAATAAAGTAAATTTTCTTTTGTTACAGTAGTCTGTCACCACGAGTGTGGATGTGGGTAAGAAGCCATCATCTTAGCGAGAGGGATGTCTGAGAGCGACGGAGAACAGACAGCTAGGTCGGTGGCCTTGGAGCAAGCCTACGTTCACGAAGTATATGAGCAATGTGCAGAGAAGACTGCCCAGAGCCGGCATTGGCCTCGTATATATCAATTTCTCGAAGAGCTTGAGCCTGGGGCCCTCGTCTGTGACGTGGGTTAGTCCAGTCAATTCGAGTTAAAAAACCACCTTTCCCACTATTTTTCAAAACCCTAAACCCCTGAGTTGCAATTATTTCTCCATTATTCATTATGTACTAAATATCAGTTAAGATACTGTCTCTTATCCATTTACCTTGAGCAAATGAACCATAAAAAATTTTCTTATAGTTTTTTCTCACTGCAAAATTAAACAGTTATTATACCTAGAGTTTTTCATCTTTGTTCCCAGGCTGCGGTAATGGGAAGTATCTGAGCGTGAACCAGAGTATATTTAAAGTAGGAGCAGACAGGTGCAAACACCTGACAGACATCGCTCGTGAAAAAGAAAACGAGGTAAGTATCTATAGAATGGAGAAGTTTTGCTTGCATACAGTAAAGAGAAACAATTAATTGTGTATTAGTTCATTTTACATCCTTATTTTTCTTAAATTCCAGGTCTTGATTTGCGACAACTTGTCGTTACCCTTTAGAGATGATAGCTTTGATGCGGTACTATCCATTGCTGTTGTTCATCATTTTGCTACAACTGAAAGGCGGGTTCATGCGCTCAAGGAATTGGCTAGAGTATTACGAATTGGTGGAAGATTGGTAATATCTGTTTGGGCTATGGAACAACGACACAGAAAGGTAAAGTAGGCATAAAGCAGTTCGTAAATGTAAGAGATGATTTGACTTTATTGGATAAATGGTATGTATCTACCTAGTCATTGACATTTTTTTATTGTTTCGGTAATCAAAACAACGAGAAGAGAAGAGTCAAATTTTTATATGATAGATATTATGACCTTGACTGATTTAAAAAATAGAATTGTCTTTCTTTTCAGTTCGAGTCTCAGGATGTGTTGGTTCCATGGCCCAAGGCCTATTGTCTCAGCTCATCTTCAAACGGCGCAAAATCGTCAGGGATTCCATACGCTGATGAAATACAATCGAATCAAGTTACCCCAAAAGATTTATTAACATCTAAAAGGTATTTATACAAACCTTTAAGTTTCTCAATAAATCATAAACTAATACTTGTATTAATAAACGTAATACGTTTGCAGAAACAGTCGGAAAAAGTATGGAACAAAAAGTTATTGGATCGATCCAGTGCTGAGCCCGTCTCCCTCAACCAGCAGTCTTTCTAGTCCGAATGAAACATGTTACAGTTTTGTTAGACGAGCTTTGCAGGTAATTTTCTTGATGATTTTATCCTTATTTTAGTAAAATTGGAGCGGAATTTTCATGGAGAGTAATTGTTGACGTTTAATGTCTAGAAATTGGCAGGAGGAAAGCGAGGTGGTCCTGGAAGTCGCCCATGGTTTCTAGAAACATGGAGCCAGAGCGGGGGAAAAGAAAGACGACATATCCAACACGACGATAGCGGAGATGTGGACGATTTGCCAATAGAATTAAGGAGACTTGAAGATATTAATGTAACGCTCAACAAGTTTCCCGACACGCTGAGCGTGAAATCAAAAAGTCTTGGTGATATTCTGGAAATACAACGACTCAATCTCGTCAGATCAAGATCTAGTATTCCTGGACTATGTTCTACCCTCACTTCTGATTCATTTTTAAATGAAACTGTCGACACACCACCCCTTAGCAATTCTAAGCCTAAGCTCGTTAAGCAAAAGTCACATTTCATCGAAGATATTTGTTTAGAAATTTCGGAAAACACTGCCATTCAAGAACTTATCAAGGACCTTCCGGATTTCCAGGTGATTTTATGCTTGATTGACATTTATAATTCCATCGATACCTTTCTGTTTTTTTATTTTTTCGAAAAGCTAGAGCAATGTGTGAATTAATCTTCTTATTTTTATTTTTATAGAATGTACAAAGATTCCCTGTAAAACGTGGTAACGTACAGAAACAAAGCTCTCTAAACGAGGAACTCATGTCTATAGATCGTTTAAAAGAGAAAGAAAAAGTTAGAAGAAATATAATGAAGCAGGCTTCGTTAAACGAAGAAATAATATGTAAGAGAAAAGCATTCGAAGCATTCAAGGATTCACTTTATTCTGGGAATGCTACAAAACGATTCCAACTTTTGAAAAGTGGCCTTACAAGTAGAATAAAACAGTCAACTACAAATATAGAAAAGGTATCCGGAATGTCAATTAAAAATGGGTTTGTCAAGATGTTGCAAGGCTGGACATCGGCGGAAAATGAAGATGATGATCAGAATTTGAATGCTGTACAGTGCGAGCCTTTATCACCGAAGCAAAAACCTGTGGATAAAGTAACCCCGTCAATAAAAAAAGACGCGGAATCGGTGGAAAGACGATTGTCTAGAGAAGATGGATCTGATTCATCAAAAGATAGCAGTTTGCAAAGCGATACTAGCGTCGATTCGGAAGATAGTTTCGCCTCCGTTATATACGTGCCAAAACAAGACTTGTCCTCTATTATTGATGCTATATCAGCACCTCCTGGCTATCAATTAAGCGCAATGTCAGCTCCGCCATCACCCCGGATAAAACACCCTCCCGATTTAATGGGACCAAGATTAAAACTTATTCCCAAATCTCCGCTTCTCAAACAATTTCCTGCCACGAGTAAATCCCTGCCGCCAACGAGCCCGCCGGGACTATCTCCTCGTACTCTAAATTCCATACCACCTAGACCATTTTTTAGTGCTTTTTCTAACAGCCAACAAACTTCTATATTCGATAAATTGATCTCTGCCGAAGAACCCGACTCCTGTTCCATTGTCCAGACTCAGATCACTGAACCACAGAGTCCTGACCTCTTAAATCCAGCTAGTACTTGTGAAAATCTTACCCTCAAAGAGCGGAGTCCTACAAAACCGGAATCACCCGTTAAAGCTGAGAGCGAATCAACAGTAAATACCGAAAAGATCGTAACTATTGAAGAAACTTCGCTCGTTCCGGTACTCGAGGAGGCGCCAATGCTGCATGATAAACCTTTGGAGAAATCTATTTTGGAATCTTCAATCAATGAGGAAGAGAGTCGTAAAGCAAGATTGAATCAAATAAAGGAACTTCTTAAACAAAAACCTGGATTTGCAACTAGATGTGCCAAGCCCTCTTTTCCATTGGTCAGACGTGCCTCAGCAGCTACTCCTGGACGTTTAGAAACAGTTACTAGACCTCTACCTAGACTATTGTCTTTAGAGTTGTTTAATCCTGAAACAGACGACTTGGATAGCGACTCGAGCGGAGTTTCTTCTCCAGAATCTGTTGGCTCTGTGATCAGTGTGATATCGGACGATCGTTTTATGGCAAATAAAGGTACGGTAGAACGTCTTTAATTTCTGAATTTAGGTATTATTCTTCATTCAGATGCATGTGTCTAAAGGTTTGGCTACTTTTCAGATAATAACAAGTTGGATGAGAACGAGCAAGAGACATCTAGAACCACTAATGAAAAGGCTGCTTCCTCGGGATTGAAGCACTCTGAATTTAGTCATTTAGATAACAACAGCGCATATGAATTACTGACGCCAAGAAGTCTGAGTGGATCTTCGACTGAAATATCATTAGCATCGTCGCAGTCAATTAGACTTTTGGAAGCAGCAGCAAACGTCGCAAGTTCTTTAGAGGACGCCGTTGAAACTGCAATCCAATTAAAACCGCACAGTAACCTGTACTCAACAAAAGCACAAAAATATACAACAATTGACGAGTCATTCAGATTTACAAATTCTTGGAGAAATAGTAACGCCTCTCCTTCAGAGCTGCAAGAACTATTGGAAGATTCTAGGGCGAATTCAATATCGCCTGATGAAAAGAATTGGGACGAACAATGCAGACGTCACCTAATTGACTTTACAGAAAAATTGAGCGAGAATCTTATCCATGATATTGACCAATATTGCCAAAAAACAGAACTAGAATTCAACGAAGATATGAAGGATAAACGTATCGATATGGATCTGTGTGGAGAACCTCAAGTTGTTAATTCGTTTATAATCGATTCCTCCATACCTCGTTACGACCAGCTACCAGGCAATGAAAAATTTGAAAATTGTAAATATAGGGAACTAGTAGACACCAATGCCTGGTTAAACAAATCGATAAACGATAATGAGAATTCAAAAACTGACAATAAGCCAAGCGAAACTTTGCTCGGGCTAGAATGCTCAAATGCAGATATAAGTAGTAAAACTGTAATTAATAACGTACTAATGGAGAGAAGCAGTTCCGAGGATATTATGGACTTTGTTTTGGTTTCAAATACGGGAGAATTTACTAGTGATGTTAAAAACGAATCAAAAGACACCTACAAGGGACATCGTTCGACTGATATAAATTCCCAGTGCGACGTCACAGGCCTTACTGACGACGTTGTTGAAAAACCTTACTTAAGATTCGGGAATTCGATAGAGTCAAGCGATATTGGTGATTCTATAGAAAATACTACAAGCTTTAGCGACTTCAGTCAAACTGAATCATTTCAAGAGTCTGTAGCAACGGAAAAAACTCATAACGGTAGTTTAGCTTCTCTCGGATCTTGTAATACTGAGTATAAGAACAGAAAAGCCAAGAGCAAACTTCACTCTCAAATACGTTCAGCTTCGGAAGAGATTACCTCTCGTCCGCCCATGGTAAGGCAACAGGCATCTATTAACTCTGAATGTTTAGTATCGGCGACTAGCAACGGAACTCTAACTGGCTCTTCTTCGCAAGAGTCATTACCCTCTGACCATGGAGGAGGGGCTATAACTTATCACCAGTACTACCATGTTTTCAGAGAAGGAGAGCTGGACCAACTAATTAATAAATACGTTGAGAATTTACATATTATTTCATCCTATTATGACCACGCAAGCTGGTGCATAGTCGCAGAAAAAGTGCAAGTTTGGACTATATGACTCACGGCTAATTGCCAATATCAAACTATCGATTTTATATATTTTCTTGCTTTTTTAAGCTGTCCTTCTCATAATAATTATTACCTATTACAATGGCTTGTAAATATGTAAAATACAATGTTTCTGACCTAAGCGCACAGGATGGTAGATAATTTATTAGTTTAAACTACACTCTTAGTTAATAGATATTTATATTATCTGAATGCTTGACCAAAACGTTGACAATTGTTTTTCTATGGTACGTTAATGAAATAAATGTCGAAACGCTGATCACACCCTTCTCAATAATTCAAAGTGTATCAAATATTGAAAATCTCGATTTCAACCTATCAAAACTAAAATATATCACTTTACAACAAGCATATCAGAGGTAAAAACAACGGTGAATAATAATTTTCGACTCTATCTTTTTCTCTCGCTGATTATAAGCAATTCAACTTCAACTTCAGCTTGGGAGAGGAGTTTAATTATCGTTTCGACATTTCTGTGGTATAGTTTTCTGCAGCATGTAAGACTTTAGTCTCGTTGTAACGCTGTACTGTAAGCCGAAGTTAACGAACGCCTAGATAACGTTACAGGGATGCTAGGGGGTCTTATATTCTGCACTAAGTTGTTGACTCTGATTTTTTGAAGAGCTCTGAACTAATTAAGAATAATAATTCATAAAAAAAAAAAAAAACAAAGAAAAAGACGAAAAAAACGTTTCACATTGTAAATAAATATCCCTGTTCAAGAACTTAGACAGTTTGTGAGATTATTCTATTAGTGTTGTTTTACGTGAGCATCCATCTAGCAATTGTCTGAATACATATACATAATACAAAACTCCATGAAATTTACAAGAGGTCACAAATATCGATAATAAAATGATAATGTTGCTACTGTTCTTAACACGTCACAGATTCTCGTATTCAAAAATTTAGATCTCACAAGAGAACAAGAAAAAACAAAAAAAAATAAATAAATAATGAATAAATAAATAAATAAACCAAATAACATGATTATACCTATGTGTGAGAAATTTTCATAATTAATTCTCTGTACTGTCGGTGACTCCACAATAATGCAAAAACTTGTATAACTGATCATCTTTCATTCAGTTTTTTTCACCTGCTTTGATCCTTACTATTACATACATACCTATAGGTATATAGAATATAAACTTGCGGTGGAGGCATACAGAACTACGTAGATGTCCATTTCAGATATAATGTGTTTCATGGTCCTGTTTATCTGTCTGCCTCTGAATAATTCCTATCGCTATAATAATTCATCTATTGAATTGATAATTCAATTGTGGTAATAAACAACTATATTTTTAGATTAATAAGTGCCCAGATAGTAGCAGTCAATGTTGAGTTTTTTTATTAACAGATGTATAGATATTTGTTTCGACTGTTCAGACAATACAATAATTACAATTCAAATGGACTGGATAGATATTTAAACACATTATGCATACGAACGTTTTCCCTAAGTATAATCTCAACAAAGATAATAACACGATCGTAAAAAAATTAAGGCTTGTTTTTTTTTTTTTTTTATATATATATTATAAATAAGGGTGATACTATTGGAGGCTTATTCTAAACTTACGTTTCCGCTGGCTTTAGAAAAATATGAAAATAAAGGCGTCGAGATTTCATTTCTTTTTTTTTTTTTCTTATATCAAATATTTTCGACGTATTACCATTTAAAGTTACGTCTGAGTTATACCAGGCATTATTCTATGTTTCGTTAATATAGTCAATATAAAGTAGAATAAGGAATTTAAAAATTTGACGAGATCGCGAGACTGTAAAGCTGCGCTGACAACTAATTCGTATTTAAAAAAAAAAAAAAATCCAGTAACCAAATCTAAAAATCCCAATAAATTTTTGCATCCGGATGATGTATGAAGTTGTTGATAACCAACAACTAGCTTTTAGAATTATCACAACAATATGTAAAGCAATTTCTGTACACTATTACCTATATATTTATACATATTTATCGATTCATCGTTTGCTTTATTCACGGCGTAAATTCTCGAGTCTTGCTTGCAAGTCTGCATCCGCATCATTTACATTACCACCTCCGTCTGTTGCGCCTCCACCACCAGCACCACCACCACCACCACCAGTACCACCTGCAGCACCAGCTGCTGTTGCCACAGGCTGTTTACTTCCCGCTACACTCAAAGATCCGGAAGCTTGCGGTAGGCCTGACAATTGGTCCGTCAATTGCAGACCCAATTCATCCAACACTTGCGAAACAACCGCGTCACTAGACAAAGTTATAAAAAAAAAATATAACGAACATTTATAAAGAGGGGTAAAAAAATTCTGTAAGCATCTTCTGAAATCTCATAAATTACCTCTCTTCTTCGTCTCCTTCATCTTCCATAGCGTCGTCGATCGCATCATTCATAATCTCTTCCTTCATGTCCATTATTTCAGATTGTTTTTCAAATTCTTGTAAGATTTTTTGAATTTGGGGTAGATTCAGTTGTCTGAAAGAATAAGAAGATAGCATAATCATGATAATAGCAAACGGAGTTCTATCAGTTGTTTTAAAGTAAAACTTCTTTTGGGAGGGTACTGAAAATTTTTAAATGACACGAATCACATCATTTATACAGGGTGTCCCATTTGAAAATACGCATTAGGATATCTCGAAAACTAAACTAAATAATTCAAAACCTACACTATTATCAAATGTCTTCTTTGGAACCATCTGACTTTTACCTGGAACATTTTTCAATAGCATCTATGGGACATCTTGTATATAGGGCATTCCTTACCAATGACAGAAAGAAAAATTGTAAATATACCCAGGCCGAATTGGGATAGTTATAATTTTGTATCTAGGGCATTTTTTTTTCAACAAAAATTAATCCTACAAAAGTGCAATAAAGAACACTCACTTATTCATACTCTGCATGGCTTTGGTAACACCTTTCATTGCTTCGGCCATAGTATTTTGAGAACGTAGTGTTTGGATTTTTAGAGAAACTGCTTGAATATTAGCCTTCATGAGCATAAATTTTTTGACGTAGCGTCTCGTCCTGACAAGATCTTTAGCCATAATTTTAACGGCTTCCTACAGTGCAAAGTGGAACCACGTAAATAAATTGTTTTTTAATACTTGATTCATAGGACTTATTTATAATTACCATTTGCCCGTCTTTAGCGAGCTTTTTAATGTCCGCAATGATCTTTTTCTCCTGTTGTTCCATGCGCATTTTTTCTCTGTCCAAATCCCGCATCGCTTTATTCAAAGCCCTTTGATTTTTACGCAGCATCTCCTCGGGAGTGACACGTTTTCCAAAGAGCCACTCCATGTTTACTACGAAATATGAACTAAAACATTCTGATGTTTAAATCGAGACAAATATTCGGACTATTGAATCTAAAGACTACTGTTAGACGTGTGAAGTAATGTTGTCAGTGACTCATCTCGCGTTGTGTTGTGTGCTGTACATGTGAGAATGTAAGTATGTCGGTTTCGCCCTAGACTAATATTATCATACTGTGTTATCGTAAGAAATGATAATTTTTATTTTTAGTAGTGTTTTAGCAAACTTTTCAGCCTACAATTGCGAAGTTAAATACCATAATAATTTAGTTTAAAAGAGCTTTTTTACTTACGTTTCTTGTGTGATATGACAGCGTTTTCATACGTCAATCAGAGTCACAGCTGATTAGTCGCTTAGTAGAAAAGGAACTCGACTTGTAATAAGGTTTGGAATCTGTTTTACCAACGGGATTTCCGAACGATATGTATTTTTGTCGATCTTGAGTATGTCATCGTTCGTGGATGTGTGAAAAGTTGTGAAAAAAAATATCACGGTTAAAATATGGCTTAACAAGTTGATCGGTGGTACGGGCCACTTATTTTTTTAGTTTTTCTATATTTTAAAAATATTTTCATAACTTAACGAGTGCGCAAAGTTGATTCAGTCAATAATTTAATGAGCTAAATCTATCGAGTAAAGAAAAATGTCGATATTTCAACTGGTTACAGTGCTCACATACGTGACATCTGTTTTAACCTCAACTGTCACCGAAACTTCAAAAAATGACCGGAATCCACCTTCTCCAGCGTTGGAACACCTTTTCGGATCTTCCCAAAATGCAACTAAGGATTCTACGTTATTATCAGACATCAGATCCGTCAATCACGATGATTCTGATACCGTGAGTTGTCCAAATTAAATTTACACACGCAGTTGTATAGCGAATGTCATTCCGGACGAGTATCCATGTTTTTTGATGTCGTAGTCTGGTCATTTTTCTTCCAAATGATAAGAAGCTTCATGCGGAAAATCCCCGTTTGTAGTGACTGCGTCATCTTATCTTTTTTTATTTTTTCGAGCTGAACAAAAACCGAACATTTCACGTCTTATCATTGTTTACCATTTAATAATAATAATAATCTTTATTTCCAGCTACCCAAGCCCGGAGATACCAAACCCGTAGTGTCCGAAGGTGGCCTAGTAGTGGGATTCCCTGGAGCAGAAATCAAGTCTTCCACAAATCCGGATTTTATAAATAAAAATGACTCTTCTCTTGGAATACCCTCAACATCTTCTGTAAAGGATAATGATTATGAAAAGCCTAAAGAGTCGTCAGTACATGCGAGAAAAGGAGTTGGTAATGGAGAAGTAAAACCAAAGATAGTTGGTAAGAAAGGCGTTGGATCTTATTCAACATCAACAACGGAAGAAACAATACCAGATAAAGAACTACTAAATCTAGTACCATCGTCTACAACAATGCCTCCTGAAATCAAGCCAACTTCACCTGTGATTAATAAGACGGAGGGAAAAAGTGGTCCTGAAGAAATCAAGTCGGATAAAAATGCAGACATAAGTAGTGATAACAATGACAGACCTCATTTATTAGTAATATCTCATAATCCAAATGACACTAAGATTCATAAACATAAACCAACGTCAACCACTGGCGTAGGTGACGATGACGGAAAAGGAATGCCGTCATCTCCTACTCAGGCTGAGATTGGAATGCCGAGAAAAGTAGACTACATTATACCACTTGTGATCACTATTATGGCTACTCCGGTACTTGGTATTGCTGCATATGTTTTGTACACTAGAGGTAGAGACTGTTGGGATAAGCGGCACTACAGTAGAATGGATTTCCTTGTTGATGGGATGTATAATGACTAGCAATATGGGGATGACTATATAAACATTTCATGGCTAATTTCAGCAAACTGATGAAGTACCTGGGAGTTTTGAAGCAGGAAATTTTTGTACATTCGTGTTTAATAATTCAAATACCGTGTGGGTTCTCATTTTTGGGAGGCCGGTAGATTTTTATTGGGATATTAGTAAAACTTTTAATCAGTTATTTGCGCATTTGGTACTATATACGCATTGCAATCATGCATTTACGTGGTGTTATTAGGGGCTCAATGAACAACAGTCTAGAGTGTTCAATGCCATAGATATATAAGCATTTCATGCATGATAAAAAAAGATAACAAACTATGAGTTTCAAAGACCTGCCTGCATTTTTAAACGTTTAAAGCTTTAAATATGAAAAGAATTCGCTAGTTTAGCTTACGTAACATTAATTGTAAAGCAGTAATGGACAATAACATTTACCATGCTAATATATATGGATAACTGCAAGGATACTTTGCAACAAACATTTAGGCTGCCTACGTCCGGATGTACGATAAAAAAAAGACAAAAAATTGAAAAATTAGGGAGAGATAGAGAGAGATTCGAATGGACATGTATACATATGTATATAGAAAGTATTTTGCAACGATTTTATATCACTAATATTAATCATTTTTATTTCTATTTTGAACTGAAATTTTTCTTTGACAAGTTTTGAACAGATTGGACAATCTGATGGGAGATTATCTTGAGTAAGGATCATACGTTAGTTGAACATTATCGGTAGATATGAATATGTAGAACCAAAGAAATATTTTATTCAGTGCAATAATGTTTTTGATTTACAGAGATTAACAGCCTCATCCAATTTCACAACAGCTATAAGTATTCTGAAAGTAACAACTGTTCGATAAATTATGATCAATAAATTTGTAAATAAAATATTCTAGCATATCGTTTATATTTTTGTTATGTGATACTCACTGTTCGATGGTGCCTTTGTGAAATTGGTAAATGCTAAATTTGATGATTATAAAAATTGTTATTTGTAAAAAATTGTAAGAAACCTTATTTTTATTCGATTTTTTTGCATTTTTATTTCTTGGAGTAAATATATATTTTATCGAATAATAAAGTATCATTAAGCAATATAGTAAGAATTATTTTTATATACTCATGTAAAGAATTAAACTTGTTACTAAATATAGATAATTATACTGATACTTTTTTTATACTTATTATTGTTCATTTGTTCAGAGCTTTTCTAGATTTTTGAAAAACATGAAATAAAAACTAACATGATATTTTTAAGAATTTTATTCATAAGCGTTTCAGATGGGTACATAAACACAATGACATCGATAGGATCGGTAAATCACAAAACTTTGATACTGTTTAGATAAATAATAATAATTCTTGTTACCAGACTAATACGTATTGGAAAACGAAATGCAGGAATGACTGCATTTATAAATTGTTGAAACCCGAATAGCAGGTCCCTGACACTTTCAATTTTTCCATAAGAGTGTATTTATGTATTTGTAAGAAGTATAGCAGATTTCTCCATGTGTAAAGTATGCATCAGTCAATAATTATAAATTTTAGTCAGTGTTGTCATACGCGCATCTATTATCTAATAACTGTTAGCTTCTTAACAACTTCTTTTTTTACAATATGATTCAAGAGCGCTATGTTTATTTTTATTTTCTCTACAATAATACTAATTACATTTTCTCCACTTTGTGACATAGAATGAGAGCGTAGTTTTATGTGTATACATATAATGTATATACATATATCCTTTTTCGGTTTTTTTTTTTTTCTTTTAAATTTATTACAACTTCTTAAAGTATAAAGTAAATAAATATATTTACGACTGACTGATATCATTTATTCTGGCTCGTTTAGATAATACTATAGTTTCATTTAGCTTGAATGTATACCTAAAAGGAAAACGGCATCAACTCCAAATAACTACCAAACTCGACCTCAAGGTTTTACAATTGGACCACAAGCTTTCTCCAACTTTCACCGGCATAAATTTCTGCTTCATGAAACGTAAAACGAAATTTCATGGCATAGTCTCGGATGGTATACATACTATAAGGCAATCATATTCTCTATTGAGTAATTTTTTAGCTTTCATTCATATTTTTACATCAAGGTGGACCTGGAGCACTCTAAAAATGATAGATGAAGTTGATTTACCTTATCCCCTTAGGCATTTTACACAAAAACTTGGAATTAAAATTTCTACTTTCTCAAAAATCTAAGGTCTATCTTCTTAATATAGATTTACACTTATGGCTAGGATATAGTCTACCTAAATTGTGATTTTTGCTAGAAAAGAAATATATGAATATAAAAATAGTGTGTGTAATATTATCGTCACGTCAACTCTCATGTTTCAGTGGTGAATTAATCCTCTTCTATTGATTATCAAAAGCAAAATTAATATATATTCCATATGTTAGCTGGGATTTAAATACACAGTTTTAGCTTCGGGAAACTTTGAAATTGATTTGTATCGCGTAGTTTAAAAAACCGAAATTGACTAATGTAGTAACAAAATTGACATTAATCTTTAAACTATAATAGATAGTCTTATTGTTTCACGATCCGTCCATACTCTGTATTGCTTGTTAGAACGAAAACATTTTTACAGTAAAATTTATGAAAATGTTTTCCAATTCTTTTTCATTCAATGATAATTAAAAGTATAATTATACAACATAATAAAACTTGAAACTGGTCAATACCAGTTTTGACCACAGCTAATATAATAACATGTTCTTGTGCATTATCATTATTTTAAGTTTCTCTTCGTTTTTTTCTTCTTCTTTTCTTTTGTATAGGTCTCGTAGTGGTGTATAATTTGTAGAATTTTCATACCCATAATATAATTGATTAATAAAATGGCGTTAAAAATTAATACATAAATTGAAAATTTCTATAAATTCATCCCACCACCATGAGACATTAAAATAAAATTAAGATTATCAAGTATATAGGTATATCACATGTGCTTCACATACTTTTATAGAAACATATTTTTGGATTTATATATGCTGTCTTTTTTTTTGTTTTTTTTTTACATTATTTTCTCTTATTTTGCTTGTAAACTGTAATGCATAAATAATGTATGTTGTTTTATGAAATAGTATATTTAACCCATGGCCACAGCGTTTAAAATGACTCATCTTTATACTACCACCAAAAATATTTATCCCCGTTTGAATAAACTAGGCCCTACTCGTGTGAATTGATAAAATTGTAGATTTCCGACAATAAGCTGGTTACACATTTTCAGAGTAAAACAGAACCAAGATCTGATTAAATATTGCTCCAAAACAAAAAAAAATAAATAAACTAAAGTCTTAACATTCTCCAATTGCCAGGCAAATTGCAAACTGCAGCTGTATGTATTCGACGAAAAACTACACGGGCGAATCTCAACGAATAAAATACAGCGCTGTGACAGTTATTAAAGAAATAATCATTACTGCCACAACCGATATCTTTCATAATACACAGTACACCTCACTTGGATTTGTACTTTGCTTGATCGGGAAAGGCCTCTCTTGGTGGTATTAGACTAAGCATCATTATGTGGCGAGCATAAGCTCTAGAATTCCGAAACTGTGTGTCTGTACCGTGCAAACGATCCAATACTCCAAGTACACCGAAGCATTGATTGAATCTGTGAGCCAGAAAAATATAATTAGTAATCAGTTATACGAACAGAATTTCTCAAACATTACAAGAATTACTGCTCTCACTTCAAGTGATGAAAATCGTGAGCCTCGGGTGATGGAAAGAAAGGTAGATGGTATCCAGAGTGGGCATTCAGAGTTGACAAAATAGCTAGAGAAAACCAAAGCCAGGCAGTAGCGACATGCGATCCGACAATAAAAACTCCCAGAAATGGAGGAATCAGATTAGATCCGATATGCTCTAGCGGATGGCAATACAGCGCTGTTACTGCTATAGGTGCTGTCCATTGATGATGCTGCTTGTGAATATGTTTGTAGAGGTAACGACTGTGGAGTAATCTGAAAAATAAATCGAGCATTTCAATGTATGAAGAATAAATATAGCCAGAAGTCGAAGAATTTATCATGTGCATGTTATTTACCTATGGGAATAATAGAAGCCAATTTCTTCGCACAAAATGTGTACAGCGATTTCAGCCAACACCCAATGAAAGGTAGGAAGTTCTCTCATCGTTGGATATCCCCGCCATTCTGTTAATTTGAAGCTTAAATAGGCAAAAGGGAGTCCAACTACGATTTGATTGAACAAAACCTGAGCTATAACTTTGCAAAGTTCTCGAGTATCGACTGGTTCATTTGTGCCTGGTTGAATTTTGTAACGTCTTAAGGCAGCTGGGCGATTGGTGATATCTAAGAGGGTGTAGATTCCACCGAATACCCAGTACACAGCCAAGGTCAGCCCCATGGATCCTTAAATTGAAAACGTCGTGACTATCAGTGAATTTGGAGTGGATAAACAATTTGAATGATATAAATTTGAATTCAATTAGATTAACTGTTGTATCGATGAATTTATTCTATTTTCGAATTTGTTTTCTCACCGTAAACCCATAAGTTTACGGGATCCTCTCCAATTGTATCTAAGATTTTGTCCCATTGAGCTTGCCAGAAGTCGCCCGAAGCTCCCCAAAACCTTTGCAAATGCCTAATGAACAGAAAAATGTATAAAGAATTTTAGAATTTTCAATACACATAAATCAATTCATTGTGGAAAAAAAAGAGGAAATTTTATCACTCTGGCATAAAATTCAAACGTATAGAGATCTAATTTTCCGTTATGTTATGTTTGAATGATTGATCAATTGATGAGATTATACAATGAGTCTACTCCATATTGAACTGTATAAATGTAGTTTAATCTAAATGGTCTAACAAACAATTCAATTATATCGAATAGAAGGAAGTCTATACATTGGTTGATTATTGATTAGCGGGTACTTGGCTATCCATTAGTAAGCTTATTGTCTGCTATTGTTATAATGCGATCCTCACCATGTGAGCGAATTACAAACAGCTGCGAAGCCTATAAGGACGGTTCCAATGACAAATAGGACACTTCTCAAACTTGAAAGAAGAGTCGGCGGTGTCTGGTTCTTGGCCGCATCTCCCACAGGAGTTGTAGTACCTGAAAGATATAATTAATTTTTTTTGTTTCTAAATCTTGAATCCAAAACTAAGATACAGATCGCAATTATGTTAGCGATTTATTAGGAGGTGAAATAAAGACAGGGAAAATTATATCGTATACTATAGGAGACATTCCACACTATTTCGATAAAAAAAGCTTTATCTTTGATTCCGGTCAAATTTTGATATGCCCTAGAAAAGCCCTTGGAATCCCCATTTACAGGTATATAAAGTTTCAAAAATTTTGTTTGAAAAAGTTTTGGTGACTCAAAATCTTAAGTTCAAGAGAAATGCCCTTTTTTGGAATTTTATATCTCTGAAAATGTGCATTTTATGGAAAAAAATACAAGAGCACTTTTTGGTCGGGAAAGGATGGATCTTTATAAACAAAAAAAAACCCGATGAAAAAAAAATGAATATTTATATATTTTTTGACTAACAATTTTATTTGTTTAAAACAGACTCAAAATTTTGAGTCATCAAAACTTTTTCGAAAAAAAATTTTTGAAACTTTTTATACGTGTAAATGTGGGTTCCAAGGGCTATCCTAGGGCATATCAAAATTTGACAGGAATCAAAGATGAGGTTTTTTTTATCGAAACAGCGTGGAATGTTTCATAGGTGAGAAAAATAATAATTTAATTTATGCGCATTGAAAACTTTTTTATGGTCATTTATTTGTATATTTATTTATTTATTCATTGTATGCACATACATATATGATTATTCAAATTGGTATGTGTATATATTTATAGACATGTAAATTTACGCATATCCCGTTAGTCAAAACTTAGATCACGATCAGACTGAGCTACCCCAAGGTGACATCCAATTGATGCTCGTAACAATTTTCAATATATTCTATATAAGCCAGGAGGTATATAACTACTGAGCATCATAGCATGAGGCTAGATTGCGTGTTGCCGAGGAGGACTATAATAGCACAATATATATAGTAGCAAAAAGTGTATAAAGCTATAAAAACGTAGTCTATCATGCTCACGAAGTTCACGGCTTATCTATAGGTATACCCACCTGTAGGTCAAATCCATAACATACCTATGTGGATGATAGGGAAATTGAAAGTCGGTGGATTTTTTTTTTCTTATCTTTCGTACTGATTCGTGGAGAAATGTTCTACTATGCATATTAATTATAACCGTTTATTATACATAAATTATGTGCAGTTATCGTACATTTAAGTAAGTATACAAAAATGAGGGTAAAAATATTATCCATAACTATATATAACCACTAATTGCAGTATTCAACGATGGCTCTAAGAATATGATGTAATTACGGTATAGGTAAAAAGATGTTACATTTATTGGTCTTGCATAAAAAAAAGACAAAAATGGAAGAAACTTAGTGATTAATCAATTTAAGAACAGTTATACACATAAAACAATATTAATCATACCTTCCGAAGTGCTTTGCGCGAATTAATTATTTTAGTTAAATACTAGTCTAAACTGTTTAACTCTTTTATTTCGATGCATTAAGGGGACGTTGAAGACGCTCATCGCCTGGACAACGCGGGGAGCCAAGACTTCAACATCATGCATTCGACCGATCAGAATGAAATTAAAATACAAAAAGTATAAAAGTAATATAAAAAGTTAAAATAAAAAAAATGAAGTGGCCTGGTACATTAAAATCTGACACCCTGTATAATGAAAATATGTAAATGAATTATTTTGTCTAATTTTTTCACCTTTTTGTTAACTTATTTAATTGCGCACGTTCATTTTCTGGGGCCAGAGTCCAGTCATTATATGTATAGGCATAATATAGGTGCGTCAATAAGTTTCAACGGCGCAGCGGTAATAATTACTTTTAAAGTATCCTCGAAAGCATCTAAACTAAACGCGAAAAATAAAGTTGACCGGTAACCCAATTTAGATACGGCAATAAAATAGTCACTGACCTCGCCTGCTGCGGGGTCAGAGCTTTAAAAAGTTGATCACGAGGTGAATCAGATCTTTTATTATTATAGGTATATATCATCTTATTCTTTACCGCGCTACTTTGCGGGTAGTATAATATATATACCTATAATAGTATACCTGTATACGTATATACAGGTATATTGTCGTATAGCCGTAACAGATATAAACCTAAGTGCTTCGCAAACACTTGTATGAACGTTTCACAAAATACATGTAACTACATACATCAATAACTAGGAAGTGAAGCTACAATATAGTACATCACTAATAATTATAGATCATCACCGGAAGAATATATAGTATATAACTATAATATGGTGGTGGTAGTAGTGGTGGCAGTATACGGCTGCAGCAGTCACCGAACTTCCGCGGGATGAATGTAAAATAGTAGATAATGTTGTTTTGGGTCAGCCATGCGATGTCGCGGGGTCCTCTCATAGTCAGTCAAGTAGATTATACCGTTATTGTGCGGGCATAAATAAGTCTACCTACATTCGTGTCCAAATTAACGTGTGTGCTTACGCGCATTAAATTTGTTTGAATATCTTATATATACTTCGCACATGGCAATTCTAATACGGATATAATAATAGCAGAATACATATATATATATATATATATAATCGACTACAATTTGCGCATTGATAAATAATATTTTCCCGTAATAACAATATGAGATAAGTTAACGATAAGATATATAAAAATACATTTTTCATTGTTGTTGTTGTTTTTTTTTTTTTTTCATCCTTATCCACAAGGTACAATAGTATTTGTCATTTATGCGCTCGCATATTGATACATCCTTGCGTGGAAATTTAATACCCCGCAGGTATAGCTATATGTATATACATATCCTATATGCGTATAATTGAATAGCCTACAGAATATATAAATTATCACCTCAAAATATTTGCTGTTTATTTAACACCATTAAAGTAGCTTATAGTGTTTTTAAAAAAAATATTTGAGCTATACTGCTCATCATTATTCCTATTTCACACGTCTGTCAAGTCGTAAATATAAAAAACAATGATATATACTAAGGTAGGTATATATGTTATCTGTCATATGACGATATGACCAGGATATGAGTACATAGCATCACACATCACATTATATAGGTATTCGACATAAAGTATATAACATAACATCGAATATTCGTAGCGCAGCTGGTATAATAAATATTCGTTAAAAAAATCTATCGGCGTGCGAATTTTGTGACGTAAATAAACAGATAGACGTGAAGAGATTTTCAATTCTAATTAGGTATATTATAACAGACCGAAGAAGGAGTTGGTGACGCGAATGCGAATGCGAAATATCAACGTATGTATGTACATAAGATCTGCAAACCCAACATATGTTATATACCTATATACACCATACACATGGGAGACTATTCGATTTGGATTATGAGTTATACTATACATTAGGTATATCTCGGGGACGAATTTAAAGAAGTAGAAGAAGAAGAATAAGAAAAAGAGGTACTGAGATTGAGAAATCTGTTCATCGAGGTCGACGACCCTCCAGAATTGTTTTGAGACCGAGGAACCGGAACGATTTAACGCTATCTCACGTAATTGCTCTAGATACCTATATACCTATATTCAAACGATCTGCAGCAATAATAAATTATGCATTAGATCCCGGTATTCATTACTGCACAGTTATTATTCAAGATTACAATGTTGATTTTCTAAACTTGAACTTTGATCAATGAGAGTTGAGAAAGAACATGACGCGTTGAATAACACTATATTATAACAAGCCCGAAAATTTCTCAATTATTCACATAATTATATGTGGTTTTTCTGGCTATGTAACTTACCGCACTTTATACCCGACTGATGTACATACATAACAAATATTTAAACAATGATTGAGTCAAAGGATGAATAACATAGACACAGTCGAACAAAGAAGTGAGTAAAACTTACGTTTCACAGCCAAACACTGTACCAGATTTTTCGCCGAGGTTTTCTTTGCGTTTTTTTTTCGATTCATTGTCACGTACAATATGTTACTATTTCTCTCGTAACAATTATATCTTCACAATGTTAAATCACAATATATATGAATACAGCGAATTATTGGCCATATAAATTATTCATAATAGTAATTGTTAAAAACGCGCGCTCCGAGTTTCACATAACGTCGAAACGCGCGCCGTTTCAGAACGCGCAATGAAAACCCTCCGTCGACGGGATATCTTCCCTCTCTTCTGATCCCCCTGTTTGTCATCCTCTCTCACTCCCACTACACGTTTCCCGCGGTGCCTCCATCTCCCTCTTTGTCTCTTTCCCTTTCTCATTCTTTCAGACGAGGGTCAGATACTTAATTTAATTGGTCGATCATATACATGTGCATGATAAATGAATCCCCGACTGATATTAATCGATTATAATTTACCTAGTAATAACATTTCTAGCAATTTCAAGCGATGTTGTTGCGCTTATCCTTCCTCGCTTCATACATACGCGATTACTAATTACACGATTAATATAATGAACGCGACACGATAAGCGATCGTTCGATGTATATTTGATAGTAATTCGTAATTCGAATAATGAAAGTATTAAGCCCGCGCTGATGGTGTAGCTATATTCGTTATCGACATAATAATAACGCGTAAAAATAGTAAAGAATAAAGTTGAAGTTAATAAAGTTAATGGACGCTTTGATGAGAAAAGAAGACAAAAAATTATTATAGCCTATAGCTATTCCTTCAGCTACGCTGACCCTCCCGGACTAGAGTGATTAATTATACCTAGATATATATATATATATATATATATATATATATATATATATATATATATATATATATATATATATATAGTATGTATTATAGCTGTCTATTGTATGTGATCTACTTGTCTAACTTTTAAAATACGTAGAAAACATAATTATTCATTGAAATATAATATTATCATTATTTTCTATGTTTCCGCAGAATTTTTTTTTCTACAAAGTTCGATTATACATTATAGATACATTCTAGATATTAATTGAATGTATTGTTTATCAATGTAAATATAAAAAGATACATGAAAGCATAATATTTCAGATAAATAAATAATTCATACATCCATCGAACGAATAAGCATCAAAACAATGCGATTTGCGTGGTATAAAGAAAAGCAGTTATTCGTGGACGGAGATGTTGACCGAAACGAGATTTTTCTCATTTAAAATGACCTTACCTTTGTACTGCATTTGCACGTCCATTATACGACGATCACTATTTCGGAGTTTAATAGTTTTCACAAAAAGTCAACGACTGACATTTAGCCTGGCACTACTACATACATACATACGTCGATAGACGCAGACGACAGTCAAGACAGTGGGAAATTGTGGGAAAATGCGCCGTAGTTACTGGGTGCTATGTCAGAATATGATCGTATGATATTACGCTTATATTGCACTTTTACCAGATATCACACTATGATACACAAATATTTGCTAACCGCAAAGCCCTGTAATTATCAAGATAAATATTGCGCGACTTGAGAAAAATGACATTTAAACATATGAGAGCATAAACAGTTTAGTTCCTTAGCAATTTTTCCGACGTTCCTTTGTTACTCTATAACGAAATTGAAGTATGTATCGTCTTTTTGGCAATGCAGATATCTGCATTACCGACTGATGAACGATCTGCAATTCTTAGTTCAAAATATCACCGCATAGCAGCGCTAATTATCTTAAGAAATCTGTCCAACAATTTCCGGGCGAAAGGTTTTACTGTGGATTACGTTGCTTGTCGAGTATTTGATATAATTTTTTATATTTAACTTTAACGAAGGGTTAAATTATCCCGGGTATTTGACAAGCAACTTACTTTGAATCGATGTTAATTAAAAATTAACAATCTCGCTGGTAATGTAAAAAATATTTAAAAAGTGGGACACAGAGTTTAAATAATATGTGCACAAATAAATTCAGTGACGTGTTGTTCCCATCTTGACGTCTTGGAGGAACATAAATAAACGTAAATATCTTATACAAAAATTAGTATTGTACATCAATAAATGATAATGTTATAAATTAATTTTTTTAACCTTTTTTAATCACAACTATAACCAAAACTACATCGAACAGACATAACCTCTTTTACTATTTCATTCTAATAAATTCGTATGGGGAAGCGGTTACATCATTAACACTTGGTATTAACGACTTGACCACATCACCAATCTGTTTCTCCGATCAAAAACCTACAACCATGCATTGCACCTTCGCTTGTACAAAATTTGCTAATTTTAGGTTAGATTTTCGTGAATTTTTACACTTTTTCTTATGTCCTTACATATCAAGGACGATACTATCCTTGGTATAGTGTTTGGATTAATTTTTTGAGATTGTCAATTTGTTTATCGATTACCTCTTTGATCCACTTGTAAATATTGTGCGAAGAAATGCAGTGTATTTTTTTCTGCAAATTCAATTATTCACTGGCTATGTATTGGTGTGATTTTATACAAGGGATATATTGCTTGGAATGAATTAAGCTTTCAGCATATGTGAAGAGAATAAGCCACCCCTTCGCTTAAGATTTTATAAATATCCGGCCTGCGCGCATGCTAATGGAATTACTTTACCCCAGTCGCATTCCTATCCTATTAAGCTATTGAGGAATGGGAGCAGTAGGTGATTCCACCTCTGCAGAGTTAACATAACCAGAATCTATCACTGCTAGCCAAATAGTTTGAAAAAATTAAAACTTTTGTTCAATTTGTATTATGGTATCAAGTTTTATATCCAAATATGATAAAGTGGCTTACCTTATTTATCATTGCACAGTTTATCATGTCGGATCCCAGCGGAGGAGCGGACCGGCCTCCAGGCTCAGATCAACCACCTGGAGCAGCGGAAGGTGAAGCTTTTGATGTGAAGGATGCCTGCGAGCAAAATAAAAACCAGTTAGAAACGCTGAAGGAGATTATGCTGCGGAATAAACAGAGTTTGAAGAAAAAAGAGGAGGAAGTTCAGGTGAATATTAATTGGATTAATTATTATCGGTTAAAATGAATAATTATTAAGATTCTTATTGACTCTTTACGTTACAGGAATATGCTAGAAAATTATCAAAAATTAAATCTAGAGCTAAGCTGGCTAGACGTAGTAGAGACGCGTCGTCATCTGTCGAGGGAACCCCAGAGGCAGGAGTTAAATCGCGAATTTCAACTCCTGTGGTAGAAAATTTTGACGACGTAGTAGACGATATTAGTCAAGCCAAAACCCCAAAAGCAAAGTCTTCCTTTCTACAGAAGAAACTTGCGGAGAATAGGAAAATTTTTGAACAACGTAGCAGAGAAATGACTGAGAACAAACGGGCGGTTGAAGAAAAAGTAGAGGCTATTAGACAGCAATTAGACGAAAGTGATACTACCATACTAGAAATGCAGAAAGAATTATCAAACATTGTACCCGTTCAACCAGTTCTCATAACAACACAGGTGATAAATTTTATTATTGAAGATTTTTTCCGTTCTGAATAAATTCTGCCATTGATGGAATTTGATATTATTTATTCAGGTCGCCGGCCCTGTCTTGCAACATTTCAATGTTCAGGATAAGGACAATAGAATAGCTGAACTGAGTAATAAAGTACTACAATTGGAAGCAACTGTACTTGACTTGGAAGAAAATTTGAAAGAAAAAGACTCGGTTATAGATTCAAAGACCAAAGCTATTACGTTAATGTCAGCTGATCTATCGAAGAAAAGTAAATCCACTTTAGACACCCTCGAAGACACGAAAGGTGAAATGCGAACGATGCAGGCCAACTTTGTGCTGATTGAAAAATCCCTGAAACTTAAAGTTGATAGTTTATTGGAGCAACTTCAAGGAAGGGACGGTCAGATCGCGGAATTCGAAGACGCAGTAAAAGGGTGAGATTCGGTATTAAATTGAACATTTCATCCTATTGCCAAGTTATGCTAAAAGTTTTTTCTCCATTTCCCAGCCTTAAAGAAGATCTTGAAAAACGAAGAATAACCGACACTGCAACAGCAGATTTTTCTCGTTCAACTTTAGACACCTTAGCCGAAACAAAAGATGCTATGAAATCAATGCAGGAGAACTTTGTCCTCATAGAATCGTCGTTAAAATCGAAAAATGATAATCTTCTCGTTCAATTGCAAGAGCGTGAGATCAAGCTTGCCGAAGCTGAAGAAAGGATATTCAAACTGGAATCTGGCGCGGGTATAGTCACCCCTCCCGACGTACGAGAGCTGCAGTCTAGATTGGAAACTGTAGAACAGCGTAATCGACAGCTACAGGATGAAAAGTACGAATTGCAAAAATCAATTGCCGATCTACAAGACAAGGTGATTTCAAACGAGCCAGCAGTGAGTAATGGATTGATAGTCGAGAAAGATAATCGAATAGCAGAGCTGGAGAATTTGATTGAAGAATTGAGAAAATCTAATCAATTGTTGTTGGAAGAATCAAAAACTGAATTACAGGATCAAATTGTTGAATTGAGTTCCAAGAACGAGGAATATTCCAACAAACTCAATGACTTGGAGAAACTTGTCCACGATCTTGAAACAGAGAAGAATGAATTGATCAAGAAAATACCGGAGGATAGCGACGAGTCTAAAGAGGATGCCAAAATTGCCAAGCTGTCTAAGGAACTCGACGAGCTTAACAAAAGCACGATTAAACTAAAGGCCCTACATAAAAGCAAAGTTAAAAGCCTGCAAAAACAACTCGAAAGTTTCAAAAAGGTATAACGCCCTTCTTTCTTAATATGCCCTTAATCTTCATGCCCTTCTTTTTAAATATTTTTAAGTTACCAAATCCTTTTGAGATGGATATGTGTTATTGAGTACGTAATATGCTAGGTATCCGATGCAAATGCTGAGTTGGTGAAGCTGGGAAATCAAGTGACACTGCTAGAGGAAGAGAAAGGTAATCTACAGCTCAGTCTGGTAGACTTTGACGAGCTTAAAGGTAGGAACCAAGGTATAATTTTATCACTCTGTGCTTATTCATTACCTTCACTCTATTGGTTATTTTCTTTTTCATATCGTACAAGTTTCGAGTCTATATTTGTTTAACGGAATAATTTCATGTCTCCTTGATACTAAATTATGATCGTTGGTAGTGATGGTATTTTTTGAGTATTAAATAAAACAATGTACATAGTGCTGATTTTAGTTTTTCTGAATTTAATACCTAATTGATATTATAATACTTGGTGACCAAGTATTCTATCTTTTTACATAAATTTCTTTTACTACTTCAAATATTGAACAGAATCATCGTTATTTAATATATTGTGAACTTAATTGCCTCAGGTAATTACTGGCTGTATGAATCTTTCGATTTATATCAATATTTAAACGTACGGATTATTATAGACGCGAAACAGAATCATACTCTTTAATATTTATGGTGGTGGAAAATAAGTCATTTGCAATGTACATTGTCTAAATTCTTATCATGTTTTGAAAGAGGAATTTTCAATTACTCTACATATCTATAATAAAATGAAATAAAATGGTACCTACTTTATTACTTGTCAAAGTTTGCTCTATTCTAATTTAATAAATTACAAACAAAAAAAGGATTCATAAAATAAATACTCTGTTACTTATTGCCTGTGTTAAAAAATAATTAACATCAATTATAGGCATAAATTCGCAATTAATTTCTTGAAAAGCACGATGCAAATATATAATGAAACCTTTTCTGTTTGTAGAACTAGGTAGTTGTAGGTAGTATAGTTGTTGATTAAGCTAATGGTGCTTGTCTTGATAACTTGTGTAATATAACGCGATACTATGGGAGATACTAATAATTCTTTCACTACGTTAAAGCCCAAACAGAGATCGTTAAATCGTAGGACTAATAATATCGAGCACGCAGTCTCAAAAAATAAAACATACATGGGCATTTAACAAAATTTGTAAATTGAAAAAATTTTATATACTTCGATAAAATTGTATTTATTAGGGTTATTGGGATATAGGTTTATAACAAGCTCCTTTAGCTCTGTTGATTCAAACATGTATTTGCCCAAAGACTTCATTTTACATTATGTACAGCTTCTGCAGGTGATTGGCAAGAACGCATCGCTGATCTTGAAACCAAGATCTCAGTTCAAAGCAACGAAATTGACTCCCAGGTACAGGCGATCGCTACTTTAGAGAACCAAAAATTGGATCTTATGCAAGGTATAATAAAATTTCTACACAATGCTATCACATACTTGATAATATATAAAAACGTCAAGCTTTATTCACTTTAATACGTCATTTTCATTTTGGATCAGAATTGCACACGGTAAAACAAGAAGTCTCTGCACTAGAAGCAGAAAATGCAGAATCAGAAAACCTCAGAGTTACTGCTGAAATGAAGGTTGTCGAACTAGAAGAACAATTGGATGCGTTGAACAAGTCGGCTATTGAACCAAAACAATCAGATTCAGCTAATGAAATGGAAAAAAATCAATATTTGGACAGAATAGAATCTCTGTCGCAGGAGAACAATAACTTAATCATTAAATTGGCCAAGTTAGAAGAGAAGGGAACATCCGATGCAGGCTCTACTGAATCATTTGAGACTTTCCACGAAACAGACAGAAACGAACTTTTGAAGAAGATTGAACTTCTAACTCAAGAAAACAATGACCTGATCATAAGATTAACAAAGTTAGAAGAGAAGATTGGATCGACTGATTCTTTTGATACGTTGAATGATTCAAATAAAAATGAGTTATTGAAGAAAATTGATCTATTGGCTCAAGAGAATAATAATTTGATTGTAAAATTGTCGAAATTGGAGGAGAAGAGTTCTTCCGAGAGTGGATCTACCGAATCTTTTGAACGTATACCCGAACATGTTGACAATTTATCTAGGCTTGATGTATTAACACAAGAGAATAATGAACTTGTCATAAAACTAATTAAACTTGAAGAGAAACTGGCGCAAATCGAAGACAGTCCAAATCGTGGATCAAAGGTCGAGCCATCGACTGACAGCGACTTACTTGACTTAGAAAATAGAGTTCACATCTTGACTCAGGAAAATAATGATCTTGTAATTCAGTTAACAAAACTACAAGAAAAGATGAGTGATCAATTTTCGGAAACTGTGGCTCAACAAACTGAAAGCAATGACGCCGAAGTAGAAGAGAGAGTCAAGGCTTTGGCTGATGAGAATAACACTTTAGTTGTAAACGTCACAAAGCTAGAAGAGAAGAATGAAAATTTGAAGATTAACTTGGATCTTGTTACGAAAGAAAGAGATGAACTGAAGAGTGTGGTAGACCAAATGACAACCAATACCTTCGCCAAGGAACTGATAGAGAAATTAAACGAGTTGAATAAAAAGAATCAAACTTCGGCTCAAGGAATTCGTGAAGAGATTACAAAACTTTTACGCAAGCTTACAGAAGAGACAATTGAAACTGCAGATGTTAGCGGAGTCGAAGATTCAGCTGGCTATCAAGACAGTGTAGCGGTAACTTTGTTAGAAAACGAAATAGAAGACTGTAAAAAATTTATCTCCGAACAGAAAGAAATGATCGAAGACATGAAATCTAAGTTATCTGAAAAGCAGGAGGAATTAGAATTACAGAGTAAGAAGATAGCCGATTATCAAGCTGCAGGAGAGAATCTGGACAAACTACAGATAGAATTGAAAGACACTCTCAGCATTATTGAAGAATGGAAGTTGAAGTGTAAAGAAATGGAAGAAAAAATGAAGATTTTAGAGTCTGAAAAAGCATCCATTGAAGAAGGCTTGAGAATCCTTGAGGACAAAAATGCAAATCTGGTTAAACAATCGGAAGCAAAAGATCTCGAGAGGATTGAATTAAAGAAGGAACTGGATGACACAATATCGCAGTTCGAATTGAAACTCAACGAAGAACTGAGACTCGCGTCTGCAAGAGAGGAGGAAATTTCAGCGCTGAAAGAAGTGATTGCACAATCAGACGCGGATCTTCATGATAAATACCAAAAATTACAGAACGAGATGATAACAATCGACGCCTTGCAGGAAGACCTCAATAATTATAAAACGCAATTCCAAGACCAAAAAAATACGATAGAATCACTTACTTGCGAAATCGAGAGATTGAATGCAACTATAACAACAAGCAATCAAGAAATAACCACTGCCAGAACCGAAATTCAAAGATTACATGCAGAATTAGGAAACTCTAAAAGCTTGGAGGAATTTAACCAATTGGTCAAGACTTTGAATGATAATCAACAAATAATGATGCAGATGCAGAACAAGATTGACGAACAAATTGAAGAAAATTTAGCAAGTCGTAATCAAATTGAAGATATTACTTCAAATATTAACAATCTGAAAGAACAACTGATTGAAAAAGAAAGAGAAATAGCTCAATCGTCAGAAGCCAATAAATATCTGCGCGAGGAGCTGGATCAAGCAAAAACCAATGAACTATCAATGACAACGGAAATGTCTCATTTGCAAAGTACATTGGAACAGAACAATATTTATCTTGAAGATCTTCGTAAAGAACTTAGTGGTGCTTACAAAAAATTAGAACTTGTAAAAGCACAACACGTGGAAGACATAGAAATGCAAAATAGAAGATTGGAGGATTTGATCGAAGAGTTGAATAGTAAGACTCAAGAAAACGAAAGTTTAAGATCAGAAATAGAAGAGAAGCAAAAACTTCTTCGTCAAAATGTAACACAAGAGATAAAGTTGGCTTTGGAATTGAGAGTGTCAGATCTCGAAGAGAAATTGGCCGAGGCTGAAGCAAAGGGAAAAGCTCAGTTGGATAAGATGAAAAAAATTGCTGCACACTTGAAGAAGAAAACAACGCAGTGCCAAGATCTGGAAGCAAAGGTCTCTGACCTTGAAGAAAAATGGAATTCTGAGAAATGTGAAAAGGAAACAATAAATAAAAGTATACAAGAAAATGAGTCCCTTATACGTGAGAAAGATAATAAAATATCAGAACTGGAGAAAAGGGTGCAGGAAAGTGAAGACCACGCTGCAAAAGCCTCAGAAAACGTTGGAAACCTGATGCAAGAAATAGATACCTCCAAGGAGAAGGTAAATTCACTGTTAGAACAAGTCACAGAAATGGGGGAAGAAATTGAAACATTGAGGGCAGCAATCAACACAAAAGAATCAGAATTGGAAGAGGAGAGGACAAAGAAACAGTATATTACATCCGAGTATCAAGCTTACATGACAAAGATGGAGGCTGACTATGAGAAGCAACAACACAATTTAGAAGAGGCTACGGAACGTGCCAGAGAGCTTAGAGTTCGAATGGAAGTTATGGAAAGTGAATACGTCGAGCAGTTGAGTTTAATTCAAAAGCTGAAGGCTGAAAACGGGATGTTATCTTCAAAAGAAACCCAGATAAACGAAAGATTGGAAAATATTGAAAAGGAATCAGAAGAGCGAAAATATCTATTAGAAAAACTCCAGAAAGAGAAATCAGACGTGATCGAAAGAGCTGAGGCATATAAAACCCAGAGCTTAGATTACGAATTGGGCGGAAATATGACGAAAACATCTCAAGAACAAACTCAAGCTTCCGTTCAAGCCTTGGAAGCAAAATTACAAGAGAGAGACGCTGTTGTTGAGTCTTTAGAAATTGAGCTTGGTAAATCAAACGAGAGAATTAACAAATTGGATGAAGCTTTGGTGGCCGTTGAAGAACGGAGGCATAGCTTAGAGAGGAGAACGGAATTGTTGGGTGCCGAACTAGAGCAATCATTCAGGATAACTGAAGAGGCTTCATTTAGTGAGGACATGTTGGAACAGAGGTTAGCAGCACTGATGGCCAAAGATGAGGCTATTAACGAAAGACTTAATGAAACAATGGATGAGAATAACGAGTTGACTGAGAAGATTCAAAGTCTTCAAGAATTGAACATCAGCCTGCAAGAAAGGATAGACGCAGTTGAAGAAGAGTTAAAATATGGAAGAGAAACTAATGAGAAATTGCAGAACGTTGATGTTTTGTATTCCGAATTAATTCAGAAACATAATCTACAAGAAACTGAGTTGAGGAAAGCGCAGCAAGAACTACGCTCTGCTAAACAGCATATCGATAGTTCGGAACGAGAAGTAACGTCACAAATAAACCAACTTAATTCAGAAAAGAAACACCTGCTTGAAAAGTGTGAAAAGCTAGAAGATCTGAGGATAAATCTTATTCAAGAAATTGAGTCTCTTAAGGATGGTGTAAGCCTCTGTCGACAGAGAATAACCGAACTTGAAGCAGAGGTTGAAACCCATAAAGAAGTTAATGGGCAGTTACTCACCGAACTTAACAACCGAAGAGAATCTGTCTCAACATTAAAAGAAGAACCGGAACATGTTGAAAAATTGAAATTAATTCTTGCTGAAAAAGAAATCGAAATAGAAAATTATCAAAGAAGAAACATGCAGTTACAAATGGCAGCATTTGATGCACCCAAATCGTTTGATGCATCCAATGTATTTGATACAACAATTGTGCCCCCCGCACCCGTATCTGCCGCCGAGCAAACTGAAAAATTAACTAATCTTTTGTCTGAAAAAGAACAACAGTATACTAGTGCATGTAAAGAGCTGGACCACTTGAAGCAGCAGCTACTCAGATCTGAGACTCAATATCAAAAGTTGTTGAATGAAAAAGAACAATACAGTGTACAGCTGGCTACAGAATTGGAGAATCTCCAAACAGGGTATAATCAATGTCAGAAGGAATTGGACAGGGTAAATGAAATTGTATTTGAAAAAAATCAACAAATCGAGGCATTGAATGGTGATTTTCATGCTCAATTAGAGATTCAGCATCAGCGTCAAGGTAGCTATGAGGCAGAAATTGCTAGATTAACATCTGTTCACAAGTCTCAGTTAGATGAGTGCAAGCTACACCAACAAGAAGCTGAAAAAGTTGTTAGCCAAGTAATATCAGTTGCTGAACAGAGAGTAAACAAGTTTTATGAAAGTACGGACAAAAGAAGCAGCGTAGAAAGTACAGGACTTCATACGATTACATCAACCTTTAACGAACTCTTAACTGATTTAGAAAATCTAAAAATTGAAAAGGACGAGCTTCTCCGCTCTCAAGAATCTTATATAAACGAAATAATAGAATTGAAAAGACAACTTACTGACAATACTGCTAATACAGATAACGAACTAGTTCGGGAACTACAGAATCACTTGGCAATAATTTCACAGGACAAAAACGCGTTGCAGGAATCATTACAAACACAAGAATGTGAAATAAATGAAGTGAGAAAACAATTAGATGAAGTATTGGTACTAAAACAATCACTTGAAAACCAAGTATCTGATTTGACCAGTACTATAAATCAATTGAGGAATCAACAGGCTGAACTTGCAGTTGATGTTAACATAGAAAAGTCAATAACAGAAACTAGACCAGTTGAAGAAATCGTAGAAAAACGTGTGCAATTGGATATTGGCTCTGAATGGGACACTGGATCGATTGAGAAAGTGAATATTGAAGAGGAAGGATGGGGCTGGGGAGCAGAAGAGGCGCAGTTGGAGGAACAACATCAATTATCAACAGTAGCTTTGACTCCTAGCGTGGAAATCCAGTTACAAACTAGAGTGGCTGAACTTGAAGATCAACTAAAAGATTTAGAAACGAAGAAGAATATCTTTGATGAAGAGAGTAAAGCTGTGCAACTGAAGAATGTAAAGCTGGTGAAGAAGCTCAAGGAATTCAAAGTGCAAAATGAACAGTTACAACAAAAGCTTAAACAGCAACAATCGTCCAGTTTCTCTGATTTGGATTCGGCTATCGAGGAAGAATTGAAATCACAAATTGAGAGATTGGAAAAGAGCTTGAAAGATGCCTCCCAGGAACAGAAGAAAGCTGTCTCCGAAAAAGAACACTTACAAAAAAGATTAGAAGTCTTGATGGCAGCTAATGAGAGATTTGTTGAAATGAAGGAGAGACAAGACATGGATATAGAGGTATGGCAAATTCGAAATAAAGAACTGACGAATAAAATACAGTCTTTGGAGTGGCAACTTCAAGAAATCTCTTCTAACACTAACCAGGAAGGATATAGTATGCCATCGTCACAAACGGAAAGTCAGATTGGTCTGGCTCTTAGTGAGACCAATCAATTTAGCGTTCAAATTCCTGGAAGCCATGAGCAAGCAGATGAATTATGTAAACAATATAAAGAAGAAATAGATGACTTGAAAGAGGAGATGGAAGCACTCGCCTCGGAGAATGAGCAGCTGCAACATCTGTTGGAAGAACAAAAGAAAAACATATCCGCCGAGGCCAAAGTTGGAATAGAAAGAACTGATGAAGTTGAAAGATTAATGGAACAGAACAAGAATTTGCAAATCAGCTTGAATAAGATACAAGAGGAATACAGTTTACTCAGAAAACAGTACGAACAGAGTCTGATGGATGCAAATGATCAAGTGACAGCAATGAGGCAAAATAACGATTTGCTGAGGTCAGAATTTGAGACAAAGTCCGGGGATTTCGAAAACGAAAAACAGCTACTCATTAGGGAAATGGAAAAATGGACTCTAAAAGCAAACGAATTGCAACAAAACTTACAACAAGCTCAAATAGAAAATTCTGAGTTGTTACAGAGAGTTGAAAATTTAAAATCTACAGAGGATAAATTATCTTCTGTATCACTATCTCTTGCTGAGGTTACAGAGCTTTTAAACACAAGAGTTCAAGAAGTTGCTGACTTGAAGCAAAACTTTCAAAAACAATATCTTGAAAGAACGGAAGCTGAAAATAATTTACGAAGTAGCATAGAAGAACTTTCTCGAGAATTGAGTAACAAACACGAGGAAATATTGAACTTGAGACAGTCATTATCCATTGGGGAGAATGAAATCGCCCGAAAACAAAGCCAAGAAATACACGGTTTACAAGTAGAGCTGGTAAATAAAGATCAGGAAATAGGGAAGCTTAGAGATGCATTAGCTGATAAAGAAAGTGGTGCACAGAAATGTAACTCGGAATTACAACAAGATGCATCGCGGATTGAATCACTGGAGAAAGAAATCGAAAGTTTGAGAACAATTCTCCTAGAAAAGGAATCATGTTTAGAAAAAATCACTACCGAACTAACGATTAAATACCAAGAGTTAGCTGAAAAGGAATCCTACTTAGAATGGTACAAAGTCGAACTGCCTAAATATTCGGAAGAAATAGAAAGAAATCAAAGAGTTATAAACGAATTGAATAATGTAATAGCTGATAAAACTACAACGATTGAAACTGATCCTACAAATCAAACGAGCCAATGGTCTAAGGAGTTACATCACGCCACTGCGGAGATCAGTCAGCTCAAACAGCAATTGGAAGAAAAGAATCTAGCATTAGAACAATTAAATAAAGTTTTGGCCGAAAGAGAGACTATTGCCGAAAAACTTAGACAAGAACTAAATGAAAAACAAAGAGAGATCGGTAGCATCAGTCATTCTACATCAGATTTACAGAAGCAGGAGGCAATTGCATTAGCGGATAGTTTTCCAAGGTTTAAAATGGCCAGCAGCGACGACTATAAGTTGGAAACTGATGTTGAGCATCTAAAATCAGAGCTAGCAAAGAAAGAGGAAGAGATTGAACATTTAAAATGTATGCTGAGCGAAAATACATATCCAGAGATTATACAGCAGCTGCAAGATAACGTCAGTCAATTACACAATGATAAATATCAGTCGGAACAATCTTTAGAGAAGAGAATTCAATGCCTAAATGAGGAGTTGAACTTGAAGCAAACAGAAATTTCAAATCTTAGGCAACAAGTAGAGGAACAAAAACACGATGTCGTTAAAACGGAAGCTTTTGAATCAATTGCCACAGAAAGACCGTTGATGTTTGATCAGGAAGCGATAGGACGATTGCAGAATGAATTGCATACTAAAGAACAGGAAATAAACGAACTGCGGTACGTGATTGCGGAAAAAGATTCACAGATATCTCTTCAAGCTAATTCTACTCCACAGTTTGATGAATTCGAAATTCAGGAGACTCTTCAAAGATTGAACGGTGATTTGTACGCCAAACAACAAGAAGTTGAACACCTAAAGGCAACTTTGATTGAAAAGGAGAAGGATATCGAAGATTTGACAGTGATAAAGAATCTGTCGGAAAAAGATAAGTCCCGAATCTCAAAGTTAATGTCAGAAAAGGAATTACTGAAGGAAGAAGCTGAGAGACTGTTGCAATCTAGACTGGCGGAAAAAGAAATGGAAATTGATACATTGAAGCAGAGATTAGAGGTGGAAAATCAAGAACTACTAGATAGTTTACAATTAAGAGATACGGACATAAAAAATCTGAGAATACAAATGGAGCAATTAAGTTCTGATTACAATAAAAGTTTGCATCATAAAGATGAAGAACTGTTGCTTGTTAAAACAGACTTAACTGAGATGGAGAAACGATTATCAGAAATGAGTATCACTAAAGATACTGAAATTCATAATCTCAAAGTTCAAATTCACGACAAAGATATTCGCATCCAAGAATTGATCGCACTAACAGAAGAAGAAGAAAAACAATTGAACGAGCTGCGGCAGATTATTGAATCTAAAGAAGGGGAGATAAACAATTTAAAAGTTCTTTTGGCTGACACCGTCCAGGAATACGAAATTATTCAGACGGCATTAAAGAGAGGTACAAGTGCAGGATCTACCAATGTAGCCTCAGCTGATAGTGAAACCGGACAGACTTCTCCTTCTGTAGCTAGTCAATCGGATGAAGCCGAGAATTTAATGGCACGTTCTGGCGTTGTGTCCGTTGAAGGTGAGCTGGATCTTGCCCTTTATATGCTGCATCAAAGAGATGTTAGATGCGAAGAACTAACATTGGAACTAATGCAGGTAAGACCATAGTTGAATATTTATTTTTTTCGCCATTTTGTACCGATAATCTGTTCAGTATTTAATGTTAGATAATAAAATTATGATGTATATTATGTATTTTGAATAGTATCTAGTCCAATTTATCTTTACAGTTATTAGAGGAGCGTGATACTCTGCAATTAAGATTATCTAACGCAATTCGAGTGAATGAAGAATTGCGAAGACAAAAATCCTCAACTTCAAGTCCTAAGAAAGATTCGCCTTCAACATCAATGGATGAACCATTAGTCGAGCATCCATCTCCATCGAGAACTGACGGTCCAGTTGAAATTGCAAAAGAAGCCTTACACGCGGAAAGTTCTTCGCTTGGAGAAGACAGAGACATCCTTGCCGAGAAGTAACTTATTTTATTTTTATTAAATTGAGTCGATTTTTTAATCATGTGATCTGTGAAAGGTTTCAGCCCATTGAAACTTTTTATCATTGAATTTGTGCGAGACAGAGAGTCTACATCCTAGCTGCCCATTCATACTTAGATAATTGCCCAATATTTTATATTCGAATTTGACTAACTTTATTGCTCTGTAAACCCTTTGGTAAAACCTCTAGCTGTTAGCAATCTACTAATCTACTTGTGCCAGTAGAATTTATTTTGAGAGTGTAATTGTTATTTTATGACCCATTGTTTACCGCCACAGATACATAACAGCTCCCAAAACCCACAGTAAGCTAGTTTTTCCGATAGGCTATCACAGTTACACACTGTGCACCAAAGACGGGATGTGACATTGTGCGATGAACGAGAATCAAGACACACGCAGCAAATGTCATTTGTTGCCCGTAGGGATATGCTGAGTTCCTTACCCCCTGAAGCCGCTGCCAGATTAGTGAACGCCAACTACACTCTTTGTATGTATTAAACAAAGACCATTTCTCAAGAATAATTACGAGCTAAGTCAAAGATTGAGACTGGAAACTGACACACAGCAAATTATACAAACATGATTTCAATAATGATTTCCATTTGTTTTATTTTTTTTTACAGCTCGAGACGTTCAGAGCCAGTCGAGCGTTCTGATGAATTGGCTCTGGGGGAAAAGGTGAGATTAGTCTTGCAACTGTAATGTTTCAGTTACTTAATCATTAACAAAATTTTATTGATTAATACTGTTTGTGAATTAGTAACATTTATCTATCCAATTAACAGAGTGATTTATTTTCTATTTAAGCACGCCGAAGGTAATGCACATGTGATGAAGGTGATTGAAACGTGACTTTATTGCATCGATGCATAGCGTAGTCTCATAGTGGATACATTCCTAACGTGATCAACGGAAATTCTGAAATGGTTGATTTGACCAAAGTTGATGAAACCAGTCGAAATGTTTCATAATATAATAATAATTGGATAGAATTTTTAAGAATGTCCGATTATGCGGAACTTTAATTTTTCATCAATTATCATTGAGTATAGGTATACATAAATATTTAATTACATACATCAGTACGATAGTTTTTTTTGTTTGATAAAAAAAAAAAAAAAGAAAAAGAAATAATTCCGATAATGACATACTGTTGCCATGAGTATTTGCTGTTAAAGTCCCAAAGGTTGTTGAAGAAGTAATAGGTATTTATTTAAATTGTTGTCTTTTTGATTGCTTATTGTTTAGCGACTGGTTAGTTGCAACGGAATTTAAAAAATTTAATTCACTGTTATAATTAAATTTGATACTGATACAAGCCTTGCGATGCATTTACGAAGTGATGAAATTGTCAGATATATGTATACTATGTATGAAACTATGGAGTGTAAAATTTTGTAGGGACTGAAGAGGAAAAAGAAAGGTAACAAGGAATGAAAAAAATAAAACAAACATTTTTAAAGAAGAAATGCTGCGAACTAATGTATTATAATAGTCATAGCGGATATAAATGTGTATAATAATAATAGGTAAAATATTTATACAAAAATGCCTTGAAATAATCTTAATTTCAGTGATTTTTAAAACATTTGATTGTAATTATTTGAATAAATGCTAATGTTGTTATACCGCCTGCTGATATGTGGATATTTTTCATCATTTATTTACTTGCTTAATCAATTCACGTACACGTACAACTACATGTATAATTATTTTACGTGTAAGTATGAGTAGAATAATATTATTTTATTCATAACATAGTAAAAAAAAGTTTCATTTCTGCAAGAGAGCTGATTTTTATCACAGTTCTTTGTTTCCTAAGAAATTAACTATCTATGCTAGAAATGAGTTGCTGTATTTTGAACAAAACTATTTCGTTATTGCTAAGACAATGTTCCTGATCGTAAGGTGGTTCTATTGAAACTATTCCTTGAATATCCAATATATCGTTATTTTCAGTAACAGGAAAACGATTCTCTAGCAATAATTCCTTGACCGCATTTTTTCTTCTTAAAATTGCAGATTGCGGTAAATCACTTCCAGTTGAAAGAAACAATTCTGGCAATATGCTAGTTTCGGATTTTGCTGATATCTCCATACCCTCGATTGCATGACCCATTATTATCTCCATTTTCAGCTCGTCGTTCGTCGGATTTATTAGAATGATACTGAAACAGAACGGCCTCAAACACACTGTTGATTTGGTCGATTTTTGAAAAAATATGACAAAAAATAATAATATTTGAACTTGAAATATTGAGCTCTAATGTTTTCTCGCTTTCTTTATTTAAATTATTATCCAATTTTGAATACTAGAATGAATAAATAATCGAACAAATCAGGAAAGTATTGATAACCCCTAACCTCTCTGACACCGGGTCTACCGTATATACAACACCATCGTAAATACGTCCGTCTCTAGTTTTGATTGATACGAATTTATTTACGTAATTTTTCAACGAAATTGGATCATCTTTGGAAACCTTGTGTGATACATTCGATTGATGATTATTCATTTCCGATTAACAAAAAATTCACATGCGTATAAATGTGAGTGAATTTGTATTGAAATCCACGGAAGCCCCGTGACTGCGCTCAGCCCTCGCGCATACGTGAGCCGCCGTATTGAAAGCCCGTATGACGTCATCAGTTTACATTCTGGCGGGATCGGCTATTCTAGATTATAAAAGTTTTGTAACAAATTAATGATAAATTTACTGAAAAGTCGTAGATGAATGAAACATCCTTGTTTATCATATAAAAATATATTATAACATGACATCAATTATAACAAAATTTTTGAAAATAAAAAATCGTGGATATTTGAATTTGGCCTGTATTTCGCCATAGAGAATCCCCATTTCGTTATTTCATTTTTTCTCAAAAACTAGACTGGAGGATGTTTGGTATAGGTATGAAATTGAAAAATAATAAAATCAAGGGTCAACTTTTCAGACAGTGTATGTCTGTAAATGCTGATCTTATCGACAGTGTATGTCTGTAAATTCTGATTTTATCAACCGACATAGTATATATGTCTATGGTTGACACGACCGGCTTTCTGGAGAATCAGCGTTGTTCATTCTTTGAACTTCCTCGAATCAGCTGACTGAGCTGACTGTTTCGACGCTATTCTGCAAGTGCAGCAGGTGCAAATGCTGAAGCGATAAACTTATGTATTTTTCTTCTGTGTAAATAGAATGCAAAAATAAATAGAATTATAAAACATCGCTTATACTTTATTTTCATTTAGTTATTTATTAGAACCTTGAAACAGCTAGTACCATAGTTCTCACGGACGTTATATATAGGAACAGTACGCGGTTAAAACGTGAGGTGCGAAATTTAAAAAGAACGCGCAAGTGCCATGCTCCTTATGTCAAAATCCTAGTCCGACTATGTGAGGCAATAGTTGATATGCATACAACAATATTATTCTACACATAAGAGTTCGCAGAACTTGAACGACTAATGAATATAGAAAGGAGGAAAAAAATCCCGTAATACCGTTCAAAATAAATAATCAATAATCGCGTACGTATGTGACATAACTATCCAACACCTTTCTAATTCTGCAGTGTAAAATTGTAATTCTAGTTATGTCGTTCTATCTATCCACCTTTTATTCAAGCTCCGAGTATAGACGCTAATAAATATCTGAAGGCCACATTACAGTTCTACGCAATATATACCACTGATACTATGGATTGCATATGTTATGTTTCACACTTATCAGTTTGAACGAGCGGTTGAATAGACTTGGTTGTTGCAGTTTCTTGCCAATGATAAAATATCGCTTCACTGATTTAATAAAGTATTAAAAATTTATCGCTCTGTCGCAAAAACAAGATCCGTATCAAAAATATTATTTTAGATAGCATCACTGAACTTTAACTAATAAATATGGAAAGAATACACAAGGAACCTCACTTTGACGTCACCATCGATGAAAATGATGTTAACAAAGGAGCTGCAGATATCGTCAAACGTATCAGACCCACTTGGCCAATTGACAAATATCAATTCAAGGTAATGTCTAAGTAAGTATATTTAATTATCATTCTGCGTAGTAATAATAGCAATATTAATAAATGATGCCTAAATATTAGTCGTAACATTTATAGAAAAAGAAAACGAGCAGCTTCACGTCAATAATCTGCAATTTTTAATATTAAATGGTACTTCTCAATATTTGGATAATAAATTGCTAAAACGTAGTATGTATAATTATTATTTGTTATGCAATTGCTGTCTTAAACATATACTGTGACATGTTCTTTCCAGATATGTATAATAAGTATGAGTCATAGTTTGAAGATGCAGGGATTTATCTGCAGTAGATAAACTGCAGATATGTAATTCACAGAATATTTAGTGCTTTGCCATATCAGCCCCCGTATTGCTGTAACTGATAAGATTTTATCAGCAATTAATTTCATATTATTTTTCTATCTGAACTCACACATTGCCTAGCAAAAACAGACTATTGGAATAGCAATGAACGTCTTATCTCGTTTATAAGCTCAACTATAATTCTATAAACCATCAGATTCATCTGAAGAATCAGACAGCTGATCAAATATACCTATATAAAATGGGCACATATGTTTCAGCTCTTCACTAATGGCTTATCTAATAAGCTTGTGGGTGTCTGGTATGAAGGTCACTACGAAGAGATGGTCCTGGTACGAGTCTATGGGCATAAATCTGATCTGTTGATAGATCGGGCAGCTGAAACTAGAAATATTCGAGTAGGAAATTATGTGATATGATCTAATGCATTGCATTTATATTTTCGTTACTGCAATTTTTGAAGATATTCATCTTGCGTGAAAGATTGGATAGCTTTTCATTTAGTATGCTATTAAAAAGGATTGAATGTTGGGTGCCTATTTCAGTTGCTGCATGAAGCGGGATACACTCATTGTTTGTATGCAACGTTCAACAATGGACTTGCCTATCAATTCCTTACAGGGGATGTTCTCACTGTCGAAAGTGTCCGGGATCCAAGCATATACAAATTGGTGGCTAAAAGATTGGCTGAAATGCATAAACTCAATCCTATCCATCCTGATATAAACAAGGAAGCATTCATTTGGGATAAAACTGAGAATTTTATGGCCATTATGCCAAAGTCATTTACTGATGCTGAGAAGCAAGCAAAGTGAGCTATTGACTCTCATCGATTTGGGGGATCAAATGAGAACAAAAACTCTAAAATTAAATTTCTACATTTACAGGTTTCAGAGATTAATACCATCCTATGCAAAACTAGAAAAGGAATATACATTATTGAAGAACGAATTGTCCAGACTTGATAATCCTGTTGTATTTGCACATAACGATCTCTTGCTAGGAAATGTACTCTACGACCAGACAAAAAATGGCGTTACTTTTATAGATTATGAATATTCTGCTTACAATTATCAAGCCTTTGACATAGCGAATCATTTTGCTGAATTTGTCGGTGAGCATTATTTTTCCCGTTAATTATTTAAAACTGTGAGAATTTAGGCATAAAAATTGCACCAAAATTTGTCCAAAAAACCGTGAAATTATTATTAGAGCATCTGCATTTGTTCTGATGTAATGAAACGGATAACTTTAAAAATAACTAATGAGGATTTGTGTATTTTATTTGCAGGCCTGGACGTCATGGATTATTCGTTATACCCAGACGAAAATTTCCAAAGAGATTGGCTCAGACTTTATCTTCAGGAATACAATAGTTCTCATGGCGTAACAGAGAATGAAATAACAAAGCTATATATAGAAGTGAATAAATTTGTGCATTTGTCCCACTTTTTTTGGGGCTGTTGGGCATTAATTCAAAGCGAACACTCGCTCATTAATTTTGATTTCTTAGAGTGAGTGTAAAACGCTACTTCTAACAATCTACGTATTTCAATAAAGATTATACTTTATGGATTTTCCTAAAAAAATTTTTGTTATTTCTTTCTCAAGTAACATTTTATCTAATATAATTAACTGTTTCAAATAATTGATTATTATACTTTTAGGTACGCTGCAATAAGATTTAACGAATGTTTCAAGCTAAAGGACTAATCATTCGCTCAGGAATTCAAAGAAATGGCCTTAAAACATTCCTAAACTTTGAACAATATTAATTATTATTCAAAGAAATTGATATTCATTTTTCTTCTCTTAATTTTATCAGTCTCTGACGAATTATTGCAATATTCTTTTAACTTATACAGTAATAAGAAAGAAAAAAACTTAAAGCTACTTGTACTCAATTATACTTAATCTTAATTCTTATAGAATTGTTAATAATATATTTGATATTATTATTATTATTATTTATATGGATTGTTGGTTTTGATTTCATAGAATAATTTAAATGAAATAAATATCGCTTTTATGAATTTTCTGGTGAATAAATTATATTCATTATTATCTGTAGTGCCTACATAAATTTCCTTTCCATATGATATTGTTGGGAGAAAAATTGCTCTCCTAATATAACTCGTTTCATAATAAATTGTGATTTCTCAGATAAATAAAGAAACCCGCGATTATTGCGCAAGAAGTTTACAAGTATGAAGTATAGTTACTCAATGTTTGTATATGTATAAATAGGTAACAATTAAGGAATGAATAAATTGCGGATAGTTGCGCTAAAAACGTGCGATTTCTCACGTATTTTTCTACGCCTGTAAATATACTATGTGTCGAGCGTGTGATTAATTATTAAAATTCGACAGAAAGCTATAGAGCAGCGCAGTGTCGGTGTATTTATCACATTCAAAATACCCTCCAGGCAAATTGAGCGTTCAAGTATCTACGCGAGTCAAGCCTAGGACTGAAACTATTTTTTTAATCCCCGTGACCTGCGTTTATAAGCAGAATAACGGATACAATTGACCTGTATTATGATTTAGAGATATTTTTCGAACACATGATAACAGGAACGGGTGATATTCATAAGTATCGGCATTTTGGAGGTCGTCGAACGTCAGAGTTTGAAACATGACTAGAGAGTATGTTTTTGTCTTTGGTAGGATCACGTAGACGTCCATAAATCGTGTTTATTTTTAGTGAGCGCACGTCCCGAAGATTTCAAGTATATTTGTAAATATACGCTGATCTTTAGCGTGTAACATTATTATACAATCGTTTGGTAAACGTAATAATCGTTCCGGCTTATTATCGTGAAATGTCATTATAGTTATATACCGAATTATAAGCCTAATAAAGTCGAAAAGTGATTTCAGGCAAAGAGAATACACTAATAAGTAGAGAAATATATTCGGTGTAAAGGAGCCCCGTGTGCGTGTGAACCACGGAGCCGCAGTCTCACCCGTCTCTTTATTTCACCGCTCGTGTGTTTAATCCTCTATTAAAACTGTCTTAATTTCATTTTGAATAATTTCTCAACATGCACGTCGCTTGCAAATGTCTAAACGTATCAATTAAGTCGAGAGGCAACGAACTGCAGAGGGTTAATATAGAAGATTGCGAACTAACTGCTTCCGAACTCGCTGACCCCTTCTTCCAAGAGGTAAGTAGATTATTACACAAATATTAAAACCACCTTACAATATTAGAGAAATTCATTTAGATCACTGCACTACTTCCTTCGTGCATCGTATCATATACTTTGAGTTATTCGCTGTTAAATATGTTTGTAAATTAACTCAAAAAACCTACCCTTCGCAATACACGGCGAAATGAACAAAGGGATGAGAGCGGATATATTATTTCGTCGAGGATTGCTCAGCTGTGAAATATATAGAACGAAATAATATTGTTAATTGTTTGTTAACAATTGCTTTTTTAATTAATGCAGTAATTAAACTTTCCAAAATATTATTGTTTTTTTTTTTTTTTTTATTACATATTTACATTCGATATTTTTATATTCTATGAATAATTACACCCACGTCGCACTTGTTCTCACGATACACAATAAAAGAACTTTTCCTTTTTCTCGAGAAAACGGAAAAACAACTTAGATATATATATATATACATATATATATATATATATATGTATATACATATATATGTATACATATATATATATATATATATATATATATATATATATATATATATATATATATATATATATATATATATATATATATATATATATATATATATATATATATATATATATATACATATATATACATATACGTATATATATATATATTGCAATTTTAATATATTCTGACAGAATGTTGCCACTATCACGGAATTGGAAGGCATTACAAAGGAATTGCCTGGCTTAGTAGAAGTAAGGAATGTTGGAGCCTGGGTGATACATCGATGTCTTAATTGTTCGACAAATACCCATGCAATACACAGGGAACGAGGCGCAGCATTAGTTTTGATAAATTCTGTAGTTCTTGTAAGTATCCTAACTTGAACCTCGGGTTCATATCAGTTATTATACAACGTCATGATTGATGAGGAGTTTACAAAGTTAGTTGACTTGATTGACTTTTGTTAAATTGGATCTTATTTTCTTCAATTTATATTATTTGGCTGCCTGTCAATTTCCCTAATTTACATCTACATGAATATTCGGTAAATCTGTTACAGAATTCGAAATTTGAATTGAAATGAATTGTTAATTTTATTTTAAAAAGGATTTAGCTTTTAGTACAGAGTTTTTATTCTTTTCAAATTCTAATTAAATAATTAGGAAATCAATTAGACCAGATAATCATCAGTTAGATTAATGGCGATAATGAGATTTGGGAAAGCAGATCTTATGCGATGTTGATCATGTAGATGATAATAGGTTTGATTAATAGATTGTAAATGTTTGTCAGAGCTAAGTAATGAGGGAAAAAATTTTTGATTCGTCCCAATTATCAATCGACAATAGGTTTTTATGCAGTAAAGTGAAGGCTATTTATATATTGTTTAGATTAAATCAGAGAAATTTTGTTATTAATATCGACTCAAGGAGGGGACATATTTTTAAATACAAACTGAAATACATACTCGGCTCATATTAACATTTTGCTATCTCAGGATATATAATACTGTATGAGATAGAGCTGATAGCGCAATGCTGATTAATTATTAAAAAAAAAAAGAAAATAAGAAAGAAAGTGAACAATTTTATGTCAATATGAAAATGCTATTTATATAATGAATTGAATATTGTTTCAGACATCAGCTGATGAAATAGCCAGATTGACAACAAGCCCCAACTACAGTTCGATCTTCAGGATATTGATCGATAACAATAACATAGATACTGTAGATTTTCTGCAACCACCAACTAAATTTTCAGGTATATTTCTTCTCGAATCAATATTGTAGTAACTGTCCAATCAATATACGTTTTGAAATTGAAGTAGTCTGGTGAATTTATCCAACGCATGTTGTTTGATAACAGCCAAGCCAGGCCAATATTATTTAACAGAATAGTGTTGAAAACAATGATGAAATGTTTACTTTCTTGCAATGGTTTATTTCTATTCCATTGTAATCATCCTCGAGATAGCTGTAACCATCGTTATACCATAATTGTGTTAGTATTGAGTCTTGTTCAGCTGTCTAAAGATTAAATGCTTAACATCAATCCCATCTTTAGAGAAAAAAAACTCAACTCTATTTTTGACACGGTTGTTATTCAGTGTCCCAACTATCTGGTAATCTACAATTAGCTCTTGCTGGTTTGCAACAACAACTCGAGGCAGCTGTTCAGAGAGAAGTTGCTGCAACTGAAGAAAGGATTAGAGCTTTTTCCACTGAGCAGTATCAGCTATTAGAACAGTACAGAGAGCGGGCGCATACAGAGCACAGGCTGCTTGCTAGGTGAGATTAAATTATTTCTACTAATAAATTTTTTTTTTCTATTCATTCGGCTTTAATTCTAAACGAAATATTGTTCCAGCTTGATCTGCACCCGGAAAGAAACTGGAAAGTCTTTGAATTTAGAAACATCTCAAACTCCTGAGACTATTCTACCAAGTATAGCTCAACCAATGTCCAATGCGGTGAGCCCGCGGAATTACGCAGTAGCCAGCGACACTAAGATTGTTACTGGAAGTAACATAAGGCATCAGGCAGCAACAAAGCACCCTGCCAATCTTCACTCAGTGAGTTAGATCATTTCACTATTTTGTGAAGATTTTTCAATCAATTTTCGCGATTACATATATATTAATTGAAATATGAATTGATCTTATTTCAATAGAAAAGTGGAATAGATAGAAAGGCTTCGCTCAGACTCTATTCGAAAGAGCCAAGTAGTTTTGATGCTGAGGCGTTGTTTACTTTAGAAGGCATGGACGACTCTTTACCTTTGGAACAGGCTCAACAATCCGATGAAGAGTCTGATACTGATGGTAAGCAGGGAGAAATAATAGCTAATAACTTTACATGCGGTAAGAAAATAGTTTTTTAAATTTATTTCGTCAATTATTAAACTACTCACTATTGTTAATAACCCATGGGTATATACATATAAAGGTGCAAAGAAAAAAAATATGATCAAAATATCTTATGAAATGTTTCATAAATTTAGATTCTGGCCACGACGAAGGCATCCATATCCCAAGAGGACAGAGAGGTGGACATCCGACCCTTGCCAAATCATTACCTGTTAGTGTTCCCGTATTTCCCTCGTTTGTCCGCCAGATTCAACATGATCAAGACGACGACCAGGTATGTTTGATGCTTTTGATAGCTGATTTGAATTAGTTGATATTATAAAATGACGTATAATGTAATGTGAAATGTGACGTGAAAATTTGTTTTTCAGCTTTCAAGGGACCCCCACGACCCACACAATATTCGCGCATCAATGAAGGCTTTGGCAAAGAGTGTTCACGGAGATACAGTCTTTGGCGATTTGCCACGCCCACGATTTTCCACTCAGATCTGACCTGGTATTTGTACAAATCCGTACTGCATCCCAATTGACGCTTTGGCCTGTTATTCAGCACAAATCATTTGCGAACAATTGTTTGACGATAGAACCGTCAAGGATCCATTTGCCAAGGTAAAAGTGAGTTGAAATAATTAAAATAAAAAAAATAAAAATAAAAGATCCCGTCGAGCGTATAATTTTTGGGATATTTTTGCATATTTGTAGTAAATGATAATAAGATTATGCTTAATTTCAGATCTTAGTTTTGTATAGGTGTATAAAAAAAAAAAAAAAATATAAAAAAATAAAAAAATAACAATAAAATATATGAAAAAAAAAACCTCAGAATCAAGTTAGAAAACAATAAATAAAAAAATTGTATACCTATGTTTAAAGAGTAGTTAGCAAGCCATCGGAACTGATTAAATAATAATGGCATGCCAATATATAATTCGGACTATTGATTAAGTTCCCTTGAAATTATTTCAAGATGTGTACAAATTATTTTCAATTAAAATTCGGTATGATATATATTATGTACGAGGTCTGTACTAAACGTGACTTTTTAAGATTGATTAATTGATCTTGAAATATTAATGATTTTTTTTTCCGTAATGTGTAATGTGCTCAAATTATTGCTTTTTTTTTATACATACATAATTATTTTTCATTTGTTTCTGATGCCAAAAGACAAGGTCGATGAAAGGTTTTAATAGCGTGTTAAATATGCATTGCATTACACTGCTTAATAGCTCTGATATTTCCACGTATATACATTTAATTAAAATCCTTAATAGAGTCGCTGCTTTATTTAAAATAATGTTATGTATTTACGTTTTCGTGATTCTGCGATGCTGATTCTTGTCCTCACTGTAATTCTCAACATATCAAAATTACAATATTTTTAATATCATACCTATTCCGATAGATTACCACGTAAATATTGAAAACCAAAATCTTAAATTTCTCAACTTAAATCTCAGTCCTTGTTCTTATTCCAATAATGAAATCCTACCTCTGTGGCTAAATTATTGGGATACGAAAAAAAGAAAATAAAAAATACAACTCTATCCACGTTGTGAAGATGTTTTGTATTGCCATTGATTAAGAGTATAAAATTACTGACCTGATTTGGCCTTATAGAGAATATATTATGTTAATTTTAATAGCGTTAAGCTAAGTGAATGGTTAATGTATTTTTCTAAGTGAACAATCAACAGTTTATTCAATTATAGTTATGAAGACAATATGTGTCGATACTTTGTTATTACAATCGTATCGCATAGACTTAACATGGCAACTTTTTTTTTGAGAATAAAAATATCATTGCAGTGGTTGTGATTTAATGCTAGGCAAGTTTTTTCCAACAAACATGCATTACTTGGCATGCATTCGTCACGAATTATATTATTATTATTATTATTATTTTTCTCGAATTGTAATACGTACCCACCTGTACTTTGTGTTCTAGATTTTAGTTTTTATCTTCTCGTTAAATGTCTGCAGATAATTAACTCGAATATAAATAGAAAAGATTTTCAAATAATGAAGAATAATGAGGATATAGTATAAATTTATTTTCAAATGTATGTATAATATCAATACGTGATCACCAAAGGATGTTACTCATCTCGCAATCTGTTTGTAAACATTTTTATTGAAAAAAAAAATCAATCTACTGTTCTTTCTTGCAGACACTTTCTCGAATTTTTGATTATGACAAACATTTATTACTAGTTACACTTTGTAGATTTTTTTTTACTCATAAGTTTTTTTTCTGTTCTTTTTCTATTAATTAGGTTTCAAGAATGTCCATTCATTATTGTGCTCTAGAAATAAGCCTGAAAGACAGCTAATAAGTAATTGATAAGAAACATGTATCTACAGTTAAGCTTTTGTCATTGTGTTGAGAAGAAACTGTATTATGAATGATTATAAAAGAATGCCTTGGATGAGTATTGCTCACTCTGGTAATAAGAGACGGCTAATGAATGTACAATGAATAAACTTATATCACGTATCGTACGAAGGATCTATTGAAATAAAGAGAATATAAGAATATTAAATTATACTATTCTAAGTTATTCCTCAATTATGTTGTCATCAATAAGAAACTACGCTGCTTTTTACCTGGATGAAAATTTGCGTTTTATTAAACAAACAATTTTTTTACCCAACATTCAAAAAAATTAGATCATTGGATTACATTAATATTATGGAATAATCAAAAATTATCTACAATGACGAGGAAAATTGGACTGAATCAATAGGGTCTGGATAACTGGCGTCTGTTGACAAAAACTGAAATATCCAGTAATGATTTATAAAAATAATTCAAATTCTTAAAAAATCTAATGCGGCGTATATTATCTCATACAGGCTGTCTAAAAAGAAAAATAATCCAGTTCAGTTGTGACGTCTTGGCATGTAATTGAAAGAATTGTTGTTTTTGTAATTTGAATCACTTAGTCTTAGCAGCAAGTTCGACTTGTGCAGCTGCGACGGTTTTCATCCCTTCCTGAACTGCGGAAAGATTAGTTTTCCAAGCAGCAAGGAGGTCCCTTAGTTGTGTCCATTGAGCACGACCAAAAGTCCTGTGCATCGTGCTAGAAACTAACACTTTGCGGCCAGCCTGATCCATGCGAGCTCGGACTAGTTTCGTTTTTAAAACTGTAGGAACCAAACGTTCGATTCAATAGATGCACAGAAATAAAACACTTAGGACAAGTTTGCTGCAGAAATACTTCCAAAAATTGATTTCATTTTTTTTGTTGAACTCTTCGATAACTCAGCAACAATTAAAATTTTGCTGAGCCAGTACTGGTTCGTTTAATATCTCCTATTTCGTAAACACTCGCGCATGATAAGCCACGAGCACAATACAAATAAGGAAAATCTTTTGGATAATTCTGATAAAAATTTATTCCTACCATCAATGATGAAGCTTTCGACTTCATTTTCTTCAATCTGTAGTTCGGCTTGAATGGTATCGAACGACATTTCAGGATTTGTTTCAGCAAGCTGCATGAACGTTAGCAGTCGCATTTTTTTGATATTTTGTTCATGGTTCAATCCTGTGGATTGAAATTTGCTTGTGGATTAAAAACAGCTTGAATAATTAAATAATTTAAATCAGCTTCCTAAAGATGTTATGCAATAAAGGTATTATAACTTTATCATTTAACACACCTAGCGTATGTTCGACAAATTCTTTATGATTTTTGTAGAATTGAAGATAAGCAGGAAGTTTTTCTTGAACAAAAACTAGAAGTAAATCGTGTATCAATTCCCCTTCCAAAAATCTCACAGGTTTTAAAGCCAGCAATGGATCTAGGAGAAAAGTATTCGGGTCAGCTAAAGCAGCCAGAATGCAACGCTGGGCATCTTCTCTAGGAGCAGATGCACTTTCAGCGGTATATGTGCCAAGTAAGGCGACCATCACTGCCGCTGCTTGTTCGCTGAAAATTATTACTATGGAATAAAGTATCGGTAATAAATTGAATCATAAAAAATAAAGAATTTTATTTTCCCCATCACGAAAATCCTCCAGCATGTTTTACCTTTGTTTACAACTGAGCAAAACTTCATGCAACAAGCGGAGTAGCTTCTGCATTTGCTCATTAGATGGTGGGCATGGGGCGAATTGTGCTTTCAGTTGATCTACTCCGCCATAAACGGCTTTTACTTGATCCACGTTGCGAGCGATTTGAACCAAGTGATAATAAACATGATATCTCATGGGCGATTTTTCATCCAAAGATTGAAACAGGAGCCACAATCTGTAGATAATATTTGAAGACTGAAATTAACTGCTGATTTATATGCAATTGGTGTTCGTCTGTTCAGTTTCAAGACTCAGGAGCACAAACGTCATTTTACTTTTGATACTTATTTATCCTGATTATTATATAAAAAAAGAGTTTTTTTGAGTGAATTTCGATTTTATAATAGGATCCAGGAAATTGACGACTCCTATTTGAACTGAATGGAAAAACTTTCAGCTTGTGTTTAGATTATGCTTACGCCTTGAGACAAACAAGTCCAAGTTTTTGGCCCGGAGCTTTGGTCAGCTTTTCGCAGAAGGCTAAGATTAAATTTTCTGCACGTTCGATAGGAATCTGTGAATGAGAAATGAAAACTTATACGAAAATTTAGGATAATTTAAACTTTGTAATAAATATTTAAGTTCATAAACAATACGACGTACTAAAACCATGATGGAAACTATGTCATTAAGGATTGTTTCAATTTCGGTTTCGTTCCCTTCCTTAAAGCAGGCGTCACAAACCCCGATAATTTTATGTAAATCATCTTCAATTCCTCTTGGCGATTTGTCCTCGCTTATTTCTGCACCCAAACTTTTGAAATATACTCGCAACTCTTGGGCCTGGAAAGAAATATTTTAATATAGATCATATTTAGCGTTGATTTATTTTTTACAGTTCTATAATACATCTAGCAATTGACTCTACACATTAGCAATAATTCAAGAGTGACTTAACCTAACCTAACCTAAAACTTTGTTAGCAGATCACGTACCGAAACGATTGAGGTATCTTAAGGATTGACCAGATTAAAATTACGGTCACAAAATGTTCGTGGAATTTATTCTAAAGTCTTTTACCTGGTCCTCTAAGGGCAGATCCATAAATACTGCGGGAACCTGCATCTTGAAGTAATAGGAAACACGTTTCCTCGCAGCGACACTTCCAAAAGGGCTGCTTGGTGCACTGCCTGCTTTTGCTCGTTGGCAGTGCTAGTACAGGCTGGGAAACTTGATGGTAATAATTGAGAAAAAATCAATTCAGGTAATAAAGAGAGAAACGCATAGTTTTCGGAGTATTTATTGAGTCTGCGAGTACAGATATAAATGATAATTGTATATCCATAGCTAAGATCCTTCCTGGAATCGATTTAATTACGTTATTATTTGGCATATGGAAGTTGATGATAAAATTTTGACAGCTGTCATATCCATGTGGTTAAGTTCAGAGCGGTTAATCTGGTTAGCGGATATTTAATTCGAGTCTATATTCATGTAGTTGAGAAAAAAACCAGGTGGGAGAGGAAGGAAATGTTGAATACGCCGCATGTTTGCTCGGACGATTTTCACCTGTTTTATAAATGACGTGTTAATATCAGACAATAAAACGATTACGTCGCGTTGTTTAACTCTATAAAAAAATTCATTAATTTTCATCAGATTACATTTTACTTATCGAATTTTCGTCTAGGTTAGTACAAAATTCTTTTGTTTTATTCCTTATTTATTTATCTACTTATTATCTATGATTCGTTCTAATTTGATCATTCTTGCCGCCGGGAAATCCCGTGCAACAATTCACAAGAATTTAATCATTCTATTTTCTTTTATATTATACTTCTTTTATTTATGTCTTTCTGACAGTTTTCGAAATGTCCAACAATAAGCGTTGTCAACCTTCTTGGAATCCACCGGATTCTAAGTCTAGACTTACACTACGTCTCTACAATAGTTTGACTCGTCAAAAAGAGGAATTCGTACCTCAAAGTGGAAACAGAGTCTATTGGTACAGCTGTGGTCCTACGGTATACGATGCATCTCACATGGGCCATGCCAGGTGAATTAAAAAATACCTTATTTCATTTCTTCATCTTCATCTCCTTATTTCATTCTTAACATCATCTCTTTATTTTCATTGTCTCCTAATGAGTCATAATCAAGTGTTTCATTACTTCCATATGTTAGACTTGTTCAATATTTTCATTAGAAATATCATTTCAAGTATTTGTTATTCAGAGCAGATTGTGTTATCAAATTTTTTAAGAGAGAAAAAATACCATCTCTTGCCAACAAATTAATAATATGTATCATTTCATTAGATAAGGTGATTCAGTCACTATTATGTTGTGTTGTTCAATTTTGTAAATAAAGTGTTTAACTTCATTCTTTCAAGGTCTTATATATCTTTTGATATTCTTCGTCGTGTACTATCCGACTATTTTGGATACGATGTCTTGTACGTTATGAATATCACTGACATAGATGATAAAATTATAAAGAGAGCTAGGCAGAACCATTTGTATGAAGAATATATAAAGGAAAATCATAATCTTGACAAAGTATTAGATGATGCTAAGAGAGTAATGGCAGCGTTTGAGGATACTGTGAGATCCACTTCTGATCCGGACAAAAAATGTATGATGCAAAAAATGTTGAACAAAGTAACAGTGGCTGTTGAAGACCTTGAAAAGGCTGTCAAACAAAATGATGAAATCAAGTTACGAGAATCCCAGAATGTAAGGAATAACTGTTATCTATTTTATTTCTTATATGAACTGTAAGAGCACAGTTCATATTAACGCAGACTTAGCAGAAGCTGCATCAAACGATGAATATTCAATGGTCATCTAATAAATACTTTTCAGGCTCTACTCAGGGAGGCGAGAGATCCTCTTGCAGAGTGGCTTGACAAAGAGAAAGGATCTACTGTTACAGAAAATTCTATATTCAGCAAGTTGCCACAGTATTGGGAGACCGAGTATCACAAAGATATGGATGCTTTGAATGTGAGAATTGATGTGGTTTTATATTTCATGATTTTAAGGGGATGTAAGTTAGGCATTCTACTCAATTTCTATTTTCATTTTCAGGTATTGCGGCCAAATGTGTTGACAAGAGTTAGCGAATACATACCTGAAATAATAAATTACATAGAAAAAATTATAGGCAATAAACTTGCATACGAAAGTAACGGCTCGGTTTATTTTGACGTTAGTAGTTTTGATAAACGGGATAATCACCATTATGCTAAACTCGTTCCCGAAGCTTACGGAGATGCGAACAGTTTGGAAGAGGGAGAAGGTGCAGGGATTTATTTATTTCCTCAAATCTAAATTTAGGAAGCTCAATTATTTCAGTGATTTCCAGCTACTTTGTCTTTTATCATTCACAGTTAATATGACTTACTGAAAGTTTATAAATGATGCAACTTTGAAAATATTCTCACAAGTAATAGTTAAAATCTGGACTAATTTCTGTTATAGTGTTTGATCAGCTCAAGATAACGTTTGAAAATCTGATTTCCTTAAGTCCATTTATTCTTCGTATTCAATTGATAATAATAAGTATGTTGTATGATGCAATATTGTCAAATATTTCTTCACAATTTATTTTAATGCTGGTCTAGTAATCTCAAATAATCAGTCCCCTATGAGATAATGTATACGAATGTATAAAAAATTTTTATAGCAGTTTTGAGATAGACACTCAATTGCTATTAACTTGTTTACCCACGTTTTATTGAGCCTTAAAACAAACTTGGAAAAAAAATAATTATCTACTATATCTGTTGACCTTAAAGTTTTACTCAATCAATGTATATTTTCAAATTAACAGGAGACTTGTGCATTTCTGAAGATCGTCTTTTGGAAAAACGTTCACCAACAGACTTTGCCCTTTGGAAATGCTCAAAGGCAGGTGAGCCTTGGTGGAATAGCCCTTGGGGTAAAGGTCGGCCAGGCTGGCACATAGAATGCTCTGTTATGGCGTCTGAAATCTGTGGTGAAAGCCTAGACATCCACACAGGTGGTGTGGATCTTAAATTTCCGCACCATGACAACGAATTAGCTCAGGCAGAAGCATATTTTGATAATTCACATTGGGTTAGATACTTCTTGCACTCGGGTCATTTGACAATAGCAGGTTGCAAAATGTCCAAATCCTTAAAGAATTTTGTCACCATACAAGAAGCCCTGAGAAAACATACAGCGAGGCAACTGAGACTAGCATTTCTTCTTCATTCTTGGAAAGATACGTTAGATTATAGCGATAATACTATGGAAATGGCCGTCCAATACGAGAAGTTTTTAAACGTGAGTAATTTTACATAACGTTTTTAGCTTCTTCTATAATGATATTTCTTTAGACATTGTTTCATATCACCTTTTCTTTCTGTTTTTTTTTTTTAGGAATTCTTTCTCAATGTTAAGCATAAGATTAGGCAAATGAGCAATAATACGACTTTGAATACTTTTAGTAAGTGGAACAAGGCTGAATTAGAACTTTATAATAAATTTTGTGCTACCAAGGATTCTGTTCATGCTGCTCTATGTGGTAAGTTCATTGTAATAACTTGACTATTGCGCAAAAAAGTTATTAATCTTAAACACATTTTACAGACAATATTGATACACGATCGGCGTTAGATGCTTTGAGGGATATTGTTGCACATGGCAACATATACTTGAGGGATAGTAAATTTCCGAATAATTTACTGCTTCGTGATATTGCTCTGTATATCACAAAGATACTTTGCATATTTGGTGCTATTTGTGGTTCTCAGGATACGATTGGATTTCCCATTGCTTGCGACTCAAAAGATTCTAGTAATGTAAGTACGTGATAGGGAGATCAGTCTGCAAGCAATAAAACTTATCTTCGGAATTGTTTAAACGTTTTTTTCCATATTTTTAACTCAATTATCTCTCTATTCAGGTTGAGGATCTAGTAATGCCATATTTGGAAATTCTTGCGGATTTTCGAGAAAATGTGCGAACCCAGGCGAGAACTTTAAAAGCCACTGATATTCTTTTGGAGTGTGATAGACTGCGGGATGATGTGTTACCAAACGTTGGTGTGAGACTGGAAGATCACGAAGGTGAACGCAGTATTGTGAAATTGGTGAACAAAGAGACTCTACTGAAAGAAAAGGAGGCTAAAAGACTATTGGAAGCTGAAAAAGCTGCAGAAAAGGAAAGAAAGAAAGCGGAGGCTGCGGCTCTGGCAGCAGTAAAAGATGCTCAAAAAAAAATTCCACCCAATGAATTGTTCAGGCTGGAAAAGAATAAGTATTCTCAGTATGATGACAAGGTAAGATATTAAAGTAAAGCAAAATGAATGCTTGGATTTCTTTTGTTGTGACAACTTTCGTATAAATGTGATTTAATTTTTCAGGGACTACCAACTCACGATATCGATGGAAAAGAAATTAGTAAAGGGCAGATAAAGAAACTCCAAAAACTTCAGCAGGCTCAGGAGAAAAAATATAACGAGTATCTAGCCACATTACAAAATGGTGTTTAGTCAATTATGGTTTTAGCACCTAGTGTAGTTGGCGGCATAAGACTTACGAGCGTCTAGCTTACAGACATTTTCATACCATGTTGAATTTTTGACCATTATGAATATTACCTAGTCCTATTCTCTGGATATTTACTATGAACTTTACTCTTTAAAACTTAATTTTCTTTTTATGTATGTAAAATATTTATCACATATATTTAGATACAACAAAACAAGAAAATGGTCTTAAGCTAGGCGAAATTATACATATATGTACAAGTGTAAAGCACAGTTTACATAGGACGTTTACGTTAGGAATTGAAATATTTTATATACAAACGATTCTAGAAATCGCGTTAACGAAACATCCTGTAATCAACATCATTTTCGCAAGCTGAAATAACGAATCAATTTTTTTTTTTAAATCATATCAATAATGGATGGTGCTGATCTTAGAGATTGATGCTATATGGTCCCACTAATATTATTAAGTTTCGGTCGAGTTCTTTTTCATACATTTTTTTTTGTTTCATCAATGCACGCAATTTATAAGTTAGGACTAAATCTAATGTTAGAACTCAAACTCGCGCTACTTGTCGTAAGCGTTTATGTAGACTATGTCAGTATTCCCTACGTATACGGGAACGTGTGCAAGCGGGAACGGCAACGTAAACGTCCTATGTAAACCGTGCTTAAGTAGTGTTTTCTATTCTTAGGGATATTTAAACACTACGAATTTTTCATTCGTCACATAATATTCATTAAAATTATGACTTTATTCCATTTTGTAAGGGGTGATTCAAAAAAAAAAAAAATTAAATAAAAATTGAAAAATACGAAAATGAAATATTGATTTAGCCGTTTAATTATTTTGTAAGAATTCGTAATGTTTGAATCATTTATACTTAAAATGTAACACATTTGCTTGTGGTTTCGGAGAAATGTTTATCATTACTTTATACTATTGTACTCTGAGAAAGACTTGAAATTGCCGAACAATATTACTTTTTGTAAAAATCGCAAATCAGCAATTCAAAGTAAAAATATGATGCGTCGTAATTGAGTCATATTATATTAATGATAAAGAAGTAGAAAAAAAATTGGATAGTATTTATTAGTCGTAAAAGGTAAGAAGACTACTAACAAATTTCAATCAATTATTTATTCTAACAATGCTTGCAATATGATTATGTAATAAATTAATTAGAAAATCGTACGATATAGTTATTTAATTAATGTTAATATCACATTAATTTGTTAATGGAAAAATATTTATGTTTAACGAACGTGGTGAATTTGAACAATTCCAAATTTTGGGTAAAATAAATTTATTGCTTTGATTGAAACATGAGAATTTCAAGATCATCTCCTTTCTCATTTATCTCACTTTTACTATTTTTGGAGATTTTTCTTTAAGAAAAAGTTAAACTTACTTCCCCCGAGATTGACAGAATAAGATCCTAATCTCTAAACAATACAAAATGCCCAATGCAGGACAGTATAATTACATCCTAGAGAAACGCATGAAATGGTCTGAAGTGCACTTAATATCGTAACGGAATGCAAAAAAACGATCTACACTGGTCTAACTTCTACTCTAAGAATCAACGTATCTTCCCTTAAAAATTCTGCTAAATCCCTAATTAAAACGAATTCCGTATACCCAAAGCTTCTCTTGTTTAATTCACAAGTTGGTTTTCTAAATGCCTCCAACTCTGGTTTAGACGAAGTAATTTCTCTAATATTTCTTTCTGAATTGGTTGGATGAACGAGTACGAAACTAATTGTGCCATTGAAAGGCCAGTCTAACGCGTCGTCGTTATTCGAATGCATCATATGAATCAAGAGAGATATGTAAAGAGGATCTTTTGAAGACACGTTTATCCTGGCACAGATCTTATAGCCATTCGGAGATGTGTAAAAGCCAGGACTGTAGAACATTTTCAGATAATCAGTTGTCATTGTGACAAGCTTTTCCTTGAACGAACCAAGCTTCCAAATATAAAGACCATTGCAGTATCGTAGAATCATTTCCTCGTCGTTATAACGCAGTGTAGTGTGGAGAGTTGATAATTGGTTTTGTTGATTCGATATGCTTATGGTAAGCTCTCGGTTCTGTTGCTCCAAAACTACTATTCTTTCGTAGAGAGTTCTGCAACACAAACAGTTGCAAATGAAAAAATGATTTTGATTTTCTTTTGATACTGAGGTGTGCTTATGTAGTTCAAGGGCCAATTTACTTTACTAGCTCCTGCCAATCTGGGTGTGGTTCATCCCGGGCCGATTCTAAGTCAGAACCTTTTTTCGGTGGAGGATCCCACCACTTAGATTCCATAGCTCTGGCGTTGGAACCAGATTGTTCCAACAAAGTCAGTTTTGGTATGGCCTTGGCTAGCAGCTGCAAAATTTAATATTTATAGATTAATTTATTCCTTTGATGATACTAGACAAACTCAGTTCAAAATTAAGATGATTTTCTCACAGTAAGATGCAAACTCATTGAGCTTTCCAAGTGTGTTTTCAACGCTTGCTCTGAAAGTACAACATCAGAACATCCCAAGGTTTTGAAGGGGCATAAAATGTGTTCGGATACACTTCTTTTGAATTCACAGTTATGTACATGGCTGTTTATATCGATAGGAGACAGCTCGACTGTACAGCCAAACTGTTGATAAGGACAATATGCTCTTTGCTGAGATATTTCTCTTTCAGTGAACAGATCTCTGAACAAATCACTCTCAGATTGTAACGGTTGACTGTCTAGCGGACAGCAAGCACCTTCTTTCCTGTAATAAATAGGTACAATCACAATGGAGATAAAATTGATTTTTTTTTTTTTTTATTCAACCATTCAACGAATTATTCAGCATGTTTAACAAGCATTGAATCGTTTCAAAACCCAATAATGCTTACTTTAGCCACATATTAATGCACTGGGAACAAAATTTATGGCCACAAGAGGTAAGGACAGGATCCCTGAGCCAGGTTAAACAAATAGGGCACTCAAATCGGGGCTCTAAATCTGATGTGTCATGATCCGCGAGCTAGAAGCAATGAAAAGAAAACATTCAATTCAGTCTATTATCATAAGTTTAGTATTATGCATCAACCATTAATATTTTTTGATTATAAAACGGATCAGCAAGACTTTAGCACATTTTTGTCACTTAAGTTAATCGAGCCTGACTTACGACAATGTTCTCTTCAGCAACCTTACTCTGATGCTTGGACTTATTAGATGATGCCATTTCCTCTAAATTGTAATTTCTGTTTGATCAATTATCACTCGTGAAATCCAAGTGTCACATTGCCACAGCTGCGAATGCACGTGCCTAGTTCTCAATATGAATTTGGCATTGTTATTGTATTGAATTGATTACTTCGAACACTGAAATTCGGGATACTGTTCATTATCGGAAACAACTACACAATTAATATTACTTTTATACGATATAATTCACCTATAATTTGTTAATTGTTATCTGCAAGTATTCATAAAAGTGTGCCACGGTCTGACTCACACTGACAGCTATACAACCTGTGGCAATGAGTATAGAAATTATGGAGAACTGGACTCTAGCAGGCACTAGCAGCACGCTGTCTTGCGGAAGCCCGGTCGAGTCACCGTCAACTAGACGTTGTATGTATGCATACATACCATAGTTTAGGCCGGATTGCAGCATTCTGACCAGACAGCTGTATGCTGTGTGAGTTTACGTTTGTTTTTGGGTGGCTTGGGACGTGAATTTGCCGACAGACGTTGTGAAACGTTGATACTAGAGGTATAAATTTAACATTAATAATACTTTTAATTTTCACATCATATTATACGTATAAATTTTGTAGATTCATAATAATATTTTGATAGAAACTTGTAGACTACTCGGAAGTTGAAATAGCCTAACTTTAAACATTCTTTAAACAGCAGAACTAATTCCTCTCGCTAACGTTATTTAATCATCCTCGAATAATGTTTTTACGCTCATTTCGTGTATTAGTAAGTTTAAATCTCCTAAGTTACAGCTGTTTTAATAATGTTTCGAAATATTCAGTTCCAGACTATTTGGAAACAATGGATTTTCAAAACAGACCTGGTGGCAAAACCGGCGGCGGTGGGGTTGCCTCTTGGTCAGAAAGTAACCGCGACCGAAGAGAGCGTCTACGACAGCTTGCCTTAGAGACTATCGATCTAAATAAGGATCCATATTTCATGAAAAACCACTTGGGCTCTTACGAATGTAAACTGTGTCTAACCTTACACAACAATGAAGGAAGCTACCTAGCACATACCCAAGGAAAGAAGCATCAGGCTAATTTAGCAAGAAGAGCTGCAAAAGAGGCCAAAGAAGCTCCGCAAACTTTAGCACCTGAAAAACCAAGAGTTGAGCCAAAAAAGTTCGTCAAGATTGGTCGTCCTGGTTACAGAGTAACTAAACAAAGGGATCCAGAATCTGGTCAACAGAGTTTACTATTCCAAGTAGACTACCCTGAAGTTGCGGACAATGTAATTCCAAGACACAGATTTATGTCCGCATATGAACAACGAGTTGAACCACCAGATCGTAAATGGCAGTATCTTCTCTTTGCTGCTGAACCTTATGAGACTATTGCCTTTAAGGTAATTTGTTTGAAGGGACAAAGAATGCTTATTATCTTTACTTAATATCTTTTCAACTGTAATTATTTTGCAATATGTTCAAAGGTGCCCAGTAGAGAAGTGGAAAAAGCAGAGGGTAAATTCTGGACACATTGGAACAAGGACACAAAGCAATTCTTCCTTCAGTTTGCGTTTAAAAACGAAAAACCATCGATAGGAAAAGTTCCACCTCCTCCCGTGCCCCTGATACGACCTGGAATGGGACCACCTATGATGCCTGTACCACCACCTCCTAGACCTCCAATGTTTAACCCAGTACCACCACCTCCAGCGTTATTAGCTGGAATGCAAATTCCACCACCACCTCCTCATTTAAATTAGAATAATTGTCAATCAATTCAGTAATAAAAACCAATATTCAAAACCTATAGAGATTTTCTTCACCTATCTTTCGATATGAGAGCATGAGAATTTGGTTCATTCATTATTCAACTTAGAGAATTCATGGAACCAGCTGACTGAGCAAAATGGCAATTAGGTATGGAAAGTGAGTAAGCACACTTAATTCCCAATGCGTACTATTTCTAAACTCCTGCTATTAGATATTGTATCTGAAAATGCGTTAATTTATCCCTTCTGAAGATACCTACATTATATCTTACTAATTTATTGATAAATACTAGAAGAAACCACATAGATCCAACATTAACGGTGGATAATAAATTTAAATGCAATAATGAAACTTTCGGGTTCTGGATTGTATGTAAAGAATGAGTGCAAAATGAAATGTATCCATGTGTATGTTCAACATATACATACATATAATATGCGCTTTAATTATAAACTCCCCTACCCAATAAATGAATAATTGTTTCTTGATATGGGAAGTGAGACGCAATTAATCTAATATGATAGTTCCGCATGTCTAAAACGTATGAAATAATTGATGAAACTTTAAAACGTGTCATTTGAATGTATAAAAGTTTTATATTACAATGATAAGTATAACGGTGATGCAGGTTTGAACGATGTTATAGTCAATCGAGATATACATATACAGGTTGAAATTAAGTGCAAAATAACGCAATGAAACCCAATTGAAAATCTTTATCACATCCCGTAGCACTTGCATGAATCCTGACGCAAGTATCAACAGTCCACTATAGTTGCTATAGGTATGTAGGTATTATAGGTACATATTATTATGTCCGTGTAGTATTATAGAAAAGCTTAAATAATTAAGTATCATTATAATATCAGTGATTATTACAACTTATTCTCATATTACTATCATTGTTACTACTATATTCCTTCTTCTTACATCATCATCATCATTATAATTAGTATCATACCGATTATTCATACTTAATCACAGCTTAATAAGTGTTCAAATCACCAATGGAATCATATAATTTACAGAGAAAATAATCCATGTATTTACAGTGAAACCATTTCAAGTGAAAAAGTCCGATTATGTATATTGTATATTGTTCATACTATCAGTATATAACTAAAATTTTGTAACAAATAATATGGAATGTGCTTCATTATTTTATGCCAGCACAGCTCACCGTGTTGAGTCCACATTCAAAAATGAAATACATGTATGTATGTACATACACATATAAATTTATATATATTCTTTTGCAATGAGTTGAATGAGATTTAATGGCATAATGCTCACAAATAATAGTATAAATAAGCTCGTGCGTAGTGTTCGGATCCAGTCTCTTGTTACAGTTATTTGGAAACAAAATGAACATTCATTCATTCATACATACAAACATACAATAGTATTCCTCAATGGATATAAGTATAGATCATCTGTGTGGTATTTTTTGTATGAAGTTAAACTGGTAAAGTTACTAATTTTGTTGCGTGTCATTTGTCAGGGAGTGTTGTAAGTGTAGTATATTTAATAATAAACTTCACAAAGCAACGAGACGAGACTACATAGCATCAGTTACAGTTCTAGGTATATTGAACAAGAATTTAAAAAATCTAATTTGAATAAAGACTTATAGACTATTTGGAAATCTTTAAAACTACCAGTATTATATAAAAATAACAATTGAGATGATAAAAAAATATTTTTTATGCAAAATAAATGCTTGTCACTTATTCGACCCAAACTATTTCTTTTATAATTTTTATTTGCTTATTTTTTTATTCTTTATTTTTTTCTTATTATGTTGATTGTGTCGTTTTTTCTTACATACAAATTTTGGTGGTATGGTGGAATTGTATCTGCACATTAATGCATACATTTTCCAAAGCAATAAAGCCCACTTATGGAGTTTGCCATTGGATTATTATAATGTCAAAAAATTTGTCGCTTAGGGCGCAGGCAAATTCATATATTCATCATGTGTGCTAAACAGAATTATTTGCTCCGAACTCTCTTCAGCTTTCCCAAATTTAGAGCAAAAATTCATCTGCAGTCACCATGCTATGAAAATCGTGATTAGTTGTAGATTAAATATACTTGATATACACATGTTATATTGTGTAGTGGGTTGTTAACATTACTGATATACCGTTAGCTCTTTCGTGGGGCTCATACAGATTATCTGGGAAAATATAGAAGATAGAAAAGAATGGTGTAGAGGATTCAGAGTTCAATATGGTGGAATTGGTTCATTGAAAAATACATGACAAAGATACAAGCCCTGATTACAAGAACACAGCTAACTTTGATATCTACCTTGGCTAAAGAGGCAAGTACTGAAGAAAATTTTTTAGACTGTATCATGTCTCCTAGTGAACCCGTACAACTCTGAACCAATGATGTTTTGTTAGTTGATATGGTTTCCCAGATAATTTTCCCAGCCCCTTCGCAACGGAACACAAGGTGTACACATAATATGCGTGTATATATTTATACATATACTATATGTATTATATATATGGGCTAATGTTTTAATTCGAATTAATGCCCGTCTTTATCTGAGGCAGCGCAGCCAATTGGGTAATATGGCTGTGCACCTCAGATAATCTCAAATAGACCCGCTACTATCCCCTGGAAACACCATCATATTTTCAGCTCCGTAGGATGGTGTTGGTGAACTTCGCGCGTCTAGGGAGGCTCGGCTTGCCGAACTAAAGCTACTGGAGCTTAAGTCTTCATAGCTTGCTACCGATTGGCTACCTCCTGAAACAAAGAGTCTATTTAATGATAGGCACTTTTGCCGAAAATGTACGAAATTGTTATACCATAAATCACGGTATAAATTTTTCAGGACATAGCATGCTGACAAAAGGAGCAGGAATAGTGAATGAGTAAGAGCGTAACATTTTTCTGAAGATACGCAGACTTAATAAGTATTAAGAGATGTAAAATACTTAAGAATAGAGTGCAATGCAGAGATTTATGGTGCAGGGCATTGTTGAAAAGAATAACAAAGATAGTATTGTCGTTTCAACGGTTTATTTTTGCTTTTTCATTTATTTTTTTTTACTTTTTAATGAATTTATTCTCTTATTTCGCGTACCGGTGCAATAAATTTTTTATACGGAAACACATAATTGACAATTTATTCAAGAACGAAATTATTTTCTTTAATAATTTTATTGCGCTGGTTCAAGGTAAAACTGTGAACATTCAGTAGCTACTCGCTGTAATATTGTAATTTTTACAAACTTAAATAGCTATACATCAAACTCTTTGACTGGTACAGGTCAACAGTGTTATTATGCGATGCGAAAACATATCAAGTTATGAATTATAACCAGAATGAATCATCTAAAACGTGATCAACACCAAGCTTGTTGAGTAATAGCCCTTGAGCGCAGCGGCATAAAGACTGCTGCCGCTCAGTCAAAGTGTCAATAAATACTATTACTGTAATACAATCCTAATGTAATCTAATTTCCGAAATGAAAACTTAAATTGAAAACTTGGGTGGGGTTGTGAACTTACTCGACTATTACATTACTACAGTACAGATATTCATAAGGGCCAATTTATACAATATTTGTATTATAATTGAAATTTTTTTTTTTATAATCTATTTCCTAATTGTAAATTGTCCAGATGAGAACAATTTCCACGCATAAACTAAGCAAAAGCAGTTAGATATGGTCGTCTGATTCTTTCACATATTTTGTAATATCTTTGGAGTCTGCACAGTAGCTACATTATAACATGTAACATCATATACTACATATATGCGTATGTAGATCTATACCTACACCGCATGCACGAAATCATACGGGGTAATGATTGGACAACTAGAGAGCTCCAGGTACGTTGTTCGCTGAATTACTGATACTATTTTCAGCCAAAATGTTATTCTATTTATTTCAATGATTGATTATTGAAAGAGAATGGCTGACTGTCCACCCTTGACAGGACTACAGTCGCCAGGGTGCTAATACTAAACATTCTCTCTGTATTCAATATACAATATGCAATATTCATTATTAATTAATCACTCTCTGTACCCATAGTGTTGCACAAACAAATATACATACACCTACACGCTGGCACAATAAATAGAAATTCACAAATAAATATGTAAGTTAAATAGGTACATGCCTGCATGTTTAAACACTTTCACAAGAGCATCTATCTCGACTGATAAGCCATTTGCATAATAATCAAGCTGACATATGGAGTACTACCAGCTGATTACCGGCACAGTTACGCGGCCGTGTAAGCATTCGACTCATTTTATTAACTTGTAAGGTCTGTGCGAAGATTACTATATGACACAATTCAATGTACCACTACTGCGTATCTATTATTGAAAGTGTTCAATTTTAAGAGCACTGTGTCAATCTTTCTGCAATAATTTATATACACAATCAATCATCTCACCCCCAATTGTTGGTATACATGAATTCTTAACACTAGCTATGAAGATGAGCTTAGGTATACTGTTCGATTTCATTCGAGAGCATTTACACGTCGGTAATTCGTAGTTTAATGGTGAAAGTAGCGGGTGTGAGAATATAATGCCCAAAATATATATGTGTATATATATATATATATATATATATATATATATATATATATATATATATATATATATATATATATATATATATATATATATATATATATATATATATATATTATATATATTTTTTTGTTAGTTTCACTTTGTGCAGAACTTATTCGTGTGATTCTAGTGGGTTTGTTATTGATCATCAACTCACTACATATGCATTTAATCCTAGTATGTATATCTTTGCGTATCATTCAAATAATGAATAGATAAGATCTTTGAGATCTTCTCAATAATTGGTGATAATACCCAATATCAAATTTTCAAGAACACAGTTCATATATTATAAACTAGCAACAGTTCTAGTTACTGTCAATTACCATAAATAGATCGAATGAAGAAATTCATATGACTATATAATACGACCATAAGAGTATTGTGATTAAAGGAAAATCTGTTATGAATAAATTCAACAGTCTCCATCATTGGATGAAAGAAATCAGATTAGCTATTTCTGCGTTATATATTAATATTTTATAGTTTTTAGTATATCATTAAAATTGTATATTGTTTCATTTCTCGGCACTTTTTTTTCATTTTTTTCTTTTAATTATAATTTTTGTCTTGTACCCATAACCAGATATTATATTACAGCTTTTGTTATTTGGTATCTCAAAATATATTTTTTGTATCACTTGATAAACAAAATATCTTTGTTATGTACAGGGTGTTTTTACCTCAAACGATTTTAACTTATAGAAGCAGGTGTTGGAATAATGATAAAGCAATATTTTGGAGACTGCTTTGTTAAATCCAATGAAGGCCATATTCATATGGACAAGAGCGGGAAATATCTAGAAAAATCGGCCGCATAGAAAATTTTTGATTTACTCTTGATTCCGATGAATGTGGAATAGAGTATGTGGAATCAAATAATAAGGTCACGATTCTTAGAGAGAGAAAATGGAAAGAAAAAGAAAAAAATAGTATTCCTTATGTTTGTTTTTACTTTTTTTTTTTTGTTTCCTAACGTTATACCTATACCTACTACCTACAGTTAACTACCATTCAGATAAGTTGCATAAACTTGACTTATTGTTTCCGTTTTTCTTTTATATTGCATCCGTTTAATTATTTTTCATCATTTTGTATTTTTATTTTTTTTTATTTTTAGATCTTTCATTTCTGTTGAACACCTAGCGGTCAATCAACGTCAGTCAATCATTTTAAAATAAAATAACTAATCATAATTGTTTGCAATACCACGGCAATAAAAGTGGTAAAATCTAATCAATTGTCTGAATGCTGTACATTGCTTGGTACCGTGGCGTGACCTGGATGATAATTATTGCTTTTGTGCAGCAGTGTTCTACACATTGTTGCAATTTATATGATGAAAAAGATAATGGTATTCTTTTGATAACGTTAATACTTTATAGTAATAGCAATTGGTAGAGTACGGTGCTCTTAGTTTGCTCACAGCTTACTATGATACGTATACCTATAGTCGTGAGCCTGATACAACATACCTATTTATTTAGTAAGAGTGTCTAATATCTAGGCTGCCCGTGTTATCGTTTATGCAATTATAACATTAAAATATACAATTTATTTATAATCCTGCGGCTGAATAGTTGGCTACGAGATTTTTGTTTTTAATTAGGTAGATTATTTGCGATTAAGATACGTCGAATTGGGCACACAATTTTTTGTTTGAACACAATAAGTTAAATTTAAAACTATCTTAAAATTCAGCTATAACGTATATTAACGCTATATCTCACTTTCTATTATGCTAATGTAGATATTATCTGCTTAAAGGCAGTCATCAAGTGTTTAAATTATAAATATCGATTATCTAATCAACTCCGGTGACATGCATGAATAGTAAGTACAAGGCAAGGCTGGCCTTTTGCACGTCTACGCATTCCTTTACTCATCTACGGCGTTTCTTTTTCGATCTTCCCTTCTTAGCACTTGAACTACCATTCCCAAGAGATTTCTCAACATTTTCTTTAGACGAGTTATCTTCTTCGGTATCCATTATGTTAGCGTTTGCATTCGGATCGTCAAAAAAGTTTGATGGCTCTACGCCGGTAGCTTCTCCTTCAAAATCAGTTTCTTTTGAAGGTAATGATTCGACTTCAGGCGACGGTTCTTTTGAAGAACGGGAAGAGGAAGAGGAGAGTTCCCCAGTTCCTAGCCCCTTCTCACCAGTCTCACTATTTTCAATTACATATGGCGCTTCCTCCCTTTTGAATTCAATCGAATCAGATTTTGGCTGAGCCAAATCCTCGTCTTCAGGATTTTCCTCGATATTTGAACGTTGTGCTTCAAAGTCGGTTTCTAAGATATCATTTTCGTGTGTAGAAGAATAGAAGGGAGAATGAGAGGCCTCCAATTCTTCCATGAAATTATCGTCAAAGTCATCTACAACCTTGTCTTTATTATCGCTGTGAATTCTAATATCCTTACTATTTGGGGAGGTGTAATCCCGTTCAGCCAGGGATTTCCCGCCCGCATCTGAATTCTCGTTGACTTGAGATTCTGAAATGTAATTAGAACATGTACCAGGAAGTCGGAAAAATCCTTCAGACTTGGAATTAAATTTAAACTTCTTGTATTTACCAGTACTAATAATCGGCTCGAAATATTCAGCTTTCTCACAATCTTCTTCGTTTGTTAAATTTGCAATCATCTCTTCAACGTTTTCGGACCCCTCTTCTTCCAACTTTGGAAGATTTATTGATGTTTGTTTCAAAGGTTGTACCACCTCCGCTTCAAGTTCAAACTCTTTTATACTGGCCACAGCCCTCCTGCAACTTTCCATGCTACATTGATCTTTACTTTTCTTTACAATAGAGCTCCAAGAACTTGTAGGTATCTGTGCTTCACTTTGATTTGTATCAGAAGTAAAACGAGTGTTGCTATCTCTTTGAGCAATTTCTGTTTCTAGCAATTTCAGTTTTGACAAACTCAAAGGACTAGGATTACGCAATGTATCATCGCTTACCTCACTGTGAAATAATTTTTTTGATTTTTTTGATTTTTTTGGTCTAGCTAGCAAGACTTCTGGCCTCAATTCTAAGACTCTACGTTCCGTGGCATGTGCAAGACTTGTATCATTTTCAAATTCAGCCTCAGCTCTCCGGAGGGCGTCAATATCAATAATTTCAATATTATCCAAAGATGTTGGTTCGTTGGTTACCCCTTTGCTGTCTCTATGTAGAAAACGGCGAGATAATGCCGACTCTCCCACTGCTGGCTCTACGCATTTGTCAATTTCCTCAGTTAAATCAATCTCCGATGTCTTATTCCGTTTGTTCCAGACGTGAGTATTTTCCGTACCTCTGACTATAGTTGCTTCCTTTTTTTCCGTGTCACCAGAAACAACAACAACGAGAACATCATCTTTCTTCTTCCGAGTTTTGCCGGGCTTGATTTTCTGTTTTCCTTTAGTTACATCCAGGGTAGATTCAACTGCTTGGTCAGTCCCCAAAGCTTTCGCATTTACTTCTGAAGCCTTGAAATCCCCCTGACTAGAGATTCTTTCGATAGCTGGGCACCTAGCTTCGTCAATTATCACCATTTGCCGCCCCACTGTTTTTGGTTCATTGGTATCTCCGTATACTTCGCATGAATCAATTGTCGAGCCAGAACTTCTCACAGAACTTCTGTTACCCTCTATCCTCGACTTTGCTGCTCCTGCATCCAGCTGAGCATTAGAGGGATCAATGCCTCTCGAATATTCTTCCGGTATTTCAGAAGATTGTATGTGTTCCATATCATCGTCTGATGAAGTAGCTTTGCTTGACTTTCTCTTGGGTTGCAAGATTTGATTGCTATGTTTGGCTGTAGGCACCCCATCCGAATCACAGCCTCCTTCAAGGTCGCTAATTTCATTTGTTAACTTCTCCATCGGAGTCACCTCAGAAGTATGAATATGCTCTAAATCCTCATCCGAATGATTAGAAGACACACTGTGTCTGTCAAAAGACTCATTTTTCTCCAGAATGGAATATTCACTAACAACGTCGTCAATATGCAGTGACTGTACAAACGATGATTTGATCTTGGATTGGTTTGATGTTACTGCATCAGTCTTTGACTCGTCAAGCTTAGCACCAATATGGCTATCAATTTTCTTAACATACTTGGAACCCAAGTCTTGCGAGGATATGGCATGTATTTCCGAATCTTTAATTGTTTCAAAAGTCGATTCAAACCTTTCAACATCCCTACATTTGTTCCTTGCTTTCTTCTTGCCACTTTTTTCTTTTATCGGAGATGCTTCCCTAATATCTTTAGCTGCACAAGGAGGTACTACAATCGCTTCTACTTCCTGTTGTACTTGCAATGCCTTATACACCTCGATATCTGCTACATTGCGCTCATTCGATTTCTTCTGTTGCCGTCCTTCTTGTACTTCAGCTCGAATTGGTTCAGAAGACAAAATCTCTGCATCTGATGTACGACTCTCGATTGTCTTAGCATTTTTTTTGCGGTACGTAGCGTTCTTAGAGATGAGTTGCTTCGGTCGTTGACAAGCATCACCATCAGCTGTGCAGTTAACACTTCTATTGCTTAGAGAACTGTCTCGTGGAATTTCATCAACGCTTGTCTTAATTCTTTCATTTTTCGATATCTTATTGTCGGTAAAAACGACCGTCTCTTCGTCATAATTAACGACATACTTAGCCCTAGCAATTTTAGCTTCTTGAAGTTTTCGCTCAGTCAAAGTTGTCCGTTTATTCCACGGATTTTCTTTGGCCTGAGTCATGGGGCTGGTTGGTATTTTACCAGCTTCCGCGCATAAATTTAGAGTCATTTGAACGTCAGTAAAAGCCTCGGCTTGATCAAAGTCGACTGTACCTTTTGATTTTAGCCTCGCGGGTTCGGCATAAAGTGCCTTTTTCTCAACAACTTCTTTAATGTCTTGATTGGCGAGAGAGTCGATGCCTGAATCACTGGCTGTACGCATTTCTGCACATATTTCAGTTAGATTTTTAATTGGCTGTGATTCCTGTTTGAAATCATCCAGCGAGGCGGGACCTTCTTGGGCACAAAGACTTCTTAGAGGCTCCAAGCTGCTGTCTGTTTCATAGCTATCGCTGGAAACAATGTCTTCCTCGTCTGCAGAGATAGTTATAACGGTGCCCAGAGGGTTGACAACTTTAGCGACGGGCTGTCCCATTCTTTCAACTACCACTCGCCTCCCTAGTAACAGAAAAAGCCATTGGCAGGTATCAATCGAAGCGTTCTAACAAGTAAACTGAACGTTGCACGAAGCATAAAAGGAAGTCAAATGAAAGGAATTATCCGCCAGTTGAGAAATGAATCTAAAACGATTTCGCAAATCTACTAACACAGTAAGGTTGAACGGAGTGAATTCTTCAAGGAACCCAGATGATCGCATGCATACCGAAAGAGTCTTGAATATAGATAATTATTCGGGTGATATGATCTGCGCAAGTAACTGCTTATCAGTGTATGTAGGTACGAGTATCTTATGTACAGGTACAATTTAATGAATATAATTTCAGCAATAAGCAACCAGATTTTCATCTTTCTTCCAGTACAACGTTACGGACGTTTATAACTTGCCAAATAATAATATATTGCACATTATGCGCAAAAGGCCAATAAATAACATCACAAAACATACGATTCGATGATTGAACCATGGATTTTGTGGATACTCGTGACATAAACATTTCGATTAGGCTGTATTATTTTGTAATCATCATGGAGTGTGAATTCTTTTATTCAATGTTAAAGCAACGACTACAGCAAGAAAAGATCAAAGTATACCAAAAGTGATTGTGAATTTCCATTGAAATCTATATTTGGGATGAAATTTCTGTCAGAGAATACACATCTGATATATGTACATTGTGTTACTCCGAGTGCAATGGTTGGGAAAAATATTCGGTGCGATCTGTTCGAAATATCTCAGAGAAGCGTTAAAATGATTTTAAACAACAAGCCGAGCTATCAGGATGGGCGTATAAAATTTAAACAATGTTTGTTAGTAACGGGTTTAAATTCATATAGTATAGAACACGGAAATGACTGAGATACCTGCCACTGGCCAGTTCTGTATATATTCTTCAAAACTTACAATACTAGGAATAATTATGTGCTACATGCAGAATTAGATGTCTATAAAGTATGTATAGCCGTCCGTAAACGATAAACGAGTGACAAACGATCGAGCTATTAGTTGTGTGTATGTACTCGCAAACCAATTACTTGCCAATTGGTGATTAGCAGTTGACAAAAGTACACATATTCCTGAAATAATATTGGTTACTGTATATTACTTGTCTGAATTAAGAAGTGTAGGTACTCAATGAGGATCTATCGTGCCTGGGAGATCTTGTTTCTACAGAAATAATAAATCTTCTTATCCGACAACAAACGTTTCAAGATTTCATGACATTATTTTCGGCAAAGATCACGACTCTTAGGTATCAGCATTGCAAGCCTTAGTATGTGGCCTTTGATATTGTTAAAGGAATGTGGCTCAATGCAGCTTCGTATTAGGAATATTAAACAATAAACATAACGTGTAAGTGATCAGCCACATCAAATGAAAAAATCTGTAGAGTTGCACATATCAGGGATTGGGTGTTTCCAGATAACGAGAATAATTAAAGGCAAAGCTGTCCGGATAGATTAAATTTACGAAGTATTTGCACCTCGCGTAATTAAACGCATATCTCAATTGCATTGACTTCTGTAATTCTGTAATTTCAATATTAGGACAAAGTTTACCTGGAACACGATGTGGGGCAGCAGCTGTTTCCAGCATCGCTTCAGCCAAATCTTCTCTTAGTTGATTTTCTCCACCACCGACGACTATGCTTTCATTTTCCAACGAATCACCATACGCCTCCAGAAACCTGGGCGATTGTTCGTAGCTACCTGTAATAGAGTACTATTGATTATGAGTTGTGACGTACTATCATGTTGATATAAAACTGTCAACAAATACAGGAATAATTTGAGCAAACTACACTCAAGGGCAAAATTAACGGCGCACTCGGTACCCCGCGAAAAAATGCTCATGTTCGAAATCCAGTAAGTCGATGAAAACACAGTGGACAAAAATTATTTCAAAAAGCATTCTGAAGGTTGAAATTTCATCTTCAAGTTGCTCTTTTTTTATTTTTTCTACAGTCATTTCTGACCTCATGGCGAAGGTTCGAGCGCAAAGTTGAAAATCGCATAGAAAACCAAGTTTTTCAAAGTTCTCTGTGAAGCGTTGAAAAATTCGCAGAGAATTTTCGAGATAGCCATTTTGTAGCCTAGTTACAGCATTTTGAAGATGGGCGTTTTTGCCCTTAAGTATAGTTATTGTAATAACTTGCAATGTTCTATGAATAAATAGAGGCTGAATCTAAAAAGTGATAGAGCTCACTTCCTGAACCATCGATCACAACCGGAACTAAGGGTCTTGTCGCGGCATGCGGCATGTTTACAGGATTAGATCTCGCGGGTCGCGATCCACCAGTTACACCGACTTCTACAGCTTCTGCTTCAACCAGGTTCACCGCAACTCTGAGGAACAAAATCATTTAAATGAATCTCTCCAAATGATAGTTTAAAATTCGTCAACTATCTGATCTTCTTCCTTTCACAAAGAAATTAATGCTTCCATTTTGTGAAATGAATTAATGAATAAATGGGCTTACCCACTGGGGGCGTTGTAAGTTTTAAATATAAACTGCGGTCCCATCCACAATCTTCTGTGTGGTCCAGCATGAGTTACAATTTCAACCTGGCTCAACCATTGATCCTCGGTTGAATCGGTAACAGGCTTACACTTCGGAGTAATGGATATACCGAGCAGAGGACTGGATGTTGGTAAAGGTGGCAAGATTTCAAGCGAACTTGCAGATCTCAGTAGTGGCCATTGCCCTTTAGCTTCCACTTCCAGCTCGATGGTAGTATCGTCGCATATCTTCTCTTTCGGAACTCCTACAAAGGCAATTTATATTCTCATAGATTTACAGAAGTGATGATTGAATTATACGTAGTATAAACCGGCGAAAACAAACGTGAATAATCATTACTAGTTTTGCACACCTGCTGCTGGTTTTGGTTCCAGATCATACTGAATCATGTTTCCATGACATGCCATTATAAACAAAGAGTCGACAGGGCGTTTAATCACTTTGTTTGCAGTGTCTCTTTGGGCGTAGAGCCATGCTCTTTGAGGTGCAAAGCAGGAGCAAATCTTCAATGGCAAACTCCCGCTGTCTTCGGACTGAAGGCGTTGTCGCTGCTGCGGTCTGTTAAACGTATTGCATTATGTGTACAGTAAAAGAAGGAACAGAGTTAATACTGATTAATTACATAACGAGCAATTCTTACCTTGGTTGCGGCTGGTTATTGACATGATTCAAAGTAGACGGTTGTCTTATCTGGGCAAGAGGGTGGAGTATAGTTGGATGGGGATATGGTGGTAGCCGGGGATTAGAGTAAGGATAAACCGACAATGGGATCTCGGCATGCGCGACTGGAGAATGGGATCTCGTACCATCTGCAGTTAACCCAGCACTTCTATGAAATCTTGAAAGTCTGTTGACCACATGTGGAGTCGAATGAGTTCTGATGCCAACTGGGCCACCATACGGAGCCACAGGGAAAACGTGAGTTGTGCCTCGAACAGTCGACACTGCCGCCCATCTGGCGTCGCTCGAAAAAGTCATGTCCTTGAATATAAATGAAAGAAATTGAATAAATTTCAGACACATTTCTACAATTAATGAAACGATAATTAGGCTAAAAGAAAAAGGCATTGTACTGCTGGTCGTAAAGGCTACTTGGAGGATAAGCAGGATAAGAATGCCTTTTGTGAATATCTTAATGATATTTTATGGATAAGTAGGTACTATGAAATGACTAAAATCCTGAAAGTAAAAGTCCTGACTTAAATCTCAATTGAGTTTTGAGAAATCACGGAAAATATACAAAATAATTCTTGTTCTCAGGATTGCCTTGACCGATTTGTTTGAAAATTAATTATGTTATTGAGGGAGTCAAGAGTTTTTATAGACACAATGGACAGATTTTTTGTTTCATAAATTCATGATGAAAAAAATTATTCTCTTAAATTTTTGTTTTTCACTGTGATAATTTTCGAGAAAAATCATGAAACTATTGTTTTTACATTCCTAATTGATTCTTCCATAACTTGTATTTTATTTCAAAATTTTCGTAACAATATGTCATAGTTAAATAAAATAAAAACCATGTTTTGTTCCAGCAAAACTGAATTAATGTACAAGTTTTGCCGTATTATTGCAAATTGTACTCTTAATTCTTATATAAATAATATGCTGAAATAATTCACTTAGACTAGAAGTTGTAGAAAATTTTTTTTTACCTTGTTTAATAATTCAATTTTTCTGGAAAAAAAAATGGTTTTTATTTTGTTTTCAACTACTGTTACGAAAATTCTGAAAATAATACGAGTCTTTGAGGAATCTATATGGAATGTGAAAACCTCGGTAAAAACAATAGCTTCATAATTTTGTTCGAAACTTATCACATTGAAAACCAAAAATTTAAGAGAAAATAATTTTTTTTTTAATCATAAATTTGTTAGGCTAAAAATCTGTTCATTACGTCTATAGAAGCTCCAGATTCCCTCAATAAAATATCGACTTTTCAAACAAATCGGTCAAGGCAATTCTGAGAACAAAAATTATTTTATATTTTTCAGTTTGTTTGTGTTTATTTTGTTTCTCAAAACCCGATTGAGATGGACGTCTGATACTTTCAGGATCTTAGAATGTATTTTAATAATACCTGCTTATCCATAAAACATCATTAAAATATTCGCAAAACGCATTGTTACCCTGCTTGTCCCCCCGAGGCCTTTCATCAATTTTTCGATGCATAATACTCTGGATTGGGGAGCGGGTAAAGAATACTACGTACTTGAACTTTGGCAGTAGTATCACCCCTGTGTAGTACATAGAGATGATGAACAGCGGCGAGTGTTGGGCCACCGGGATGTGGTTGTATCCGGAATATGTGAAAATCATGACCCCGTCTATCAGCAGTCATGAGTAAAGCTCCTGTGAGATCGAATGTCATGGCTACTATGGCATCGCTATGAGCTGTAAAATGTGCAAGTACAGTTTCTACAGTTCCGTCATCCAATTCTTTGTCTTCTTTGGCAGCTTGGAGATCAAGTATGGTCACAACGCCAGGCTGGGTCGTATCACAGCCAATGCTATTGGGAGTTGGGGGAGTCACAGAGTTTCCTATAATTGAATAAAAGATCAATAAATGATTAATAAAAACAACACTCAGCAGATTGGCGTCGGAGGACTTCAGAACTCTGTAATATGGATTTCTGATTGTATTAATTAAATCTGAGGACTTGCCAGTCAAAGTTGATGCCACGGTCTCACCTAGACCCCTCAGTCCTTTTCCAAGGGATTTGGCAGCGTGCAAAACAGTTGCTGTATAACTTTGAGCACCTTCTCCCTCGCTACCTCCGCTACTTCTTCTTGCTGGTATTAGTTTCTTGTCACTACAAATATAAAGTCAATATAAACACATATGTTCACTGTAAGGCTGTTGTTGTCATAAACTTGGCGGAGGACATAATTTTCTATTATACAGAAATGCAAAGAGAAATAAATACAAATATGAATGAGAGTGGATCTAAATAATTGAACGTTTCAAATTTGTAACTTACCTGTACGCCAGCCATCTTGTTCCTAAAGCTACGGGATTAGAGTTAGGTCCAGGACTGAGATAACAGGTTGTCACAGTTAAGATATCTTCCAAATTTTTGGCATCAAAGACGGCAATTTTTTCCGAGAAAGTAACAACGACCGATCTCCTATTGGCAAGTACATCATTAACAGGATTAGTGAACTTGATGCTTTTCACTTGTTCGCCAGTCTTGAGGGAGATGAATCCAATGTTGCAAAATTGAGGTCCTGGCCCAGCAGAGTCACAGATAGCAACCATTGGTCGTTTAAGTTGGAAAAGATCAATCTGCTCATTTCCTGCCTTGGGATTTGGCAAGAATCTCAAAGTGCGAACAACTCCTTGGCGCCATGATAGAACCTCGGTAGCTTCACCCGAAGCACTAACTAACCATACCTTATAGAAAAAAAACAAGTATCCAATTGTTCAAGATTCAAAGAAAAATGGGAGATTAACTAGACACCAGCTCTACAATATCTGTGCTCTCAGTGTATCAAAAAAAAATTCTGTAAATTCATGTTTTACCTGCACACCAGTCCCATATCCAAGCACAAGTAGCAACGGAGGTGTACTCGAACCTTCATTATAGTCTGGATAAAGAGCCGGATCATTTACATCGGCATATTCAAATCTAGCCCATGTTATTGATTCCTTGTTGTCCAGGTTAGGTGTTCCAGTATAAGCCTAGACAAGAAATGAGTGTATCAAGTCTCAGATTAATTTTTAGATAAAATAATTTTGAGTCTTGTGCAGTGAGTATGAGCTTCTATCATTGCTGTACATATAATACAGCTGTAGAATGATACAAGCTACTGAATAGCTAATAAGATTCAATAATTTGCCTGTTCAAAACGATCCTTGGGACGTATAAAAGACATAGATTGAAGAAAGCGGAGGAAATCTAAGATACGAACTTGAGGAACTATGTCGTTTATGATCCCAGCTACGCTCTCGATGATCGACCTATCGCTCACAGGTTGCGGTGATATGACCTGGGCCCCTTTGTGTATCCCTCTTCTCGGAGATTCGGCCGACATTTTACCACGGTGAAGTTATTTCTTTGCTCTGAAACGTAGAATCTTTTTAATTTTATTTTCACAAAAATAGCGGAAAAAAAATTTCTGCATAAATTTTGTAGATTAGTATTTAAACTTGATTAGTGCCTTTTGGTATATCAGTATCAATCTTCAATTTTGGCGATGAATAATAAAAACAAAGAAAAAATAACTAAGAGATTGGAATAGAAAGTTTATGTATTCTAATCTTGAGAAGAATGAAATTTTTAAAGATTTAATATCTATAGATATGACGTCAGTCTGAAGGATCTAACACCGAATTAAAATTAAATGCTGCGAAATAATTATGTGGTGCATATGAGACCCAGAGTAGTTAAGCAATATAATTGTTCAAAAATACACTGGTCATCAACAAAAGCTTCTCCTTTGTCAGACTGATTGGAGGGGAAAATTAAGATATAAAAATAATGAGAGAATATTATGAAATTAATATAGCATAGCTTCAACTCAAATGCATAACGTTATTTAACATTGTTATAGGCATTGCAGTGTGGCGGGGGTAAAATATCTATTTTGTCTCTGAATAATTGCGCAACATAGAACAGCTGTTAGTGGAGTCCCAAGGTAGCCACTCGATTTTTAAATTACATGTCTCATTTTCTTTGTCTCAGAAACGCTTGTCAGATGAGATTGGTGGAGGGTGGAGATAGAAAAAAAAAATTTCGTATACAAATAAATTAAATGAAAAATAAAGAGACAGATCTACGGTAATTGTGTACTTTATATCGTTTTTATTAAACGAGAGCGTAATTATTCCGCGTAGGTGTAACAACTGTGTATAGCGTTGTTACGTAGGAGGTCGGAAAATAGATCTTGTCATCACAACAAAGAGGATATTTTTAAGGTCGAACTTTTCGTCCATTATTTATCTGATATCAATTCTGTATGAAACTTTACGTGATATTATAAAGCGGGTATAAATTACTGGTAAATATTTTACTTACATTCAATCGAAAGTTTCCTTTCATCGTGCGAAGCGCAGCATCGTTAGTCCGTCTGTCCCTGTTTAGCCCCGTCCAGGGTCTACTGCGTCATTTTGCAACGACTGACAGCTCCCCAGTCCGCAGACATTGATGTCAATACAAGAACGTCGGGGAAATAAAAACCGAGTTATATTAAACGGGATCTTTTATCCTCCCATCAGGATCTCCCTATGAAAACAATTCTAGCCCTTATCACGTTCACTACCCTTGATAATTACTAAGCTTAACGAGCGAGGTGGAATTCGTTCCAAGAATGTAGACTGTAGAGTGTCTATTAATTTTGTTGCACAATGAAAACAATAATCAGCTGATTCGACCATGGACCATACGGTTCATAGATCGTCGTTCGTTGCCTTGGTTGCTTTTGACACATGCTCAAACACGAACAAAATAAGAATTGATGAGCTGTGACGTCATTATCTACGTCACGCTTCAGCGCGCCAAAAATCACCCGCCAAAAATTGCCATCCGTCAAGGCGGTGGCGTCATATTTTCGATTTGAGAACTAATTTTCCCTCAAGCGAGCTGGCGGGAATCAATTTGAACTCGAAGGATCTATCGACTTACATTTTACAGATTTTTGAATGAGAAAAATTAATGCTGATTCATAACGGGTACGATTCAGGGGTACGATTCGTGACTTCAAGGCGAACTCTCAACAACAGTATAACGAATAATTACTCCACAAGGTCTAGGATAGAAACTTTGACTTACAAAGCAAGGAGTTTACCAAAAGCTTCCACTCCCTGTTAGCCAGATATTATCGTCTCGATAAATATCATGATAACTCTCTTAATTCTCATCAATATCATAATACATAGGGTAGTTGGAAGGCAGAATGTCGTATTAATAGTTGTTGATGATTTGAGGCCGTCACTAGGCTGTTACGGAGATACTAAAGCCTATACGCCAAATATTGATCTCTTGGCTAAGCGAAGTGTACTATTCAATCAAGCCTACGCTCAGGTACAGAAGCTTGGAGCCTTTAGAGGGACTTGACATGTAGTTGATAACAAAACTTACAGAAGCAAATTTTTAATCTAGTTTACAATTTGTTGAAGCAATCATTATGCGCTCCGAGTAGGAACTCTTTTCTAACCAGTAGAAGACCAGACACGCTAAAGCTTTACGACTTCTATAGCTATTGGAGAGATAAAGTGGGAAATTTTTCTTCTTTGCCAGAGCACTTGAAAGATAATGGCTATACAACCATGTCTATTGGCAAAGTATTTCATCCAGGTAACTAGCTGGAAAAATTGGAAAGGAATTGAACCAATGATTTCTCTATGTGTCTGTTTCAATTCTTTGATATTTTCAACAATCATCCAAGTTTTAATCCAATCCAGGGCTCAGTTCTAACGGATCAGACGATTTTCCATACTCCTGGTCTGAGAAACCATTTCATCCATTCACAGACCGTTACAAGGAAGCTCCGCTGTGTCAAGCTACTCTGAATTCACAGCCTGCTCGTAACGTTGTAATGCATTTACTGTGATTTTTAAACTTGCGAAAAAATTGCAACTCTTGAAACTATACATATTGTATACATATATTTTTCTGGGAACTAGGTATGCCCTGTGTATGTTTCTCATATGCCCAATAAGACGTTACCTGACATAGAAACATTGATGGCAGCGAAATCTTTCATAGGCAAACATCGTAGAGACAAGAAACCATTTTTTTTGGCAGTCGGCTTTCAGAAGCCTCACATCCCACTGAAATATCCAAAAAGATATCTTAGTAGGTAAATTTTTGTTTTTCAAATATTTGCAATATACCGTTTGTTCGTCATTGTTTTATTCACAGAGCATCATCCATTGGAGAAGTTTTCTGTACCTGATAATTACAAGTGGTCAGATAACGTCAGTTACGTAGCTTACAACCCGTGGACGGATCTTCGCAAAAGACACGACATAAAAATGATGGATCTGAAATTTCCATATGAAAAAATACCACGTTCGTTTTTGTCCGTTTTCTTTTAAAACAGTGGCGATATAATAATTATAATCTCCACAGAACTTACAAGTATTCAACTATGAATACATTGTATACAAGTATGAATATATTGCAGCGGACTACGCAAAATTGATTATCCAATCCTACTACGCTGCAGTAACATACATTGATGAGTTGATTGGACTACTGATGAAGCAGCTGACCGTTTATAATCTACAACGTCGCACTACAGTTGTCCTTATATCAGATCATGGTACTCGTAAATATACTTAGTCTTCACTAATTTACCTAAAAGACGAGTCTACCGTATATCCCAGTAATTTTATCATTCTGATTTTCGGTATTGATAGGCTGGTTGCTAGGTGAACATGGAGAATGGGCTAAATACAGTAATTTTGAAGTAGCGCTCAGAGTTCCTGTTATTATCTCAATTCCGGGTGTCACGTACAATCCAACACTTGGGAGCTTTCATTCCTGGTCAAAGCATCCGAAAATACAGAAGGACTACATCACTACAGATTCTATGATTGAATTGGTAGACGTTTTCCCAACGATAGCAGAAATTGTGAAACTGCCTATACCGATTTGCCTTGATGAAACAAGCGATTGGTATAATAATAACCAAGTCCTAGATCATCCGAATCCTTGCAGCGAAGGTGTTAGCTTTCTACCTGTTATCTATGGAACAATGTCTGGGAAGGTACAACTGATGTGACAATTATTATCTTCATATGACCATTTACAAAAGTAGAGCTAGAAGTGCCAAATTCCTCAATGATAGTAGTGACACTTTTGGTATCTGTTTTTGCAGAGTATACCATGGAAAACTGGTGTTTTCAGCCAATACCCTAGGCCAGGTATCGTTCCAACTTTAATTCCAAACAGTGATGAACCAAGACTGGATCAAATAACTATTATGGGTTACACAATTAAAACGAGAGAATATCGTTACACCGCATGGCACCCGTTTAATCACACCAGCGCGACAGCAAACTGGAGTATTACGATTGCCGAAGAATTGTACGACCATGAACTAGACTTGGAGGAAAGCTTTAACTTAGCAACCAGAGAAGAATATTTTAAGACAAAGATCGAATTGAAAGCCCAGTTGAAATCTGGCTGGCGAGAAGCATTACCGAAATTTTTGAGGACTGGTTGAATTAAGGTGGGATAACTTGCAGTGAAAGATACGTCACAAATAAATTTTGGAGGGGATGTAAGCTTTTGCGATAAATAAAACTGAGATAGATATTTTGAATACAGGGTATATTATTAAAACCCCTCCCCATAGAAATCAAGGTTTGTCTTTTGCTGTGTATTTAAATTATGAGAGGAGCTACCATGAAATATATCCACTTAATATCATAGTTTTTTTTTTTTAATAATTACTACACTCATATAGTACCTACGATAGTCAAGCATCGTTAAATTATTTTAATATAAACTGTTTAGTTTAGTTCAGCTTGCCAGAAAAATGACTTGTCGAAAATAACGATTAATAATTTCATATAACATAATTTTGTTGTAAGAACAGTGTACGGCCTGATATGGCGATATAGGTTTGTGTATTCATTTTCTTGCGAATTTCACCACCCATCCAGACAATAATGTTTTACTAAAATTTAAGAAATGTGACGCTTCCTTATAGTTAAATTTTTTTTTTTTTCATTTTTATTCCAACCCCTATAGTTAAAACTTTGAGAAGATCCTCTAGTTTTCACATCATTCCTCTTGCCTCTTACTGTTCTCGGCAACAGCAGGTGTTGAAACTGATGGTGCTTGAACAGACGATGATGGTGTGGGTCCAGCTGTTGCTGGGGGTGTTGTAGGAACCTTGCAACAGAACGTTTAGATATAATTATGATTTCCTATCAATTGTAATTATCGAAGTGCAGACGAAAGCAAGATATAATCACAAGCACTGTGTACTATGTGAGAATTATTGATCAGACAGAATAAAGAATGTTAAAAGTGTGAATACATCAAATAAAAATAACTACATTACCTCTATGATATCATTGTCATCTTGCAAATTAACTACTTGAGGTGGTCTTGTTGCGGTTGCTGAAAGTCCAGGCCCTCTGACGTTTCCAAATCGTTTAGCGTAATTCGCTTGTTGTTCACGTTGCGCGATCATCTGATGCATCTGTTGCTGCTGTAAGGCGTACTGCCGTTGTGCTGGTGTCTGCTAACAAGAGATTCATAGAATTAATAGTCTCAGGATAAACGGGACTTTTATCTTTCTTTGTCACACTCACCACAGTATTGTTATCAATGAAGCCACTTGTGCCAAGATTACTCACAGTCGGATAAGTGAAGGTCTGCAACAATCAAAAGTATAGAACTCACAGTATTAATTTGAATAATTCCAGTTGTTATTGAAGTTTTCAAAAAAAACTTACATTTGCAGCTGCTGCTGCGATTTGTTGCTGCCGAATAGCTTCATTTTCCATGTAAGTGTACATGTCCATGATCGCACGTTGTGTCATCATTGTCTGTTGCTCTGGAGTTGAGTTTGGATACTAGGAAGTGGATAATAAAATTATTTTTATCTATGAAATGCGGGGAATTATTGAGAATTTTTCTTCAACAGAAGTATGATACAATGGATACATATTTTGAATTTGCGAGAAAAAAAAAACAACTCTACTCACATCTTTTCGAATCAGGGATTGTAGGGTTTCAATATTGATTCCAGATAGTGTTGCTCGATTAGCAATGTCGGCTTGGTTCATATTCATCATCTCGTTGTACTGCTGCATAGCAAAGTTTTGATGTGGGAAGTTATTGAAAGCCACCTTTCGTCCTGTGCGTTCATCTTCATACTCTTTCCATGCCTCCTTACGTTCCTCTTCATCCAACTCTTCTTCTGCCTGTAAAATATTATATTTCTCTATAAATTAGTTAATCCAATGACATTAAAGTATTCGTTGCTAAAAAAAAATGAAATTCGTGATTCCATACATAATTCCGCGATACCTTACCTTATTTTCTAACAGAGAATCGTGCTCGTGGAAAGTTTCTATTCTGTCTTCGTACTTTCGAAAGATTTCCGCCAATAATCTGTCTTTAGGTAAATTTAGCGTGGGTTTTTCTTTGCTGGTATTCGGTTCGAATTGATACAGTTCTGCCAAGTCATGGTTGCTGTAATGTCTTTCAATTTGCTGTTCGTCTACCACGCGACACGAGAGTGACAACTTTGTCACCTGACGATTGTATATCTTCTCCTCCATAGTACCTTGAGCCAAGAATCGATAAACATAGCAAGGCTTCTTCTGGCCGAACCTGTTTTCAAATGCGAATATTCAATGAATTGACAAAACTAAAGATTCATAAAACAACGGCTAACGCCGTAATTTCTTGATTCTCACCTGTATATTCTGAATATACTCTGTACATCGTGTGAAGGATTCCAGCTGGCATCGAATATAATAACCCTGTTAGCAGCAGTTAGATTTATTCCGAGGCCACCGGCTCTAGTCGATATTAAGAATAATCTGGCCCTACTATTCTTAGGGTTGTTGAAAATCTTGCAATAATGACTTCGATTCTCGGGTGCCGTCTGACCATCAAGTCTAAAATAGTCCAATCCCAGAGACCAGCTACCGCTGTGGCCGTCAATCAATTCACTACATGTTCCCTTTTGAGTTTCATCGTCAATTTTATTGAGGAACTCTTCGATAAGGGATAGCGCGTATAATGACTGAGAAAAGACAAGGCTGCAAAGTCAAAGCACAGAAAAATACATGAATACATCAGCAGAAATAGAACTATACTTTACCCAAAAGTTTCGTTAGCTAATACGTACACTTTATCTCCAATTTGCTCAGACTCTTTCAATATCGCAAATAATAGAACCAATTTAGAAGATATCTTTAGATCTTCAAAATGTTCGGGTTCAACAAATTGACTCCACCATTCGCCGGATTGTGGCAGTTCCTCTTCCTCTTGTTTCACTATAGCAGGGTCTGAGAAAAACGGGAAAAAAAACAGAAGAGATTAGATTAAATGTTGACTTCGATTGTATATTTCTTTCATAATTCTACAAAGATTCTGGTTTCTAGTTCACATTTTATACAATCTTCATCTTACCAATAGGATTGCTTCTGGTTCCGCGTCTCGATTTTTCCTGTTTCTCAATTTTTTCATCGCTCGAGCTATGAGCAGACTGTATGTCGCTGTCGTCGGTGGTTGTTGTTTTGTCTTCACTTCCATCATCAAGAAAATCGGCCAATGAACCTTCCGAATCGCTGGTGTCCATACGTTTTTTTTCATTAAGTCTTTCCATCTTCTCTGCATTCATACGCAAGACAATAGGATGAGTCCAGATTCTTTGCAAAGCCTGAAAGTCAGCAAACAAGGAAGTCCCTGCGCCAACCTTTTTTCTGAAATTAAGTTATCGAATTAGTATCAGATTTTTAGATCAGAAATCCAAAACGCCTGTGATTAAGATGTTAAAAACCGAACTTACCTTGAGAAATGATCCAAATAATGCTGGTACAATTTGATCTGTATATCTGCCAATCTGACTGTAATGACATACTCCTGCTTAGGTGGTAAAAATGGTGTAAGTACGGAGTAATCGAACCGTTGAACACTTCCTTCCAACATTTTGTGCAATACATGAGCACGTTTCTTCATCAGTTTAACGTCGTACTCGGTTGAATCATCGAACTGCCCGTTTGTTATTGGATTGACAAATCTGTTTAAGAATTCCTTCTTTGTACCAAGAAGGTTCGGTTTCACAAACTGGACCATGCAATGGTCTGTAAGAAAAAAGAATTAAATAACATTTTGATGCTTTATCGTCAAGCTCACAAATACAATAAACATTCGATTTGTGTATGAAATACAGAGAGCAATGCCTACATTCGACCAAATTATTCTGTAGCGGCGTGCCTGTAAGGACTATTCTTCTTAGGGTTTTCACCCGTCTCATAGCCTTACTCAGAGCAGTGTCTTCATTTTTGAGTAAATGACCCTCGTCGCAAACAATTAGATCCGGCCCAGGATCCACTAAGCACTTTAAAATTGCCTCATGCAAACTCTTGCGCATTTTTTTCCCTGTTTGATTGCTCAAAAGTCTGAACATTTCATACCCAAGTACCATTACGCCGCCTGCTCGCTTCCACTTTTCAAGTTGATACTTTCTTTCAAAGTTTTTCTTCATTCTGAAAAATGATAATGGGAATTTTTATTCCAATGTATCCAGCGGAGGGAATTTATTGCCAGGGCTGATTCAAAAATATGAATACCGTACATGGTTCGTTTCAAAGTAACGGAAATGGAGTAAACCAAGGGCTCAATACCGGAGCATTATTCCTATGCATATCTGTACTTGTACTCACTTGGTCATTTCGAATACCTCGACATCCTCGTCATTATTTATATCACCCAACCATTTTTTGAACTCGTTCACCCAGTTTAGAACTGTGCTCAGTGGACAGATGACCATAATGGTTTTGATGCCAGTTTCGGGATGAGTAAGTAGTGTGTGAGCAAGAGTCACTACTTGGAAAGTTTTTCCCAAACCCATGCAATGGGCGACGATACATCCTGAACCAGCTGTAGACTTGGTTCGTTCAAGAGATTCAAAACACGCATCCCACATAAATTTAATACCTTGGGCCTGATGCGGCTTCAATCGTTTGACCAAATCCTCGTGTACACTGACCAATACTTTCTTGGTTTCTTCGTCAAAGTCTAGTATCAATTTATCCACCCTAGCTTCGTTCGCCAACTTCAATTCATACATTTCATTGTACTGAAAAGATAATACACAGAAAAGTTGTAGAAATAATTTAACATTAAGAATTTCATGGCCATTTCTATATTACGAAAATACTATCTAATAAACTACCAGTTTTTGTCGTTCAGCGATACGCTTTAATCGTTCTTCTTCTTCTTTCCCAGCTATTTTTGTTACGTCAGCTACTTGTTTATCTTTCAAAACCTTGCGAATGTTTTTTCTGTGAAGTTTTCCTGGTGTGTCTTGGGAATTCGTTAATAGATCACTATCACTATCAGACTCCATTTTTTTAATACGTTTTCGTTTCTGTTTTGCTCTGCGGAGAACTCAAGTAAATTAGATTCAGTTTGGATACAAAGAAAGAAGTGGAATCTAAATTCTACAAAAACTTATTTCAAACCATCACGAGAATCAAAAGAAAAAGAACAAAAAAAAAAACAAAGCTAAAGACGATTCCAATTAAATCACGATTACTATAATGTGGGATTTGCATTTACGGTTTTTCATCCTGGTCAGAATCCGAATCAGATTCACTTTTCTGTGCAGCATTTCGTTTTCGCCTCCTTTTTTTTCTGAGATTGTTGAATAGTTCTGTTGAATCTTCAGTACCGGAAGCTGATGTTTTCTTTTTGTCATTTTCCTCGTTTGAATCATCATCATCACTGACGTCTGTTAGTTTCACAGAATCGGAATCTGATCCCAGAACCCTTCGTTTTACTTTTTTTTTATTTTTTGATCCCTCCTCCCGTTTAACGGTTCTAAAAAAAAGTCATGGTCCTTGAGGAGGTATATTAAATCTCATTCAAAACCAATCGCAAATATTACGTGGCATGAAGACATTGTAATTAGAAAAAAAAAAATAAATTCATATTTTATACATAGTACGAAATGTCACACACAATGGTAATAAATTATATCAATTAACCCCTACTTTTTTTTATCTGACTTATTCTGTTGTGATTTTTTCCATTTTTTTTCTTCGTCGCTACTGTCAGAATCTGTCAGTCTCCAGTTATGCTTAGCTAATCCATCCTTCATCCTCTGCAATCATAGATTGAAATTTTTCTTCAATAAGATAACTATGAGAGCCAAGTCATCGCATCAAGCAAAAATCACTAACAGACTAATTAAAATGATATAGATATTGAATACAACTTGATTTTCTATTCTTTGACAACTACTCTGATTCAGTTCTCAAACTATCAAGAGCTATACAAGTCTTTAGTGTAAACAATATGAGTATAAAATGTTTAAAATATTATCTCACCTTACGTTCCCGTGTCCTATCGCTATCGGTATCTTCGTTTTCCTTCGAATCAACATTTTCCTTGACATTTATTGTTTCCTTATTGTCCTTTTCTGTGTTAGATCCATTTTCATGATTGCTCTCTGAATCCAATGCTTCTTCTATAGACCACCACAAATGACAACATATTATACTGCATTGCTCATTGATCTACATTCAAAATAGTTGACTAAAAGCTAATACCATCACGGATTGGCACTAGGAGTAGAAGTGGTATTCAATCAATGACAAGAATTTGTTCGAAAAGCTATACATATATTTTCACGAATCATACTCACCATTTTGAACAGCTTTTTTCTTCTGTTTCTCTTTTTTTGTCTCTGTTCTTGTCTCTTTTTCTGTCTCGAGTTTTGGTTCTTCTTCGTCTTGTTCCTGCTCTTCTGCATTTCCAGTCGAGGTTTTCATCTCTATTAAACAGTATTATTCTAGATAATTCAGTATCTCCTTTTGGAATACATATTTACTTTGCGGTATTCGTTGATGAAATTAATGAAACTGGTTCTCGATTGACTGCATAAATCACAATGCCGAGAGCAACTCTGAATTCTAACTGAAGTACAAACAATACTATTTATAGTAATAACTCACCATTTTCAGAGTCAGAACTCTGTATAAGAAGATCCTTAGCCATTTTGTTAGCCTCTGTTAGGAACTCGTCTTGGTCAGTTTCTTCTGGCATAATTTTTTTGAGAGTGTCATTATTTTCGTCGGATTCATCGCCAGAAGGATTGCAATAGTTTTCACCATTTTTCATTTTCTCCAAATGGTCCAGTAGCGTTTCTTCTTTTTCTTGTACTTGTTTAGGTCTTGGCTTCTTTATAGTCCCCTTTGACGAGGCCGATTCGCTTGAGCTTTCACTTTGATTGCTCCCTTTTCTGCCCCTTTTGCGTTTCTTTACATTATTCAAATCGACCAGACTGGAAGAGACAAATTTTCGAAGGATATTCAGTAACCGATATAATAATAGGCATAAGTCATATTATTCTAGTCGAGTAGTGAGTTTCCTGCGGAAAATCGTTCAAGTTCTCCTAAAAATATGAGCAATGGCTCATTCGATTCGGAATGTCATTCTGAGAAAGACGTTCACAGGATTAATCATTTCAACAATTTTTTTTAATATTCAGACTATTTAAACAATAGATTCAGAAATAATTTTTTTCTGTAAAATTCATTATTGGCAATTTCCTCCTGTTGAAGAATCTTTTTTCAAATTGCCTCTATCAGTTATGGTTTTCCAGCTATTGCCAAAAAACTAGGCCTACTTTTTTTTTTTGTTTTTTGTTAATAACAATCGCAATTTTTGTTGAAACGATTAGTGCTGTAAACGGCTTTTTCAGAATGACATTCCGAATCGAATGAGCCATTGCTCATATTTTTAGGAGACCTAGAACGATTTTTTGCAGAAAACTCACTTCTCGACTAGACTATATGTAGTTACGGATATTTGAAAACTTGCTCAACATGTAAAGAGAATTTTAAGAAATCATCCAAGAAACTAATAGTTCTTCAATGAGCAATTTTAATTTCTGTCCACGGTGGAGACTTTAATTGGACGTTTCAATGTCTACGATAATTCAAAAGATTTAATTATGCTCTCGACACTCATGTATTTTGATCGCCTCAAGAGCAAGAATTAGATTTCCGATCTACAAACACAAAACGAAGCACATAAGCTAAATAATTTTTATAACTACAAATATTCATGCAAGAGAATGACTAGTTCATTGAATCTAACTACTTAACAATGACCAACACCACGAATAATTTAAGCTATCTGTGAACGACTTTTGTAAGAGTTCGTCTGATCAGTGGAACCCATAATTTCAAGCTTTCAAAATACTTTCTATTCATCACTATCAATTGCAAGCAGTCCTTCGCAAAAGTTCATTGAATAGTTGGGATTATTATTTATAGTTACATTTTGTAACTTTCGCCTACCTTTTAAAGTTCTCCAATTCTTGACGTTCCCTAGATTTTCCTAGCAATTGTGTAAATTGATCCAAAACTGTTTCATTAAGTCTTCTGATTATGACCTCGCAATTCATTTGTAGTTTTTTGTCTGATTTATAGTAACAATTTTTCTCTAGATTAAATTTCTTTCTCTTAGCTTTACAGGGGCTGAGAACTGTGGATTCCTTTTCGATGATAGAACTTGAAATGATTTCACTATTTTCTCGAGAAGATGTGGAATGCGAATCCGAATTATCAAAAATTTCAGGTAAAGTTCCTGAAACATCATCACCCTCTGAGATACTTGTATCGGAAGACGACAATAGTCGATGTTTGGCAAGTGCGTTTAATTCGGAAACGTCAATATCTTTTGCTCTGGAACTTGCTGAACTAATCCCCGATTTTTCCTCTTTTATCTTGGAATCTGTTGATTTTCTACCAACATCCGTCTTATCAGAGGTGACTATGGTTCCTGTAGTATCTGCAGCGATCAATTCGTTGCGGTATTCCTCTGAATCTGTGTTCATTTTCAACTCAAAACTGTTTGAACTATGAGATATCGGTGCACTCTCATCAGACAAATCAGAATCATCAGATTCTAAAATCTTTTTCTTAATTGCATCTTCCAAATCCTTGTCAGTAGTGGTTGCCTCTTCCTTGTTAAATTCACCTGTTTCGTTTTCTTGAATTGCAGCAGTACTATTTTTCGACTCAGTTCCTTTGTTTTTCGATACCAGAGTGGTGGAATTATCCCGGATGAGATTCTCACTCTCCTGGCCTTTTTTGCAGGTTTTCAAACCCTTAGATACATCTTCAGATTTTTTATTGTCTTCTTTATGTTCTTTGGCAATCGTTTCTGATGATTGAAATGCTTCCTTTGCCAAACTGACTACATTATCATTGGAATCGTTGTTATTTTGTGATTGTATCTCTGTATCGCTTAACATTTCTAAATTAGACACAGACGTATTTTCAGGTTCACTTAAATTTTCCACAGGGTCTTTCGCAATATCGTTTTCATTAGAATTAGTAATTGTATCAAACGGCAATTGAGTGAAGATCAATGCATCGCAGTCTGATAGATCTTCTTCACTTTCATTGGCTTTTGATGATAAATGTTCAATCAAAGTTTTTTGCTCATTATCCTGCTTTGACTTGGAGCTTGACGTTCGGTTATTTTCCGAGGTCAGTCCGTCCCAAAAATCTAGTGTTTCATCATCATCAGTCATTTGTATATCTTTAATGGTACCATTTTTAATTTCGGATACGGTTGATTTTTCATCTAAAGATGGATTCTCTGTGGTTTCCAAATATTTCGTAACAGAGTGATCGCTATCATCTGAATGTTTCGAATCTTCATTCAAATTTAAATTCGTATCTTTATGAATAGTCTCCAAAGATAAGTCCGGTACATCAGTATCCTCAATACATTTTTCAACTGATAATAGTTCTTCAGTATTCTTCTTGACTGGGCGCTCGGTAACTTTTTCCTTTTTATCTTTTCTTGGTTTCTCTGCTACATCCTTTGATTTTTCAATTACATTATCAAAATGCAAAGATTTTTCCTTTTTATTTTCGCAATTTTCTGTCTCACGGTCATCAGAATCAGAATCAGAGTCATCGTTTCTTCGTTTCTTCGATGCTTTCAGAGGAGATTGTGTAAGAACTTGTTCAGTCACAAATTCATCTGCTTGGTTATCTTGCCGTCGGCTTTCATCTTCTGAAAATATTTCTTTGCTGTCACAGTCTGACATTGGGTCATGTATTGAATTTTCAGAGGCCGCGTCGCCATATCTCGTTACAGGGTTTTGTATATTTTTTTCAATTTCTATTGGGCTCTTAGGATCGCCCAACTCTTTGCTAGTTTCTACAGATTTTCGTTTGTTATCAGAATCATTGCCTGTTTCAAGCACTGAATCAGAAACATTATAATTTTCATCCTCATTGGAAACATTGGAACATTCAGCGAAATTATTTGTGGTCTTCTGTTTCTTTGAATTCTGTCTGATCACATCTTTTTCACTGCCTTCATCAACAGAAGTTTCTTCATCAATAATCGGTTCTACTTTTTTGCTTGTGGCAACATCACTATTTTCTTCGTCTGAAAAAATGCTTCTAACTTTGGCTCTTCGACACCATTTCCCGTATGATTCTGTGAATTCATTCTCAATAATGTTTAAGCTTTTCTTAGAGCGAATCATTAATAATGCACATTTCAATACACTTTTTGAAAGATCTTGGACGCTTGTTGTCTTATTTGTCAAGTATTTTCCGCCAATTACATTAGCGCCAGTGCATAGGCTCTTGCTAAACAATTTTATTTCCTTTATTAAATTACCCAAATGATCGTACATTGTTATTTCTGCATCCTTAGTGAGATTTTGATCTTTGGTGGACAAAATTTTTGCATAAGAACGTTTGATGGAGGCTTTTTTTCTATCCAGAAGCCCATCGGCTCTATCAAATTCGGACAATGTCTGTGATGTTTCTGATATTGGACAGAGTGGTTGAGTTGATAACCTCTTAGTTTTCGTTGCTTGCCCCGACTTTTTATCCACTGTTGATGATGTTGAAGCTTTGGCATAAGTTTTTGGATCTTTGTCTTCGTCATTTTCTTCATTTACAAAATTATTAGACCGTTTATGTTTTTTGCTGGTACGAAGTGTACTCTCCTTAGTTACAATGGCGCGTTCATCTGAGCAATCACTGTCTTCATCACTTTCTACGGTATTCATTTTACTTGTTACGTTTTTTTTTGTTATCAAATTTGTACTAGACTTCTTGACAGAATCAATGGTACTTTTGTCTTTTGTACGTTTTGACTCCAAAGATGATTCGCGTATTTTGCTACTTTTGACTACCTTTCCCAATTTCGTATTTAAATGTTTCTGATCTAGTTTCGAATTGGTGTTTTCAGTATCATTCGATTTCTTTTTTTGAATTGTTAAATTTTTTTTACTGGATTGCTCATTCCGTATCTTCAAATTTTTTTTTTTTTTAGATTTGACAAACTCATTCGCAGATTCATTACTAGATTCAAGAGCAGAATCACTTGTTGGGTTTTTCAAACTTTCTGGAGATTTTGATATTTTAAGATGCATTGGAGAGAGATTTTCTGTCCTCTGCAACTGTTTGAGGGAATGGCTTGAACTTCGGTTATTTCGTTGCTTTGCAGATTTGGATTCCAACTCGGCAGATGCATTGTGAATTCTAGTATTATTAAGGTTTTTACGGGTGATTTGGGTTTCCCCAGGGTCAGAAGTTTCATCTTCACTAGAGATTACTTTTTTACTCAATTCTTTCCCTCCGTTACACATTCCAGTACCTTTTTTCTTTGTTTCAGATCTCTGTTTAGCGCCAGATTCTATATTTCTACTTCTTGCATTGGAATCTTTTCTGCCAGCCATGGGCTTGTGCTGTGGTTTGGAATCATCAAGGGAATCAATGCTATCATCACAGTTTTTTCCAAGAGTTTCCAAAACTTCTCTGCCATTTTTAGAATCGCGCATAGATCTCATAGGACGACGTCTGACTTGTTTAGAACGCTCAAAATCATCGTCTAAGTCTCGAGAACGGTTGCGGTCATCGTCCGATTTGTAGACAGCCCTAGTAGATTTTGTTCTGTGCTTGCTCCGTTTTCTGAAACACAGAAGTCCCAATCCTGTGTTACATTTTCATCCTTTTCCATCTCCATAACTCAGATAAAACTTTTCAAATATATGAACGTTTCCATTTTCCTTAAAAATTCTTCCCACTTTCTTGCTTTTGCATTATGATCTATCAGCTGGCTTGAACGATTCCAGATTCTTTAGATCGTTATTGCTGCTGGGTGTTTATTCATAACTCTGATAAAACTATTTAAAACCAACGGGGAAAAGTCTAGAAGACCAAAAGACCAAAGCAAGAAAACGAGAATCATGCATTAGTGCTCTCTAAACATGTACTATACATGGTAATTTATTTTGTGTGCGAGATTAGCAATGTGTTATAAATTTCTCTCATGCAGTAGGAAGGGTTCGGTGAGTATTAGGAGCATGGAGATCTACAAGTAAGAGTTGACGACTAAACAGTTCACATTTGAAATGTGTATGAGTAGAAAGTGCTAATGTTAGTAACAATGAATGAGAGAAGTTGAGGGAATCATTCCGCATCTTGGCATTAGTAAAGCAGTTAGCCTTCTGTATTGAGTTCTAGGTATGAGTTTGAAAAGGTTTTTAAATCGTGGCCCAGAGCTTTAAATGACTCGGTAGTCAAGTTAATTAAAATTTGTGTTATTTTATTTCTTTGCTCCTTAGTGTTTTCCGAGTTTTAAAAGTAATCTTGGAGTTTTTCAGTATATGAATCACAATTCACACATTGTTGAAGGTTTACAAATCATGTGTCAAAAAATTATCTCAACCATACAATATCAATAAAGATAGATAATTGCATCTGTCAATAAACTACAATACAAAAAATGACTACATTTTAATTAGCTAGACATCTATGTACACATTTCTCAAACAATTCCATGCTACAAACCTACAGACAAAACTCTCAATAGCATGCAATCCAAGAAATACCATTTCGTCCCAGAGCCACAAGGTTTATGCCCCAATGCCATGGAATGCAACTTTATGAGTAGCAATTGTATAAAACTCACTTTGGTTTTTCCAGAATAATGGCCGCACAAACAGCTCTGACCTCCCACAAAGGCTTACAATTGCAGTGAAGACATTTCCAGTCGTCTGCTTCAACTTCGGATGAATTTTTGCCAATGTATCGCTCAATGCATTTCTGTAACAAAAATTGAGATCTAAATGGTCATTGTATACTTTAAATAAACTAGCCCATCGTTATCCTCACTGTACTATCGTATATAAAGTTCTTAATCAACGAGATATTTCAGTGCTCTGTGTAGATAAGAAATGTACCTGACAAAATCCGTAGGGACAAGGCTTTTTACCGCAGATGAAAAGCTCTCCGCCATTTCCACAGATGCGGCAGTATTTGTCGTCACCATCCTCGTCCATACTAAAATCACCATCGCCATAGAAATCGCTGCATTTCTGAAATATGATTGGTAAAAATTTTCTGTTAAATCAGCTTCGCTCGACCTTTGGTAAAAATATGCGACGAACAAAATTTTCAATTCCCAAACTACTTGACCAGATTGAACAAACGATTGTATCAAATAGTAAACTGGAACAGAGTTGAGTGACCAATTGAGATTTGGATGTCTTGTATTGAGCCCACTGGGAAATGACAACTCACCTTGCACTGAAGTGTGTTCGTAAAAGGGTGGATGAACAAACTACCAGGCTTTTCTAATTTGGCACTCAGATTTGTTCCACATGTTGCACAAGCAATCTGCTTGCGTTCAATGGCTTTAAAATCTGAAAAATTGAAGGCGGCGGATCAAGATTTTTTATGGTATAAAAGAGTCAGATAATCTTCGATTCTCAATTCCAGAAATAAAAAGACTTATAAAAAATGGTACGAATGGACAGTTGTGTACTTGGAAGGTGGAAAATTCAACAAAAGTTTGTGTTACTTGCACAGAAAAAAAATATATGTAATCATTTGTCTTTTATATATTTATTACGATAAGTCACGTCTATATGTATGTGGAACACTAGGACAGATTTTTTAAAACGTATAATACATATAAAAAAAAATTTCTTTCCTAAGCCAATCACCAATACAAGCAATTCGTGAAATTGGGAACTTCATGGGCATATTTTTCAACTTGTCTTTTTTCTAGGAATTAGAGCAAGCATCAGATTTCTATTCGTAAATTTTTATTTATTCTATTACTATTATGTTTTGTTTCGAAGTAAAACAAGTCGAAAAACTCTTGTTAATTGAGTCACTTCCTGAATACGATTGAATAATGCGGAAAAAAAAACTAAAAAAAAAAAAGTCATGTACCTGGATAATTCTTGCGTCGATATTCGAGCTCACGATCTGAAGTGGAAATCGGCATCTGAAAACGTGAATGAATTAATAAAAATCAATTGATTTGATTGTTAGAACTGGATAGATAAAGAAATAAACAAGTTGATCGAGCGCGTCAATTGTTCGGCTCGATCTTGTCAATGGTCGCGAATCAGTAGTAGGAAATACTCAACATTAGACTTTAGTAGAAAGCGGGTGGTCCTTGAAGAATAACGTGTTTGCATACAGAACTTAATCCGACGTGGAAAACTAGTGCAATACCGTTACCGGCGATGCGGCCATCTTTCGACGGCTTTATCCGTTTTGTTAAAATGTAGCCTTCTGTAGTTGGCGTGGTAAATTCGCGCGGGTAGACGTTTGGTCGGAACCTTTGAGGTCGGTCCACTCTACTATCCCGATTCCACTATTCCAGATTTCCGATTCCACTATTCCAGGGTTACGTAGTAGCTATTATAGAGCCAGTAGCGATTCTGTGCTACGAAATTTCGTCGCACACACATGTGTACAATACAGACGCAACTCACAGAAATTTGGCGGGAGCGAGATAACGCTGATTGAGGAACCTGCGACGGGGACAAAGATGCAGACATTCTCCTCGTGGTTCGCGCACGCGCGCATCGATCTGCGCATGCAAATAAAAAATGCCGGCGGGGGCGGGGGTGGAGGAAATGGTTTGAATTTGAAATATTTTTTATTTAAAATGTTAGCGGTTATGTTCAACGAGGATATAACCATGTAAGAAAGAAGTAAAATGTTAGCGCGATAACGGTTTCGAAATAACATAAGCAAGTCTTATGATACGCAATTATTGCACCTTTATTTTTGAACATACACGCGTACCAATAAAAATGTCATACAATATAATGTATCCTAATTGAACATTTTTTTTTTCTTTTCACAAATGTTACAATATGGATAGTAAAATGACGCCACATTTTTTATTTCATTTTTCTTCTTTTATAACGATAAAATTGGACAAGATCAGTACGTTTTAATTAATAATAAGTTAAAATTTTTACATATCATATAGATTACATAGTATGTAGTTTGGAAATATAATTATAGATTGCTGATATTTTTTACTCACATAATCGAGTAATTGAATATAAATACATTGAAAATTGGATTTATTTAAAACAAGAAAAGATTTCTTGTCGAAGCATTAAATGTTACATACGTTATACTTATTGTACGATCCTTATTTTTCATTATACGATTTGCTGTAAAAAAAAAACGAAAATCGTTTACCCGCGAAAACTACGTAATAATGTCAAAAATTTTCAAGCCTTAAAGTAGGTATTCCTTATTTAAACTGGCACAGGTTTGCGCTGATAATTTCACCTTGAGATTGTATCGCAGGAACCGTGTTGACCGTCATTATTAATTCTAAAAAGCTAAGAGGTAAAGGGTTACCGTAGAGGATGTCAATATCATGTTCCATCTCTGTTTGTTGATTTATTAAGAAGAGGTTCTTAGGATTTTCCCAAAAAGTTTCTTCTCGCAAACGTAACTACTTCGTAAAAATTAAGGCGCTTTAAAATATAGAATAATATCAATAAGATGAAAATAAGAATGATCAAGATTCATTATTCAATTGAAACCCCAAGAGGTAAAGACCTTAACGCGCCACAGTATAATACTTTGAACATTAACCAGCTTTTAGAGTACACTACAATAATTAATTAATTTACATGCATACCTGTAGATCATATTTATGATTATTATTTCTCTCAGAGTATCTTAACAGAGCAACCGTTTACTTATTCAAGTTTCTTATTTGAGTACACGAGTAATAATTGTTGAGTTGTGCGGATCGATTCAAGAGTATGAAATCTATGTGATGTGCTAATATGTATGTATGTATGTATGTATGTATGTACATACATACCTATGTACCCAGTATCAGGCTTTTGGAAACGAGACTGAATTTTGGCAAGTATCTAGGTACCAGAAACTAATAAGCGGTACATAATTCTCAAGATTTGAAATGGAATATGTAAAATTTATCTGCACCTCGTGACTGGCGCTCTGTATAGAAAGCTTTGAATCGATAATAGCTTTTCAAAATAAGTTACTCTATTCATCGTGTTATCTATAAATTTTAATATGAATCAATCATGAGATTCTTCCTTGACAATAGTTATCAATGATTGATCTTCGTCGCTTTCCAAGCAATCGCTCGAATTAATCTTAATGTTGGCCTTAAAGTCAGTCTTAAAGTTTAGTTGCTGGGTAGTTACTTCGTCATGGAACATTTGATTGGTGAAGTGAAAGTTACTCCCATTTCCAGTCTTAGCGTTTCCATTGAAATTGCTGTTGTGAACCTCGTTGAAGTGTTTGTAAAGCGCCAACGTTGTGTTGAATTCCAATTCACATCCGTGAACTTTGCATCTATTGGAGCAGAAGCAAGTAAATTATAAAATTTGACAAAATTCATCATAATCTTAAGTCAAGATCATTGTTCTGCATATATGTTACCGAAAAATCTCGACGCTTTTAGATGTGGGAACCGTAGGTGGCTTTGCATTTGCATGATTGTCCTGATAGTGTTTCCACAGACCAGTGACATTGTTCACTTCAGCACCACAACCAGGCATCTTGCACCTAAGTTTAAATGAGACAAAATGTTACACCTATTTGTAAAAACATTTTTATTACACATTCAAGAAGAATTGCTCATTGAAACTTACAGGAAGAAGCTGACTGTGGAAGCCCTCCCTGGTTTAGGCTTAGGCGGTTTGGCAGGTTTTGTACCGGTAGTGTTAACTGCTAGCTTGTGACTGTCTTGATGATGCCGATAATGTGATATATATTTGTACACTTTTCCACATCCGGTTACTTCGCATTTGTAAGATTCTTGTTTATTACGTGACATTCTCTGCTTCTTTGGCATGTACTCTTCATCCTCGGAATAATTGCTATTTGTTTCAATAATACTTTCCTCTATTGTCTGCGAATCGCACTCGAAACCGCTGCGAAAAACTTTCTCCAAATTGCCCAAGTCTATTCTGTGTGATTGAGAATATGGTTTTCCCAATGATGAATCGCTTTTTGTATTTTTAGTAATCGTTACTTCATTATTGACAAAGACAATATTTTCATCCAATGAATTGTCCATATCCAATAAATTGTCCGTCTTTGGAGTCAGGGTGTTATATTTAGTTAAAAAGTTTTCCCTTGTTATCAACAAGTCTTCATTTTTAGGAAATTTTGTATTATTCGAAAACAATTCCCTATCAGGCGAGAATTCTTCAGATTTTATGGGTAAATCAGATTTCTGAATGGATACGTCAAATTCGTTCGTCCTTGATGTGTACTCTCGATTTTCTTCAAACTCAGAGGATACGTTTTCCCCTAGATATTCCTCAGTATTATTTGAAAAGCTTTCTTTATCCGTTGTAAATTCGTCATTCTGTAGATCGTTGTCATTTTGTATATCGGATTTGCTGCTCCTTTGACAAGCCTCCTCCTCGCTTTTTGTAATTTCATCATCTATGATGCTTTCCGGTCCCTCGAGGCATATCACTTCCGGTTCTATTGGTAAGGTCGGCGGTTGCCTGTGGCACGAATCTATATGCTCTTCCAAATTGTTGCTTGTAGCGTGAAGGGAGCCGCAACTAGTATATGGGCAAGCAAATACATGCGTTTCGTTGTTGTGCCATTCTTGATAGTGACGCCACATGCTTCCAGGATCTGACAATTCCTCTCCGCATCCTGGCTCTCGGCAGCTAAATGAAAATCACAATAATCATAGAGTACGTCAGGTAAGTGAGAGAATTGAAATTCTCTCTTTGTCAGGTGATCCTAATGTCAAATGAACTTGAAACATCAATGTTATGTACAATGAAGAAAAAAACAAGAGGCAAGTATACACAACGAATATCAGTAGATAGATTATTGTTAGCATCAAACTTACATAAATTTTATTTTTAAAGCTTCAAGAGCCTCGTGAGTTCGATATTCATCTTGATTGGTGAATATTTTTCCACAGCCTCGTTGTTTGCACGTGTAAACCTCCTGAAAGTATTGAATAAAATAAGACCAGTTGCATAGACTGTGATTAGACTCATCTTGAGTAAATGAAACAAATATTTTCAATATATTTAGGAGGAGAAACGTGAGATTTATTACCACATGCATTTTTTTGACAAGTTGTCAAGGGTACGGGTGGTGGTAATATTTCCATTCAAATATCAACAGCTAACTAAATTGTTTTTATTCAGAGGTCAATGAACCCTGTCACCAAACTTGGCTTACCTTTTTCGGTGCAATTTCTTCTATCGTTCGATTTCGTGAAACAAATCTGATAACACTGACTTCAGTTGGTCTGTCGCAAGTCTCCGTGCCTTGCCCCATTGTGTTTGACACCTTGATTAACGAAAAATAGTATACAGATAAGAAAACCTAACCTAATCACGGTGGGAATATTTCTCGTAGTTGTTGAAAAACTCTTCATGATGCAAACAGACGCGGATTTACATCGCTCATATTATTAAAATTTTTATTGATTACTTACCAATTAAATCTTGATTTATTTCACTCAAAATTACACCTCTTTGCTACCCCCTTTACATGATTGTCAATAAAAACAATTTACTCGCGTCGTCGGTAGCAGTCGGTTTCTCACCAAAACCATAGATTATAGACCTAGTGATAGATTTGCTTGCGCAGTTGTCCCTCTGCCACAATACGTTAGTACCTAAGCCTGCGCCGGCTCCTATCTAATTAGATTTAAGCCCAAACGAGGGCGTGACGGTCGAGAACTTTTTTAAAAACTCTCCCCTATCACCGGGGTTGCGACCATTTTTCACTTTCTAGTTGCATTCGCGTCAGTAACAAGCTTGCATTGTGCATATGCTGTGCGTATTGAATAAACGTACTTATGTAGCGACAAAGGAGACTTGAACAGTGGCTACAAAGTAACGATAGTGATTGAAAGTTGAGCGGGAAGTAAGATTCAAGTGCGAGTCAATCGCTGTGCATTCGATAATTTCAAAACCCTACGTTCATCTGTATCGAGTTGTAGTGGCGTTGCAGAGCAACGCGGCGTCAGACGCGTATGCATCGTTTTCGATGAACGTTACAAGAAAATTTCAAACGTGAATAATCAAGTGATCGTCAACTACGAGTACTACAACAATTATACTGGTTCGTTTCGTTTGATTTTCGAGATACAGTGAGTATAATCATAATTATCATTTGTCAACGTGTAGTAAACAGATAAATCTCGGAATTTGACATTCGCAAATTTATACCGCAGCGTGTGTCCTGCACAAAGTAGCCTGCCCGTTACTCCGGATTTCTGTTATTGTTTTATATAACAGTATAATATAGCGGCGAGGGTAATTGTGGACTGTTACCGAGAGTGTAATTCAGCTGCTCCCTATCGAATATATTATTACATTATATTATCGCTCGTAAATTTGAAATACCGTATACCATAAATAGCAAATACGTTGTATGTTTTCATGAGTTCCGTTGCGTATATTCGGGAAAGCGATTGAAGCAGAAGTCTTTTCGTTAGATATACTTACAGACCCCCACGATCATAGTTTCTGTAAAATGCGAAGATGTAATACTTGCGCGTGTTAGTGCGAAGCACGCGGCGTCCTCAGACATATTTCGCATTCTTGAATACGTATATTTGTTAGATGATGAAACGCTGATCAGGATAATTTTTTGATTAGTATTCACAAAGAGAATTGTATATGCAGAATGAAATTGGTGGATATACGAATAATTGATAGGCTCGTGGACCATCAAATTTTAAAGTCCCACACATCGGAGCGTCCAGTTCAATAGAAAAGTAATTCATACCCAATGACAATTAATAAACAGTATAACGTAAATATTTATCTATTGCTCAAATTCTTCGATGTTTCGACGTATGGCCCATTGTTCCAATTAGCGGTTGAAATGAAACTTTATAACCGCAGTACCGCACTTTATATTCTTGAAAGTAAATCGTGTATCATATATCATGAATATACTGTATAGAATATATTCGTACTTTGTACATACATACATTGCCTTTAAGGAAGGGAACATATATGATTAACGCGACAATTGGCGTCATTTACCATAAAATCTTGGTCCTTTATTGACACACGGAGCTTATAGAACCAGAGGCAAAACCTACGTTTCATTCTTTCACCTGCAGCTGTTCGAAACGGAGCTGGCATAGCCGAATTGTCCGCCAGTAAATCCAATAGATATATACTTTGAAATTTTTTATTATATGATATTTATTTAATTTTTATGCGTTTCGTAATAATACACGGTAATGTACGACGACCGGGGAAGTCGAAATTTCGGCTTTCTCACTTAAATGTATAATAGGGATGTATACCTGCATAGTACGAGGTTGACTATATAAAGTATACCTATATTTGCTGTGCTGTGTTATTATTTTTTTGCAACTCGTATACCTAGACCTAGCCCAGCCCCCCTTTCACGAGCTTTTCAAAATCGAGGGTCGTAAATCGTAGTCTACGCTTCTAATATTCCCGCGTCGACGGTTCAACCCTCGGCCGTCTGTACCAACTCCATTGTTATAGTCACAGGTACCCATACATACGCGTGTATTACATCTATAATATATGTATGCGTATGTATATACATCATACATACGTAGCACACACGCACAGGGTGTTTTAGCGCGCTATAGTCGCCAGCTGACGAATCCTCACAATATAATCACTCGAATGAAATTGCGGCGGCGGGCGGTGTCGGAGAGTTTTAATTCGAATCTGAAAAAATAGGGGACGACGACACAGTTGGGCATAGAGCGTCACGAGACTCGTATAGGCTCGGCATCTCTATTACAAATACTAAAAATAAAACAAGAAATAAATAAAATTGTGAATTATTAAGATCGTGTAGTAATTCGTGGTGGTAGACAATCCCGATGCAATCGAGTTCAGCGAATTCGGTTCCATGAGGGGGTGTGAGGTATTGTACGTGCCCTTCTCGACACCCGCGACGCCCTTCGATGGTCCCGTCAGACGCGTGAGCTACCGCATCGATCTCTGCGCACTAGTTGCGACGCGCCTGTAATATAGAGAAATAAAAGCTGTGAAGGTATAATACGGTAGATCTATCCATGAATTTATAATGTACGTGTGCATTTGAATGTCGATATTAATTCACGAGTAACTGATCGGAAGAGTTTTTATTTTACACACTTAAGCTGAATTTGTGCAGCCTTCTTTGTTCCTAATCGGCTATATGTATTTACGATGTATCTAATACCAAATAACACAATTTGTTAGTTTTGTTTGAAGTAAAAATCCCTGCGCATGATAATATATCAATCCTTTCCATATCAAATATTATCTGAAATATTTCCTTTTACTTATTATACCTACTCCAGTATCGACGAACGAGTTACTCGAATGTCATGAGTTAAATCACACATATTGCAGTACACACAGCTATGATATGTGTTAATATACGTTCACGTATGTACGCCGTACACAAAGGGTGCAGCGCGCGGCTCCCTCAGCCGCTGACAGAGGGAGAGAGAGAGATTTTTACTCGCAATGCGAGTAGTAGAGACCAGGTTTGGTAAATCCATTGTTAATATACCCGAGGGGCTTTTGAGTTTAAGTTATATACATATATATCTAGATGATTGTAGCGTATACGTACAAAGTATGTATGTATGTATGCGTGTACATACGTGTACGAATATATGTATATGTATACTTCTTTCCACCATTTCGTCAGCGACAAAATGAAAAATCTCGTACACATCCGTCACAGAGATTACCGGCTGTAATAATTCCGAGACAATGAAATTTAATCTGAAATATTAATCTGGTGCATCGTACGTATATGTATGTACGTACAATAGGGTGGTTAAAAAACTGTTGATAGTTTTATTTCTTATTCGATTACGTGAAAAGAAAAATATTAATACATGGTTAGAGAAAAATTTACCCCAAATATAAACTTTATATCAAGGTGGTCTTTTTTAATCGCCTCAGGCGAATATCCAAAAACAAAAAGTCACCCGCTTCCATTAATGCACTTATCACGTCTAGACAGCGTGTTCTACTTCAGTGAGAATATATCGTACTTAGTTTCATTTGTATAGAGCAAAAATAAATAAATAAATAAATAAAAATAAAAATAAAAAAAAGAAAATCAAATAAATTTTGAAAGGCTCTATAATATGTATGTACAGGGGAGAGTCTTATGCGTATATATACTTAAATTGTTAATTATACAGCCGCAATATACAAAACGATAACGTGTGCGTTTTGAAAAATCTGTTTTCAAGCGTACGTAAACATGAGCCAACCTGCGGAAGTAAAAACTACGAAGGAGAAGAGCACGGATAAGAAAGAGATCGCCGAGGAGGAAGAGGAGAGAGAGAAGATGCTTAACGCCGAAAACACGAGGCACGATGCTCCGGATGCAGCCGAGGAGCAACGGCCCAAGAAGAAGATACCTATAGGTGGCATCAAGATGCCTGGATTTTACCGAACCAAGAGCAGGGAGCCTTGCAAGGTATGTAATATATACATACCTACATACTCTGTAAGATTTTATCAACAAGTATATTCCGGTGTATGTATATGTATCTGTGATTAATTTTGAGTCAGACAATACACGGGTTTTTAAAATCTATAAAACAACTGCAGGAATCAGTAATTTCGGTGAAATAATCGGCAGCTATGACTATAGTATAAAGTCCAAGAACCGAAAAATCGCTCTTTAATTTTCAACCCACAACAGCCGGCACCTGCGCTCTGAATTTCCCACGGCGTGCACACCGGGTGACCAATCGGTCGCAGATATATCTTAGTCAAAAATATACATTTTTTACCGGATATCTTGGCTATTGTTCGTATCTTAGCAGCGATATACCTATACGTATATATTATATACGAAACCGCAGCAGGCTTCCCTTTTTCATATGTTTGGTACATACGTTTTATTTTATTTTTTTTTTTTTCTCCTCGTTTCAAAGTTTTTTACCCCCTGCAGGATCCGCCTCATTCACTATACTGCAGCAGCAGTCGTATCCTAACCAGTCGAACCGGAACTCGTCGCCCTTTACTCGCTACTGCAGCCGTCGTCGTCGTCGTCTCTCGTCCTAAATATGTATATATACCTATGTATGCAGTTACTATCGGGCATTAAAGTCGGGAGCCCTGCTGCTTCGAAAAATCCAAGAGCACCGTGTAAAACATTTTCTGAAACTATGAAATTCGAGAGAAAACAATATAGATCATGCTTATTTCTGTTAAAGCCGTTGTACGATATAGTAGGCGGAAAGTGGAGTAACGGTCGCGATGTGTCCCACTCCGGTAGAGAAAAAAAATGATTACTTTTGTTTGAACGCAATCAAATTAATAATATATTGTTTTTCATAATCAACCATTCTCCGGAAATATTCTTAGTTTTCGAAATTCTCCAATGATTATTTCAGAAGACCTAAATAGGGATATTTCCGCGATAGGAATTTGTTCCCCTGATAAAAAGAAATCGTCGTTTCACTAACCCGCTATATGGATAAAAATATGCCAAATATATATTTTTTAACATATGTAGAGCGATATTTTTGTTTCTGGATTTTGACAACAATATGCGTATGATAACTGGACACAGAAGATTTCATAGTTTCAGAAAATGTTTTATACGATCATGCTCTTGGATATTTTGAAGCAGAGTTACTGAGGTTCGAACTCAAGGCTCCCGAGCTTACGGTCCGATAGTAGTGTACCTACATAATTGGGGTAGTACGTGCAGATCGATGAACAAAGGGTTCGAAGGGTCTATAACTAAATAAGGGCGTATAATATCAACAAAATTTAAGATTTCGAGCATTTTTTGTTTTTTTCTGAAATTAATTCACGTAACAGTAGCACTCAAAAAATGCCCATATTTTTTGTTTTTTTTGTTTTTTGTTTCATGTGGCTCATTTCATGATGGGTATTTTTTGAGTACTACTATTACATGAATTAATATGAGAGAAAACAAAAAATTTGAGGGTCAAACGTTGGTCGAGGTGACATGGAATGCCCCACATATATACGTGCGAGTTTTGGACATCGTATCTAGAGGATCAGGGTGTAGTAATTCAGACGAACCTCTTGATGAAAATAATTAAATATATCTTCTACATAATCGTATAAGTGCGAGGGCAACGTCTCGCGTATATACGCGGCTCATTGCAATTAGACTATATTTCACGCGCCTGCACCAGTGCAATATCATCATCATTGAAGACGAGACGTTCTATTATATCACCAAATTGTGCAGGACTAATTACCAACACGAGTATAATTGCTATAGTAATTGTTATTAATTGGTTAGAATTGGATATAATCGCATATAATCGCATATAATCGGACTACGATGCTAAAGAAAAAAAAAGAAGTAAAAATTTCAGTCTCCGGACTGCAACACCGCGTCACATTCAGTATACAGGTATACTGGCAGAACAATCGTATGTAATACCTACTTTCGATATACACTTGTGTACGTGCAGTATATACAATATTTGAATAGTATAGGGTGCAGTGCAGCCATACTTAACTGTCATCCGCCCGTGCCGTGGTTGTGCCGTGCGGTTCAAACTATATCGACCCCGTCGACGCGACGTCAAGGACCTCCGCGTTCGACGACGCGACGCGGCGCCTAAACCCTCTACAAGTCTACAAGTCTCGACTATATAGATACATACATATACATATCACAATTATATGCACCTGTATACCTCCTTCGGCCTTTGCGTATGATACTTTAATGCCCTTCCTTCCTTCCTTCCTTTCTTCCATCAAGCTTTGAACTATTCGCAAAATAATTAACTCTTCACGGCGATGATCAGTTTGCCCTTTACATTCCAATCGCGTCGAAAGAAAAGCACAGCTGGATCAACGATCATGGGCACACGGTTTTACGGACCGGAAGTATGACATTTCGCGCTTTCCGCTTTTCACTTCCGGCTTCAGTTCGATCGAATTTCCCAATAGTACTATAACTGACAGGTGCACAGACCATGCACGTGCAGTGCGGTGATCGCGGGCTGATTCATCACCTGATTCATACAGACAATCGATAATATAGTATAGCTATTGTTTAGAAATTATAGCGACATATAAATACGAATCTACGATAATATTACAGAATATAGCTGTACAAATTCCTTTTACATGTGTAAAACTCGTTACTTTATGCATAATGTACCTAAATAGGTATAGAATTGGTGCAATTTAAATTCTCAAGAATTACGTGTAAAGATTTTCTTCCTATATCTATTTCTTTCAGCTCGCGGATGGGTATTAGTTATTTCCGGTAAATATTTTCAGGCTTTTAACCAACTATAACAGATAATTTATTGACTCAAATAGGGTCACCCCGTATATACAAATGTACGTATGCGAGTATGCACGCGTATTATATACACGTATGCACGTATACATATATCCTATATATACATAAATTAGGGTGAACATCGAATTCGTCAGACCGTGTAATAAAATTGCATTTTTGTTCTTTACCGCACGGTACGACGCGGAGAAACTCCCCCGGGATAACCGTAGCACCCTAGCTGCACATTGGCGACGCGTTTCCTGTCCTGTGCCAGGTGCGCCAAGGCAGCGGTCTCCCCTTCTTTTACAGTTTATATATATATATATATATATATATATATATATATATATATATATATATATATATATATATATATATATATATTCACTTATATACTTATATACTTATATTATATATAACAGAAAATACTCAACTATGTAGTACAGGGCTTTGAGGAGGCGGGGGTCTTACACTTACAGGGCAGTTGTCGGCATTATAGCTCTTACACACACATGTACACACAGACATCCCTACGATATGTACTGCAGCTCAGCCACGCGACATACGGGGTAGACAAACAAAAACCGGATAATTATAGATGTATATCACTTCACTGACGCGGATATATACGACCCCTTTACTTATTTATTCAACCTATAGGTTATAGGTATAGTTATCGTAATACAAGTTTATAATATCTGTACCATATATAGCTCGACATCATTTCTTCAGCATAATTATAATTAAAGTCGTATGTATTATGCATTATAGGTATACGTTAATCATGAGAATAAATCGGTTCAATTTTACCACCCTGTATAAGGTAGGTATATTTGTATATACCATCGCCAGAAATAGAATTATAGGGTTCGTTCGACCGACCTTACTCTGCACTTCGTGTCGTTATGGTCAGTGTCATCTTCGTAGGTATATCCTAATCCTATATATACCCACCATGTGCTACACTGTTCCTGTTCAGTACTTAAGGTTCCGTTCGTTCCGCACCAGGTCTTTACAGCCCTGCGAGAACAGAAACCCTGCAGAGCTGCAGGGCTGTATATATAATATTTAAGTGTATTATACGTATGCATGCATTGCATATATGTATACGACGTATTCCAGCACACACTTGAAACACACTCACTTACCGGTATATGTATACGTATAAGTTCTCTTATTTTCAAGATCGCTGCATCATAGGGAGGGTCTTCGCTCGAGAGTCGGTCGAGCTATCGGGCTGCTGCACGTGGCTTCTTTTTATTTTTATACACTATAACCTGCAGGGCTACGACGACGGGGGTCGGGGAAAAGAGGCAATTGCATCAGGCGCCACGCGGTGCAGTACGTCGCTCTTCGGAGAAATGAGCCGAAAAATTTGTTGTACTCCCCCCCTTCACCCTTCTGCCATTTTTTCTTTTCTTCTGTGTCGTATATATATTTTGTTTTATTTTTTTCTGATATACACCCTATACCTACTCGTGCATTTTGGAAAAATGAAACGTATATCTCGGTCTGATATAATTGCAGTATTATAGGTATACTATACATTATACGTATATGTATAAAAGCTACACCTTTGTTAGAGGTACAGCACAGTTACTACAACTACAGAATATTGCACACTGTGCAGTATTCGCGTAAACTCGAGGGCGTGATCATGATCACTGCAGCAGCAGCAATTATCTACTACCGCTTTCACACGTTGTATACAGATTATATTATACTTAAATACATATTTATGCCTGCATGCGATGCATTCATATATGAACGTAGTGTGGAGTGTCGTTATAACTGCAGTAGTGAAAGAACGAGACGACAATCAGTCTTGACTCTCGTGTCCTTTTTTTTTTTTGTATTCTTTATAGATATAGATTTAATAAAGTTCTTTTGAGGCTCCACATACAGTGTCAAGGGGGAGATGCCTCTGCAGTCCCTAAAAATTTATAAGCCGTACATACATATCACAAGGAGCCAACAACCGTCGCGTAAATGCGTTCTTTCTTTCTCTTTTTTCTTCTTTCTTTCTTTCTTTCTTTCTTTCGTTCTTCCTTCCTTTCTTCTGCATAAGAAAGTTCGAGCTTCAGACACAGTTATGATTTGAAGCGAACAAGTCCGAGTAGGCCTTGTCGCGTCGCCCTCTGTTGCTTGTCGTCGAGTTCAATGGTCCTCCAAAAATAAATTCTACCCACCCTTTCCAAACCTATATACATATACATCTTACGGACTCATATGAAGATAATCTTGAATAGAACGTATGTATGTAACATACATATACATATACATATACATACCTATATATCGCGTACATTTTCGTTGCAATAATTATACAAGTGGAACCATATGGTTGAGCACATCGTATACCTGTATAGAGGCGGTATTTTAAACTCCGAATACCTACAAGATGAATTTTATTTATTCTTATTAATACATTTATGATCATAGGACGACGAGACTAAACCTGCAGAAACGCCCTATCCAGAGCTCTCGAAAGAGGGTGGTGATCCGCAACCTCCGATAACAGAAAAACCGACGACACCAGCAAAGGGATCTAAGGATGTCAAAGAAGTCAAGGAAGTCAAGGAAGGTAAAGAGAAAGAGGGTCGTCGCAGATTTCTCGACGCCATACGACTTCCGCTCGTATCTGTATTTCCACGAAAAACTAGCAGCAAGGTGAGCACAATTATATGTATTGACTTTTTACTAGTCTCTTACGAAGAGTGAAATCGAACCAATCACAATTGATTTTTCACTATTTAAAAGCAATTTGAAATGAAAAATCGATATCTCACCGTTTGTTCATAATTTTAGTATTATTTTTTTAATTGAATTTTTAGGGACATCCTCAGATCACAACTATAATAACCATACGAATACCCAATGTCTTGACCATCCCCTGATACATTTAACAAAAAGTATTGATTTTTGACTAGCCAACCTCCTTAAGAAAAATTTTATTACCCGCTTTGGAACCGATCTTGGGGGCGTCATTATAAAAATTCGAAAATATCCCAAATAAGAACCACCCTAGTATAGATAGGATATAGTAAACCCCAGAGATACATATGGGATAATCCATTTCATTTCGACCAACCTTTGTACATCACCACTTCCGATTTTGAATTAGATTTTTTGTGATGTAGTACGTACCAAAAGAATCACTGCTGAATTTTTTCAAATTTTTTGGCTCCCATCAAAGACATACGAATTTTTGAATTTTTGACTTTCTTGATATTCCAATATTTTCAAGCCTTGCAATTTCCGTAAGTGATGATTATTCGAAAAAGTTGTTGAGACAAAAGTTTCGTACCTTTGTATCAGCTTTCAGGAAAAGAATTTACGAAAATTTTTTGAATACTGTAAAAGTCTAAAAAACTGTTTCTAAAGACTATTTTCAATTCTTCATGTCTTCGAGCACAATTCAACTTCACGAAAAATCAAATTCAAAATCGGAAATGGTGATGTACAAAGGTTCGTCGAAATGACATGAATTACCCCATATACATATCTATAACCATATACATTATCATGACTTGATACAATTGAATCGTGAGTTCGAAATCGCGTCATCTACCCCATGGCCCGTTGTAAAAATTTTTGTAATCGAAGACGTCGCTTCGGCATGGTTCATTGGGATTTCCCGCGAGTTGAGGAAACCTCGCAAGGGCTGTCGGGCACGTTCGTGGGGCCGCTCTTTAACGTGGACAAAAGGCAGACCCGGACTAATTCGAGCCCCCTCACCTCGGTATAGTTTGAAGTTTCGTTGTTATGCTATACCTGTATGCGATTTACACGCACGGTATACACACGTATACCGCGCGTATACCTACACGCTCATACATACATACATCCATATATACACCACCCACAGTTGGCGTGGTGGTGCAGGTAATTGTTACCTTGTTATACCTCGGCCCCCCCTGCGACTACAGGCGAACTCACTATTCGAATCAGTTTGCATTCAGGGTTTCGAGCGATCACGTCTCAAACGTCATTCCACTCGGTATCACACATAATAAATTTCTCAGGTTGACTTGCTTATAAACATATTTCCATCAGATATCGAGTCAGTTGAAACATCACAAGGTATACCTGTATAGGTACAATTTTTATGTTATAATCGCGTTTCTGCTCCAGGACGCGGGAGACGCTGAACTCGGGACCACAGGAGCAGCTGGATTAGCTAGCGTCGAAACCCTCGACGATACCGGTGCTACAGGTGAAAAAACAGCCCGAGGTAACGACGACGGTATGGAAACTGTACGTCTTGACGGTGATGCGACTGACGCTGCGGCTCCTCCACCAAAACGACACGCAATATTCGCCTGCCTTTCCGCTGCCAGAAAGAACTTATTCGTTTCAGGTATAATATGGGCCCGGATAATTATTTTCACGTTTTATTCTGAACTCTGCAATACATGTTTCTCCATTTTTTTCTAACGTGTGAAAGAAAAAGAGAAAAAAAATATTAAGGAACTCATTTTTACACGCATTATTTCATTCTCCGTCACAGTCGGGACGTTTCTCATCCTTCTGGTAATGATCATAATCCTTGGAATCGCCTTCGCCGGTCCACGACGTGAACCTGGTGCCCCACTCCGTGACGCACGTTTCATACAAGCCGTAACGTCCTGTGGTCCCGTCGAAGGCGTATTAGAAGACGGGGGTTACGCATTTCGCGGAATACCGTACGCAGTACCACCCGTTGAAAGTCGTAGATGGTTGCCGGCTGAGCCTTTGAGACGACTCGAAGACTGCTGGACTGGAACTTTCGCGGCACATAACACTTCGGAAAAATGTTGGCAACGGGAATCATCCGGTGCTATCGACGGTGTCGAGGACTGTCTACATCTCGATGTATTCACACCCTACGTTCGTTACGACTCACCGATTCCAGTCGTCGTTATGATTGGCGCTGAAACTCTGAGCGGTGCCTCACCCGGAGTCATGCAACCATCGGCTAAGCTCGCCAGAGTACGCGACGTCGTATTCGTCAGACCCAACTTCAGGTAATCATTATTGAATTAGGTAATCAATTATTTAGAATCATTTTTAGGTATTAGGGCGTCCGTTATTCTGGTCATTGTAAAAATTTTCCAATCTCATCCTAGAAATATGTTCATATTATAGAAGAAAAGAAATTCCTGACAAATATGGACATTTTCCGATAATATTAACACTTGACAATATTAACAATTTTAAATGTGAAATGCATTGCAATTTTCAGGCTTGGTATATTCGGGTTCCTGGCTGCTGAGCCATTGACACGATCAACTCATCCTCCAACATCAGGAAATTACGGTCTCTCTGACATAATCGTAGCCCTTCAGTGGGTAAAAATGAACATAGAAAATTTCGGGGGTGACAGTAGTTCCGTAACATTGTGGGGCCACCGAGCCGGTGGTACGTTGGTCACGGCTCTGCTGAGCTCACCACGAGCTAAGAATCTTTTCTCCCGTGCTTGGGTGTCGAGTGGTGGAGCAATATTTCCGGGAAAACCTCTGGCCGATGCTGAGAAAATAAATAAACGATTTCTCGAGTCGATAAGATGCAGCGACGCGGCATGTCTTAGAAAGAAAACTGCGGAAGATCTTATGGACGCTGTACCGGACACCTGGCACTTGGGTGATACGAAACTTCCTGATAATCGACAGGCAGCAATCGAGGGCCGCCACGAATGGCTTGTCCTCGACAACGTTATCCTTCAGGATCATGTTTTTCAAATTTGGAAGGAAAATGGTGTTCCTGTTAAACTGGTTATGGGTACGACAGCGCACGCCGGTACTCCGGCGAAACTTAGGGCGCCGAATGCCACCCTCACTGCCAGCCAAGTAGAAAAAATAGTCCGAGAATCGATCCTAGGATCTATGGGACTCGCCGACGAAGCTCTGCGCCGCTATAACGCGACCCTTGAAGGTCTGGCTATGATGACATCGGATATACGCGTCGTTTGTCCCCTCTTAACCGTCGCCCTTCAGAATCCGTACATCCCATTTTATGTAGTCACACAACCACGTGGGGTAGCAGGACTCGCAGACGTTGATAGTGATGCTGCGGCAATCCTCGGCTCTTATGTGGCTCGAACATCGGAAGAAAAGAGACACGTATCGGCCATGCAACAGTTGTTTAATCACTACGTATGGCATGACGGAGAAGTGAAGCAAACCGCGGGCGAATTTAAGGCTCATAAGGTACTGCTTGTTGGCCAGGATGTATTGCCTGGACCGAATTATTCGAACTGTGATTTTTGGATAAGTAAAGATATAGTACCGAGATATGCTAGGGCAGATTAAAGTCGTGGCGATTCTAAACAAATATATCTTGCGTCTTTGATTCTTTTCTATATTAATATTTATTGGAAAGAAAGTATTCTACTTTCCTCTCCATATGTGGTTTTGCTCCCCCCCTCTCTTCTCCCTTGGTTTACCTCTAGCGTTGGGGAGAAATTATTTTACGACGCGGTGGCTGGTAAGCGTATATATTAAACGAGTATATAGCAATGTGAGAAATAAAACGATAATAATAGTAGTAAAAACATAGTAATAATAATATTAATAATAATTATAATGGTAATATATAGAATATACGTGTAAATGTATAAATGTGAATTAAAGTGTAATATATTAAGCCATTAAGACAAAAACAGACCGCGTAGTTTAGGGACAGAAAATTAATACAGATGATATTGATATTGCGTATTATATTCTTGTAAGGTAATTAAGGTATATTATATGTACACGTGTGTGTTGGAGGAGCGAGAGACGACTAACAATAAGCAAATCTATCAAAATATGCGTGAGAGAGATGGAAAGTACGTTGTTCCGCATTCGCTGCTGCTAATTGCAGTTAAATGTATGTAGATATTTAATAAGATACTCAATACATACATAGATACATACAATACATACATACATACCTACATACATAAAAAGCTCTCTATAGACTTATTAATTATTATATTTTAGGGTTGAAGTATAATTGATATCTGTATATCATAATGTAAGTGTAACTTTATGTGTAGAAAATAACAAGGGGATAGGCGAGGATTCAGATTCTGAACCCTGCTTGATTTATTATTATTATTTTTTAATAGTTCTAACGGCGTAGAACTTATATCGTTAGTTCGACGAGCAGCGCTGTTGAAATATTTTTCATTTTATATCTATACCTATAACGTGTGTGTGAACGTACAGTTTTTTAAATTAGCTTTTTTACCTACTAAATTATTTTATAAAATTTTATTATACTACAATTTTTGATACCGGCGCGGCGTACCGTTTTCTAAGTAAAATTCGTATTTTTAGCTGCCAAAAAACAAGGAAAAAAAAAAATACATGCAATAACATTGAGATACTCGTCGTTACGTTCTCTGTTTAGATCGTTACAACCTCGAGATACTTTAATTTCATGAGACTGCGAATTCTTTGGATCGCTCAAAAAAATTTTATTATACTTATAACATATAATAATATTTCTGGTCCAATCAAATAGAACAGGGTTCCTACGAAACTAAAGACTTAATGATTTTAAATGTTTTTTACTCCCTTTTATACCCTTAGTCGATATATTTATATATGTCATATTACAAGATACTCAATTTTACACAAAACCATTCGTCTTTTGAATGATAATGGTTTTTATTCTAATCTCGTTGCGATTACTGCTCTAGAATTCTGTTTCATTATAAAATTAAGTAAATTGAACAATTAGAATAAAACGTGATATCCCGGTAATTAGTGCGGGTCGTTGTATCTTTCCAATATTACCTATAATCGATAGCATTAAAGTGAATCTAGACTTGAAAGGAACCCACCAAGTATTGTCGCAGAACGTTCTTTTTCTTGTATTTTTTTCATCTTGATGACACGTAGAGATACCATTTGTTGAAGAATGTCTTATCATTTAAGAATAATATTTACTCTAGTTTTATGCACCTACCAGACTGTATCATCATAATTATTATATAGGTATAAGGAAATGAAGATACATTAATACCGCACTCATATCAAAAGGAGTCAATAGAGGAAATATAAACGACTCTATTGTCTTATGATAAAAGATTTCAGCTACTCTATCCATAGCTATTAGGTATATCCGCACGTTACACATACCTATGTATGTATATGGTACGCGATTAATTTGAATTACCACGTATGTTTTAGCATTGTATCTGGTGTACCAACAATAAAGGTTGGCGAAAATTATAGCTGCCGAATGCATTACACATTTATTTACAAATCCCATAACTTTGCAGTAGTCGCTATTTACGTAATATAGCCTCACTAGATTATAAAAACAAAAAGCTTGGTATGTATTAAATTGAAATCTGAGATCTGGTTAGTAGAGATGAAAGAAAAACAACTAAATTAAGACTTTTATTTTATTAAGAACAGTACAGGGTGGAGAGTTGTACATATATAGTTGAGGTACGTGATCGGCCATTTCTCTGAAAAAAAATAAAAAGAAAAAAACGTATGAATAATTTTTCGAAGTCCAGTCTGCTAAAATATAAGTGTTTCATTGTAAAGTCAGTAAAGAACGATCAACATGTAAGTGTTGTATGCACTTCTCAGTCCGCCCGTTCGTTGGCTCATCCCTTGATATGATATATTTGCTAATTTAACCAGGACTTAAAAGGCGGAGCAATTCAATGTTTTGGTATTTGCTCACTTTCTCTCAAGTATCCAATAATGAACTATTTGAATACAATTGACTGAAAGGTGAAGAGAAAAGAAAAAGAAAATCACCTCAACGATTACGCGCTGAGAACACAGGCACCACCAACAGCTTTGATCTTGTCTTCAGCTTGTTTGCTGAAGAATTTGGCCTTAACGATGACCGGTTGTTTGGGCAGGCGTCCCTTACCCAGGAGCTTGTAGTATCCCTGCGCAAAAGAAATAGATTTGCATAAAGTACAAAGAATTGAGAGTAAGATAGTTTATTATATAGCCTATCATTCTTGAAATGAAAATTAATCAGTTATGAACATTCCCCATGGAAAGTGTTGTACGCACTTTTAAGTCCGCCCGTTCACATAAATCATCACATTATGGATTGTTAATTAATCATGAAGTTGAAACACATATTACTGACTAGTGCGGCAGAGAAATATTGAACTTATCTAAGAAATTGAAATATTAAACTTACAGCCTTGACAAGATCGATGACTGGAGCCTTGCCGTCAGTAGAGTTCTTGTATTTCAACCTAGTCTGCTCAGACACAAGTGTCCAAAGTTTATCCAGGTTTAGGGATGGGCACCACTTGGTGTTTTTGCGTAAATGATAGTTCCTCATACCAAGCTAGAATAGAAATAAAAAAAAAAATTATGCAATGAGAGAATAGACTCAATGTAACATAAGATGAATAAAAGTAGTTACAAAAACATCAGATTGGTTGTTGCATTCAAAGTATTTCAGGTCGCCGGTGAAAGCGTTGTGTATCATCATTGTTTGCAAAATTAGTTTGAGAATACAAATGCATGGATGTTATAATAATGAAAACAAAAAACATTTGGCAACAGCTGATCAGGAGAAGATCGAAAATATGCAGATTGCAACTTTAATATAAGCAATGCATATGTGTAATATTAAACTAGACCAAAATTGTTTTGAATTTAAAAACGTAAAATTCAAACATACCTTTCCAAAGTATCCTGGATGGTACTTGTCGAAGTTTATACGATGATGATGCATACCACCAGCGTTACCGCGACCACCAGGATGTTTCCTATGCTTGCCTATAAGCAAAAGTTGGGTTATGTTGTATTGCCGACAGTAGAACTGTTCATGCATATAGGTTAGGATATAGGTTCAGAAATTTATTCATTAAGTTTGAAACATGGTCAGAGTCGGTCAGTTCAATGTCAGGAGATTCAAGTTCAAAAAATTTTCAAGGTATTATAGAATATATTGCGAAGTTGTTGAGTAGACTTACCGATACGGCCATGACCGTGGCTCACATGTCCACGAAGCTTTCTTGTCTTCTTCTTGTGGGTGGACTGAAAACAAAATAGTATTAATAAAACCTCATTACTTGTACAATTATGTATTATATTTCGTTATCGTTTCGCACGTTGTTCGATTCGACGTAAAGGTAAGCTCGAGATAAACAGGCATGCGATACATTGTATATTTGAAAGCAATAACTTGAATATATCGTTTATATATTCACACGGAGTTAATCCCAATAATGTAATGTACACATTTAAAGTATTTTAGAGCAATTCAACACGCGGATGCTAGTAGATAATAATGGATTTGTTCGAAAGCATCGCTCGGACATGACACTCACCATCTTGAATCTGGCGTGAAGAAGGCAAAGCGTAAAGAACCGAAACTTGAAGCGCTTGCGCTGTCATGACGTACGCGGAGTTCATTGCGGAAACACGTACCGCCCTCGGCTGACGTATAGCGAAACTATGATGCCGGAGAAATACTCCGTGGATAAGGTAGGGTGACTTTTCTAAATCGAAGCAACGATCGAAATGCATTCATCAAGCGCTGGTAGAAAGAGAAGTCTACTTTGTCGCGACGGTTAATAATCGGTAAGAACATTTCTCGAAATACAAGGTTTGGAAAGTATGAGGAACAGAATGAAGATACATTAAGAAATAGATGCATCGTATCAAACTAATGTAATCATCAAATGATTTACTGGTTAAGGTAATTTAATGAATAATTTTATTTTATCATACCCGGAATAAAGGAAATTAATCAAGCAATTGAAAGGGGGATCTTTATTCAGCTCGCGCCCTAATAAGTATATTAGAAAAATATTCTGTAAAATTTATCCAACTTTTTCCGGTACAGATTTAGTAACAACAGTCAATTAAACTATAATAACAATAATTTTGGATTACGTGGTAGTTAACTATAGGGCTATTCACTGCATTGGCGGGGAAACAAATTTTCGTTGATCAGCAACTTAATGACACTTAGGCTTTATGAAATTGAAATCATTCAGAGTTCCAGGCCCCTAAATTCTGTGGAGAAATATTATTTTCATCGATCATTTTATCATCCGTTATCGATAATCTCCATAAGTGATTAATAATCTAATACATTATTTGATTATGGCGCCAATGAGGCTGATTCGCGGTTATCCGAGTAATATATCACATGCCCCCATCCGGTTCATGGGTCAACCGTCAGTTGTCTTTGATTAGGGGATGCAACAGGTCCGCGTCTGTTCTCTCCACGCGAATTACAATTACAGCGGCGATTTATCTGTAAGGTAAGTTATACAGGTTTTTCGTGCATTCTTCTCAATCGTGTCTCACAAAGAATCAGTGAAATCGGTTTGCGAACATCGATTATACATATTCGATTGTTTATAACTATATCTCGGCAAGATGGCGTCGGCTAACGGTGGCAGCGGATCGCGTTCTCCACAAGCCGCCAAAACTTTTCTTTCGTTTGTTTGTATTGGTATCTAGAGCTTAATTCATTGCCCGGAAAAATGTATCATACACATCGTGCGGGGTATTGTGGTGAGACTACAGTGTATCAATGGGGGCAGCGTAACGACACCTATAATTCCCCCCCAATTGCATAATTCCCGGCCAGTTGCATTTCGGATTTGTCGTGAGTTAGGCTAATTCGTGCGTGTTGATTAATCTCAGTGGATAGTGCGGTTGGTATAAATATCAGAGATCGCGAGATTCGTTTCGTTTACGAGCCTCGGAAGGCCGTTATATGACAGTGTTTTGCCTAATTGATTTGAAAAGCATTTGAGAACGTATCGACGCCTACTCTTCATTGTCTACAGGATTTTCGAACGAGTCGACAGTTAGTGTTTGTATAGCACAAGACTCCGTCTAGGATCCCGTCACACCCAGCGTTATAATTTTCTATCCAATTATTACTGTAACCTGTTGCGTTTGATAATTTCGTGATTAATTAACGTACGCCTATCACCCCCTATGCGATTCTCAGAGCATAGTTATGTATAGATGCTCTGAGATGGGATTAGACGGTCGCTCTGCTGCCATCCCTCGGTGTCTTATTGCAACGCTAATAGCGCGGAATGATTTTACTCCTTTCTTTCGACCTATAATAGTTAGTATACATACTTGTATCGGGGAATTACTTTTCTCATATTTCCATTATAGCTTATGAAACGCAATTTCACATTCTCGCTCCTTAACCATGATTGCCCATATTATATTGAACCGCATCCATGAATATAAACAGACTCATGTTAGCGAAGTCATGAAATAATGCAGTTTAAACAAATTTTTCTACTCTCAATTTATAGGCATCTGACAGAAGATCGAGCTGTCGCTTTTTGAGGAGTGTCATTGTTTTTATCAAGATTGAACAAAATACATTTTTTATTTATAAATTCGAAAATCGTATTGAAATAAACAAAATTAATCTTTCACTATATGATATATTTATATAAATGTTTATACTGAGTCATATTACTCGTATACATATATACTACTAATTACTGAAGAAATTACTGAACAATGGAAAAAACAAGAAAGAATAGCAAAAGGAATTCTAATGCTTGGGTTTGCAACAAAAGATAACACAGCCCAAGAAATCTTACAAAATCTGGATGCAATATATGAACGAAAAAGCTTAGCAACACAATTAGCTGTGGAAAAGAAATTACTGGGATTTAAATTTAAAGGTGATACCCCTCTAACAAAACATTTTATATTTTTTGATGAAATGATTATTCAATTACAAGCAGCAGGAGCAACATTAAATAAAATGAGTAAGGTTGCCAGACTATTATTAACCCTTGTGTTAATGACCGACTTTACCGACGTCTTTTAGCGACCGGGTACCCGGGTACCCACGGACCTTAAAATTTAAAATTTTGTTTGATTTATTAAAAAAAAAATTTTTTAATTTTTTTTTTTAATAAATATAAATAGTTATTGACAATTTTCAGTAAAAAAAAAAAACCGTAGAATTGTGAAAAATGACATCTGAAACTAGTGTGGGAGCCCAGGAGGTAGGCCGTAACTCTTTGATCGTAGCTGAACAACTGCCGATGAAGTGGGGGAGAATCTCAAGGCTACTTCTTTGTCTTTTATTGTGCACGAGATTCAAGTGTTTTTTGGTATAATTTGAGTTTTTGGTAAAATCAGACGTGGTTTATTTATGGTGTTTGTTGAACAGTGAAAAGTAAAGCTATGGAAGAACTGTCAAGAGCTGAATTTGCAAGGTAAACTAACTAAGAATATACGTAACATTTATAAATATTTATAAATATATAAAATAAACACATTTATAAATATTTTAATTATAATTGTATGTAATAATATTATTAACAAATAAAATAATACTATAATTATTTTTTTAGGTTAATACCTCACAATGTCTTCAATGTTATCAATAATATCATTTATTATTAATAAAAATGTAATATTTATTTATTTAGTAAATAAAATTTACTTGCATGCATATTTAAAAACTATTTTTTATTTATTTTCCATGCTTACTAATGTGGGTACCCGGGTACCCCGTTGCTAATGAGGCGATGGCTGAAGTTTAAACTAATTTAAAAAAAAAATTAAAACAAAATAAATTAAATGCACTCACGATTCTCTTTATTTTTAGTTAAAAAACGATGATCTGGAAGCTTAAAATGAAATATTAATTTTTTATTTAATTATTCATACTAAAACTGAAAAATGAAGGAAGTGAATCGAGCGAAAAAGTTTTGCAAACAGAGGTTCATCAACAGGGTAAATCACAGAAACAAAACAACGGAAATGTACAAAAATTCAACAATCAACGATCAAACTTGAAACAAAAGCCTTTCAATAAATTCACACGAGGGTTCAACTCACAAAAATATCAAAAGGACAAAAATTTCAAGAAAAGCCATTTCAATAATTACAACAATTGACGAGAAAAAATACTTTGTCACGTTTATAGACGAATTTACCCATTACACTGTTGTATATTTACTAAGTTATAAATCTGAAGTTTTTAAAAGGTTTCAAGACTTTGTTGCCAAAAGTGAAGCACATTTTAATTTAAAACTGGCTCACTTATACTGTGATAATGGGAGAGAGTATCTATCAAATGAATTTAAGACTTTTTGTACAGAGAAGGGAATTCAATATCATTTAACAGTACCCTACGCACCTCAACAAAATTCCGTAGCAGAACGTATGAATAGATCATTGACAGAAAAGGCACGGGCCATGATACATGGGGCAGAATTAGGCAAAGAACTTTGGGGAGAAGCAGTTTTAACTGCAGCCTATATAATAAACTTGTCACCAACTAAAGCTCTATCAATAAACAAGACTCCTTACAAACTATGGCACTATAAAAAGCCAAGACTCGACTACTTGAAGGTTTTTGGTAGTACCGTGTACGTTCATGATAAAATCAAAAGGGGTAAATTTGACAAACGTTCAAACAACGGAATACTTGTAGGTTATGAGGTAAATGGTTATAAAGTACTGAATACCGAAACAAATAAAATTATTATTGCTCGCGATGTTATTTTTGATGAAATAAATTTCAAAACATCACGTCCTCCTGTACATATTGAAGGGATTGAAACGGAAAATTCCAATATAAAAGGTCAAAAAGGGGAAACCGATCATAACCAAAATTCTAGTGTAACTAAACGACAAAAACTAGAAATTAATCCAAATACAGAAACTAATAAAAGGGAAGAGAGTAAAATTAACAAATCTGATACAGATGGAGTTGATAATGAAATCAACAAATCTGATATACAAGCAGATGGAGTTGATAATGAAATCAACAAATCTGATATACAAGCAGATGGAGTTGATAAAACGCCGTCTAAAGACGAAGCAATCTCTCAAAAAGGTTCGAATAAAAACGAACTGCGACGAAGTGCACGTATTAAAAACGAACCTACTATCTCTTACAACGAAGAGTATTGTTATCAAATAAATGCACAGTCGGTTGTTTCTGATATTCCTAAAACTTATGGGGAAATAAAAGATCGGGATGATAAGTTTGATGATTTATTGATGATTATTAGAAGAAGAAATTCATATGCAAGTATCAGAAGGTATAAAAACCAATGAAAATCGTGTATGCAAATTAAAGAAAGCGATATACGGATTCAAACCATCAGCTCGGTGTTGGTTTCAACATTTTGATAAGGTTCTCAAAGAACGAGGTTTCAAAAATTCGTCAGTTGACCATTGTTTATATTTTCTTGAAAGAGGCCATATAAATAGAAATATATATGTAATTTTATATGTTGATGATATTTTGAGTGTTACTTATGAAGAAAACACTATGACAAATTTCAAAAGATATTTAATGAAGCAATTCTCAATGATAGATATGAAGGAAGCAAAATTTTTCTTCGGAATAAATATTGAAAGAAAGAACAATATCATTACTTTAGATCAAAGCGCATACCTTCAGAGAATTCTTAATAGATTCAATATGAGTGATTGCAATGCAGTTAATACACCTTTATCAGTCAAATTAGACTATACTGCGTTAAATTCAGAGGTGTCTTGTCAAGCACCATGCAAAAATCTAATAGGATGCTCAATGTATGCAATGTTGTGCACTCGACCCGATTTGAGCTCTTAACTTGCTGAGTAGATATCAAAATAAAAATAATCAGGAATTATGGCAATGTTTGAAAAGGGTTTTAAGATATGTTAAAGGATCGTTGAAGCTAAAATTAATTTATAAAAGAAATGATTATAAAGATATGCTAGTTGGCTTTGTAGACTCTGATTGGGCAGGTAATGAACTCGATCGTAAAAGTACGTCTGGATTTGTATTCAAAATATTTGATCAGAATACGATCTCATGGAATACTAGAAGACAAAATTCAGTAGCCACATCTTCCACAGAAGCCGAATATATGGCACTTTATGAAGGGGCGAAAGAGGCTTGCTGGTTAAAATCTCTTTTAAAAAGCATTAATATAGATATTTCAACGCCCATAGTTATTTACGAAGATAATAATGGATGTATTGCAATAGCCAACAATCCCACAGATCATAAACGATCAAAAACATATCGATGTGAAATATCATTTTACAAGAGAAAAGGTTGAAGAGAAGGTAATAACTTTGAAATATATTCCCACAGGTCAACAATTAGCGGATACGTTCACGAAACCACTACCAGCAGTGCAGTTTTTGAAAATCCGAAACCAGATTGGTCTGGAAGAATAAGCTTCGTCAAATCAAATAAAAAAAAAAAAAAAAAAAACCTCAATTTTTGGTATTACAATCTAAGAAAGTAAAATGAATAATTATCTTATAATAGATATCATATTAATATGAAAATTAATAAATATACTGTAGAAATAAGTAATAAAGTATATATATCACAATACGTTTAACTATCACAATATGTTTAACTTGGTCTGATTGGGTTTTATTGGGGGTTTTCCCAATCCAAAGCAACGAATATTGGACCAATATTATATTCCCCAAAATGGCAAAGATGACATCAAACTGGCAAAGTGACAAAAATAAATAAATTAAATATGGCTATAAAGATTATTAATTTTGAGTGGGAGTATTGAAATAAACGAAATTAATCTTTCACTATATGATATATTTATATAAATGTTTATACTGAGTCATATTACTCGGTCTGCTCTCCTATGCACTTTGTTTGTATATATTGAAATAAGATAAACCATATTGAAGGGCCTATGATCCCTTAGTCTGCTAGGTCGTTTCTTTAGCCTCTAACTGGTAAAGAATTCATATTAAAGAATATAAAACCAGAAATACATTGACTCAATTCTTTTAGTTCCTCCTTGCTAAATTCCATAATCCCAATAAATCGAAACCACGTGAGTAGGACAGTCAAGCTATGGACATTTTTGTTAAGACTTATTACGAAGGTGGCGGCAGTGCAGATCCTTTTTCTATAAATTCAACCCCCACGTACCTATTTCGAATAAATATATACAATTATACCGTTATCATTCATCAGAATGTATATGCGCAGTGAAAGTGAAGTGTTTTTAAAATCTACCCACCTTATATGGAATTCATATACATATAATACATATTCGCAGTGCAGTGTAATTCTTCTCAATAACAGTTAGTGAAATTATCTCTAAATTCAACCCCCATCTGGGATACCTTATACGTATAATAAGCATTATCAGAGTGTGTAGTGAAAGTGAAGTGTTTTTTTTTAAATCTACCCACCGTATATGGAATTCATATACATATAATATATATTTCCAGTGCAGTGTATTTATTCTCAACAGCAGGTAGTGAAATTATCTCCAAATTCAACCCCCATCTGGGATACCTTATACCTATAATAAGCATTATCAGAGTGTGTAGTGAAAACGGAGTGTTTTTTAAATCTATACCCACAGTATGGTATTATCCATACATATAATACATATAGGTGCAGTGTAATATTCTGGTTCTTATCGCCCGGATTATCATATTATTGGATACCAATACGTCTTCATCATTCCCATATATCCCGAGATCCAGAGTGGTGAGTTTCGCATGCGATATAAAATTCCTCGGTTGATCGGTCGATTCACGCTACGATCCCATATCGTTAGCGCCGTCAGTGAGACCGTTGTATACAAACTATCTCTTTCTCTTCATCTCTTTTTCTCTTATTGCGTGGCGTGGCGATAATATTGACTATTTCTATGTATTTATTTCATGCAGTATTAGTCAGCTCGCGTTTTTGTTTGTATAGGTATACATTCACAGATTATCAAAATTAATTCTCACTTATAATCATTTTTTTATGCATATACAATTTATTTCTAACTTACAATATAATTATTTAATTCATTGTTTTATCCTAATTCATTGACAAAGATCTAGAAAAAATCACATAACGAACAGAGTTCCGTGAATTAACCCTTTTTTTCCCAGCTACAGCACTACATCTACATAATATGGAGGCATACAACTCCGGTAAGTTTTCACCACGGTTTGAATGACGAAGAATGCATCTGTTGGTGTAAATGTCTAGGTACACTTCGGCAGGATTGACGTTTACTGTTATGAGGGGGGAGTGTGTCTGTATGCGAGATGCATGTCTTGAATATATCGTCTTGGCGTTCGGTGGGCTCGGGGGTTTAAGGCGAGGGGCAGGCAGGACGCGCGATAATTTAAGGCCGTTCTATATTATTTAAATATAACAATCAATCCACAGCGTCAAGTGATTAAATCATACTACAGGCACAAGTCATCGGAAATTAATTTTTCTTCAGATATTATGGGTATAAATGCATTGTACAATAAAAACATCTCGACAATTACTTTCAGCTATGTAATATTCTGTTCTTCACATAATTATTTTACATATATATGTTACATACATACGTACGTCGCGGTCGCGGTGCCAAAAATATTTAATCACTTGAATGGGCAAAACGCTCCCGCTGCACCTCTGTGTTTACGTGGGGCACAGAGGTCAGGGAAGAGCTGCGCTCGAAGAGGACGCCGATCGCCACGCTAACGCCATAGACTCCATGCTTTTCTATACCTATAACTTTTCTTGTTTCTGTTATTTACATTTCTTCGGACAATAGTCGCGAAAGAAATGTAATATTTTCTTCTCACAAAATCCGTTTTATACGTTAACAATTTTTCAGGTACATAATTGGTATACTGCTGCAGGACTTTGGTTTCTGCAGTAGACACGATTTCTTTTTTTTCATTATAATTAATCACCGTTTCTGTGTTGAAAATCTTGAAAATATCTTTTTTCAGCATCTGTAAATCACAGAAATCATAGTCATTTTATTTTTTCACATTCTTACCATCGGGGTAAAACAGTGCGCAGTGCGCTGTATACTTCCTACCCTTATCGGTGGATCTCACGACAAACCATATCCCGGTAACACGGATTGCGCAGGTAAGCCACTGCGCTCGGCTAATCCGATCGTATCGGTAGGTTAAACAAGTGACTGCTACGGGGCAGCACATTTACCACCACGTTTAATCTCCCATCTCATTGCCTCACGGACGTAGTATAGTATGGTATTCGCTTTGTAAACAGCTGTCGAAAGTCGAGGGATTCATGGAATGATGGAAGTGGGATTTTAATATGGCCGCGATACCGCGAGACTTACGAGACGTTTGATAACAGCAGATTAATTATTATTCGCTTACAATACCTGATCGGTGTATGTACGGACACTGACAAACATACACACTCATAACTATTCCGTGAATTGTGACAAAGAGAAATACCAATACAATTATAACTATGGTGGTTACGCGGTATGCTTGTGGTGTGGAATGCGGTGTTCAAGAGGATGTGACCCTCGATGAGTAAGTATCTACCATGCCTATAGGTATGTCTTTACGCGCTGCACAGTTCCATTCAATTCTCTATCTTCTTTTCACTTCTAACTTATAATTTGGTCAATAAGGTTGAGGCAAATCTCATTCCTATATGTGCATTTTATTGTTTCAACATTCTCATGTATTCCCTCAGCCATTGAAAGAAATCCAATTTGCATTTTTTCAACCACTCGTCAACCCTCACTTATTATTTATTTATTTTTCAAATTTTGTTCGCCGGTAGCCGTCTCCGTTGGTAAGGTGTTCACGTCACACGTGCTAGCGGTATCATCGACGTCAACACTTTGCCGGAATCTAAAAACGGTCGCTGCATTCGTTCATAGAGGTCGCCAGCTGCTTCGGACTTCAGTAAAAATAAAATAGGTATGCAGTTAATTTGTATTTCGAATTACATATTTACATACATAATTTTTCAATCTTAGTAAAAATAAAAGTTGTAAAAATTGTTTTGAACAATTCGTAGTAAAATGTACATAATGAAATTTTCGTAAAAAACAATAAATACGAAGATACGATTGTTAACAATTAACGATGCGAGTTTTAACCAAGATAATATACATATGACATCATGAATTATTTTCTAAGTTAGAAAACAACAATCTTCGGAGGATAATATCCACGAGTTATATTTGGGAATTTCGAAATGAAATTCTCGGTATATGCGGTTTATTTTTTAAACTTATGTATCTGCACCGATGCAATAACATTATACTTATACTGTATATATCCGCAGTTGGTTTGGAATTTCCTTTGAAAAAAAATAATGTTGTTCCCTCGTTAAAATTACATTTAATAGTACGATTATCGCATAATATTTTAAAAACGACCGATTTTTTCTTCTAAAAAATATTAACATACATTCAATTGCGCGAATCCACTATTATAATAATTAGGATTAAAGGTCGCGGAAGGATACAACACGCGTGGAATAAAGTTCTTCATCAATCGACACATACACGGGCCATGTACCGTTCTAACGTTACTTTATATCAGGTTACGTTTACTTGTATGGATGATGTACAGATATAGGAAAAGATCAGCGAAAGATATAAATATGTAGTAGTTTTAGGGCTTGGCTGACGTGAGTCTTGTTCGTATTACAAGCCAGATTCCTCATAGTTCCTCAAGGCCCGAGACTATAGGCGACTAAATGCCCGCAGCAACTTATAGGATGTACCTACATACCTACGAACGTATGTATCGCATACCTATTACACCCATGTACGAGTAGGTATATATGTGTGTGATACACATACGGGCGTTACTGCCTACGGCTTACTGCTTACGGTTCACGCATTCCCGCGCCGCGCTTCGGCCTACGTCCGCCCGTCTTCCATGAGATTACGGATCTCGTGTCCGGTGATCGGGAAGACGGGGAGGGGATAAGAGCACCTGTCAGACAGCCTCAATCCCGAAAGATCTTGCTCCTGATCGAGATTCAATTCATACCGATTACAGATTTTATTTCTTGTGCAGAGTTAATTCAACTACATCGGAAATTTTTTTATCTCCGTTATACTTGCGGGGCACCTTATAGTACCTAGTTCTCGGATGATTTTAATTTATTGTATGGCTCCAGGGTGACTAACAAATCTCTTCTGCAATACCGGGAGTTATAGAATAACAATAAAGGCATATAAATAATACGTAAACTTATATTCTTTGTCACGTTATTTTCCAAATGCAAAGGAGTATTATAACGCGCGTTACTTGTCGACGAGTCCAACGACCTTGATACCCTCTTCCAACTCTCTTTCACATATATGTACACAACAGACCCGGGGGCGCGTCTTTGTCATTCCCTACAACGTGGCGTTCAGCAGTTTGAGATTCAGGAGAGGTATCCATATGTACCTGCGTCGCGTTTTTACTGCACAGAGCCGCTGTTCGTATAATCCCCTTCTTCGACTCGCGGGGGAAGAAGAAACACCAATTCGTCCATCCGATCCGCGTAGCTGTAATAGTTAGGTACATAATATTTCGTCCGTTTCGTTTCATCCGGGGGTAAAAAAAATTAAAGACCAATATCCTCTCGTATCGACAGCAATTCTCGAAAGAGTTTCTCATAATACGCGAATTCGTATACCTACTGTTATATGTATACCTATATATTACGGGTATCAAATATTTTGAAGAAATTTTATTTATCGTAAGTATTATACCTATATGCATATTATAACGGCGAATATTTTCTGTTTTACGCGTGGGCCTTGTCCTCGAGTCAATAACCACTTCCGCCAGATACTTACTCGTGTCGTGTCAGGTTTGAACACGTTGGCTGTTATGGCTTGTAGAGTTGTGGGAATCGACGGTCGACGTTGAGTTCCTGGACAATCGTTCTACGAAGGCGTGCACACGCCGCACGCCGCACGGTGCGGTGCATTCCTTCGAAGGCCAGCAACGACGAACGATCGGGGCGCGTCCCGTACGCTCGTTTATGTATGGACGTATGTATACATATATATGTGGATACTTGTCTCACATGTGTTGCATGTGGTGGTATATAAATATAATAGATCTATGTTTAAACGTGTATAGGCACGTATGGACCTTGCATGTAGCCTTGCGACGAATTAGTAATTCCTCGTGCCGCGCCTTCCTCCTCTTCCTCCTCCTCCTCCTCCTTTTTCTCCTCTTCCTCTTTCTTCAAAATACAACGCCCTTCTTCTTCGTTCGGCATCACAACATTGTAGTCGCGGCTATATGTTAGCTCGATTCTGATTCTCACTAGAGCGGAAGCGCATAGCTGGACGTTCCTTCGTAAGGCAATAACGGACCCGACGTGATGCACTGTGGCCTTCTCGCCGGTTATGAATTGTTAAAGCCGTTTGCCCTTTTTTTTTCATCGTGTGATAGGTCTTCCATATTTAATTACTCACATTCTCTATACTGTTAATTTTTGGGAATGGGATAAATTTTTCAACTATACCTTAAACTGTGCTTTGATAAGAATAATGAGATCGCTGCGCTATGCTCTCTCTTTCTCTCTTTTTTTCTTTTCTTTTTCTTTCTTTTAAACGGAACTTCAATTTTTCACTGCCACATTGGAGGTGTCTAAACTTACAATTTTTCTGTAACACGTTGCATCGTATTATATACCTATATGTCGGAAAAAAAAATCAAAGTATGTATTTCGCTGCTGCAATTAATTATATCTTACATAGATATCCGAAGCGAGTTATTTTAATTTCAAGCATATATATATATATATCGCATCGATTATAAATGATGAAAAAGTTGTTTACATTTTTGTTTTTACGGTTCATCGCTGTTATACCATATTCGATCTGATAACGCCGACGCTAAGACGAGTTCTCGTATTATACATATTATACTTCCTCGTCTGTGATCTAATTGAGGCGGTGATTTAATCGTTAAATTTTTGACATTTTTCTACACATTTTATTTATTAACTTTCGAAACTGACTAAACCTCTGGTACAGACTTTCAGGGAAAATTAAATGAACATTTTTATACCTGATGCAGGTAAACAGACAAGTATTTATATATAATATGGAAGTATAAAATGAATTAACTCTCCGCAACGGGATCAGTTGACGTTCGAAATTAACGGGCAAGTTTTTCGACCTCTATACATAATGTCCATAAAGACATGTATAGGTAGGTATGTATACATATATGTATGTATTACATAGTTAGCATAGATACCTATGATACATGTATATATCTGTATAAATTTGGGGTACGTGGAGATGCGTATTATATATGGTATAAATTAGGCACATATATTTTGTCCGTGTTCACTTGTCGTAGCGATTATATAGTTTCACAAATGTTAATGCTAATACGAGGATGTATATTGTCGGACGTGACGTGTCCTCGCCTCTTTGCAGCGTTCCTCTTCCGCATATTCGTGACTGTTGAGAAGCCACGGTTGCGTAACGCCTTCTCTTCCTTGAATCTCAAATGTCTACTGTAACGCTGTATAATATACATGAGGGTGTAGGTAGTTTTTGTTGTTGTGTGTTGCGTGTATACGGACGTATTACAACCACTGTCATTTACAGTCCATACAAACTCCATTCTCTTATATCCCCCACCTCGTTCAAACTCCTCGTGTGGTGCTGCACGCCTGTAATATATCTAGCCACTTCGCAACAGCTTTTTTTTTTGTCCTATCTGCACCGAAAGTATGTTATTACGTGCATGTAAGCCGGGCAGAAAGTGACTTTTTTACGCTCTAGTGCGGCAAAGTGAGCTCTAGGATGGAAAGTGGTAGTTTATCGCACTAGGGCTCACCTTGTAGCACTAGATTAGAAAATAAAACTACTTTTCGTTCATTTTTACATGCACTTCAAAGCAAACTTTGAAAGAAAAAAAAAAAAAAAACAACAACAACAAAAGATAACTCCATGTCTGCATTTATGAAATTTTTCTTCTCTACAAATTGAAAACCTAACATTTTCGCTCACGCAATGATGATCAATAGACTCTGCAGTTATAACAACTTATACTCGAGGTTCTATCGCAGTGACTAAATATTTATCTGACTGACCGTGAGGCCGTAAATTTAGTCAATTTAACCGAAATCTTCGCTCTAGTGTATATACGAACAGTGTAATAATTAGGTATAGTCATACTCTACGTCTTGGACACTACTCCACAGCGATCGTCCTTGCTCACAGGTGTCGATAAAATTGATCCAGTTCCGCGTAGGTTTAAATATAAACCTCGAGATATATGCATAATTATATGCGCGTGGAAACCCCGCGCGTTAGTTAATCACATAGTTATAGCTGTCTGTATAGTATAGGTATACCTAATATGTTGCGGTTTCCTTCGCTCGCGTATACGTATTCTGCTGCCTAACGCGTATACCTACTGGAATGAAAAATGACCCAGTTTTCCGCGATCAGCCCCTGCAGGGATAATTAGAATGAAATAACGAAACGTCGAAACACACGCGACCACCACCTGAGATGTGAGAAACTGAATTCCCCCTCTTGACAGAACGGACCACTGTACCCACACGTATTACGTGCACGTGGATGTACGTACGAGTACGAATACGAGTTAGTGCTAGTGACTTGGTGCGCGCGAGAGTACGTAACAGGAAATAATGTGGCATGAATATTAACAAGCCACCTCGCGGTAGTGCCGACCCGGTCCCTCGCAGTCGCGTCGTCGCGCAAGTGCCTGTTTTTAGCGCCCGCGGGCACAGCGATCAGATTCATCTCCCGCAATGGTTGTTGTACGATTATTTTATACCGAGGGGACAATTACACGCGTTATATTTATAGTATTACAGAACGTATGAATCTTTACTCCGCGCAGAATGTTTGTTAAGTTTTTTTTTTATTTATTTTTGTTGTTTATCAGGGAATATCGTATTAATATTCGTTCTCATTAGCTTCGTTTAATTAGGAATCGATGAATGCACGTGGGGATTAGTCAATTCACGTGAAGTATCATCGCATATATTCTATACGATATTGTTACAGTAGAATTTCCAATGACAGTTGGCTGCTGCACAGCAGTTATGGCGAGTGCGTCGTTCGTCGATCGTCACGTCGATGTGGTTAACAAAGGCGCCACACCCTGAAGGAGTGAGTTACACTAGGTGGGTGTCGTCTGATCGCGAGTCGCGGCACGCCGTCCTGTTGCTCCCGTAATACTTGGAACAACAAGGCGACCCTGCCTGCCGTGTGCTGCACTACCTAGACTGTATGTGTATTTCTACCTTTGCCACTTCCATCGCTAATATCACCTCGTAGAGGTCGAAGTGCCTCGGGGCGAAAGACCGTTGATCGGTGGTCACGTCTCCGCGTCTTATTTTCATTCGTGCGTCTCGACTTCCGCTGAACATTACTAATATGCACAGAGATTTTATCCGATACATATTTTTGATCAATGTCTACGAATTTTTTTCTGTCTTTAATTCTTCAACTACAGGTTTGATAAGCTTTTTCTCTTTTTTTAACTGCAGATAATCTTTTCACGTGATATGATAATATAACTATGAGATATACAGTAGGAATATTATATGATCCAGAGGTACACGACGAGTGGGCGAAGGTGTAAGGACCGTTACTCGTTGATCGTTAGGCCAATGTTATATACCATATATTAACATTCATATATATCTGTATGTGGATACATAATACTTGCAGTACGTGTACATACGGGTCATTGGTGATGTCGAGAAAATAAATGATGGTTTGTCCGTCAAGTGTGAGACGTGCAGGTCTTTGGTAGTATATACATACATACCTAGCTATAGAGTTCTTCGTATTATGATAACCGGATATAGGTATATGGCGTGAGAATCAGGTGGTTAATTCTCAGCTGATGTACCTGTACCTTCCAATCAGTCATACGGCGCTTCATCCATGAATATTGCCTATAAAGTTTCTTTTTCTTTTTTCTTTCTCTTCTCTCTTCTCTCTCTCTATCTCTCTATCTCGCAACCTAAATAATTAGGTATTTATACGTACGAAGATGACCAAAAGGTTGCGGTCAGGTTTCGGGCAATGCTTCGGGCAACCGATGTTATACCGCGGCGTAGCGTTATACGTGATTAATACTTATTCATTAACAGCTCGTTTCCTTTGCCTGACAATCTATCGCTAGACAAGAGTCATCGTCTTCTTAATTCCTTAGCTGATAGGGTATTTATTACCGCACGATAGCTGGCACCGGCCGTGGGACTAAACTCTATATAAAGAGATCCGTTCATTTTTGTTCTAAAAAATTGAAGAATAACCGAACAAAAATCAATGTATGCACCGCTGCATTTATGTAGACATATATACAGGTATAATGGATGCGGACGTGTATATGTCCAGGTATGTGTTGTTTTCCCGGTTACGCAAGTCGATGGAGGAGGAAGAAGAGGAGGAGGAGGAGCCCACATTGCACCGCGTTGCATCGCGTCGCAGGTTCCTCGGGCCCCCGGGGGTGTATGTATATAGAGTTGGGCCGCGATCTTGCGGACAATGGGTCTTGAAATACGCACCGCACGCACCGCAGCTACTCGATGACTAGCCGGTCACGCCGTCACGTAGCGGGAGCCTACAACTGCCTTACAACACATTAAACCCCGAACGAATACTAATATTTTTTTTTTAACCGATCGTCGCCGTTCCCGTCGCTCTCCGCACCTCGTTGAATATTATGATCGCTATAGTGTACAAGTATATCTATATACTAGATATAGTACCTGTAACCTGTACTGATCGATACTCGTGAGCGTTTCATAGGGACATCGGCCCGACTGTCGAACGTCTAAATCAGATCGCGTTTGGAATTTTTAAACCAGCCGCGGGGTCGACCTCTTTCTTAGCAACAAGTCTATTGTACCGCAGCTATAACGATACTTGTAATTGTAGTTGTATGTACGATTAATCATAATTGCCAGTTTGAATACAAATAGAAATGAACACACGGGTTCTCCCGATCTCTCCCTGATGATGATCCCTGCTTTGCTCATGGCGATAAAAATTAATCCCAAGCATTTCGAAGCGGATAAAGATTACGGGAAAAACCCTGTCACGCGGAATTATCATTCTTTCACGTACCTACCTACTGGATTGAACTTTGCATATTTATACGCAGGCGTACGTATGATTTAATACCGAACATTAGCGCTGCTGGCATATAACGTACGTTGTTGACCAAGAACATAAGGCGTGAGGAAATGAAGGGAAGGGCACTCCCACGGGCTATATTAATTTTTTTCAATTTTAATTGAACCCACTAGCAGCAGCCAGCTTTATAGCGACTGCAGACGAACAATGCAGTCGTCGTCGTCGCATCAAACGTCGAGTGTCGAGCGTTACCGCATGCGATGCGCAATTAGTTGTCGCAATCTACGAAGAGAAGCTCGCGGTTCCGCAGCCTCGCTTTCTCTCACGACTCGGCCTCGGATCTAACGATTGAGACGATATGCTAGTCTCTTGCTGCTGCTGTTGCTGCTGCAAAAACAGAAGAAGATGAGAACACGAGGAAGTCGAAGAGGAATGAGTTGTCTGTCCATCAAACGCGGCACGATATGACAAAAGGATTCGTTCGTTTCAAACAGCGAGGAATGATAACTAATCATAAATCGAAGGGTGTTTTTCTTCTTTTTTATTTTCTCTCCATCGCTTCCTTCGTCTTTTTCTTCCTTTTTTTTTCTACAAATCCAGGAAGTCGCGAGGACGACAATCCCACTTTTTTTATTTTCTTATCTCTCACATCTGAATTCTTATTAAGGAGATTGCCATAGTCAAAAATGAATGCTTTTTGTTAAATTTATCAGGGGATAGTCAAGACATTGGGTAGTCGTATGATTATTATATTTGTGATCTGAGGATGTCCCTAAAAATACGATAAAAAAAAAAAAAAAAAAATATCAAAATCATAAAGAAACGGTAAGCTCTCGATTTTTCATTTTAAATCGCTTTCAAATAGTGAAAAATCTAGTAGATTGGTTCGATTCCACTCTTCGATGGCTTATTTTGTTCAGACAAGTATTTTCCACAAATTCACTATAACAAATTATTTTTTTTGTCAATAGGCAATTCTATATCGTTATTTGTTGATCGGGATTGACCGAGGTCCAATCTTGTGAAATTGAATATTCAACGTCACCAATGCGATGAAAAAGTGACCCAGTGGTATTTTGGAGAATACTTTTAAATGATAAATTTAACAAAAAGTATTGATATTTGACTAGCCAACCTCTTTAACTAGTGGGTACACGTGCAGATATATAGCCACGCAACGGAAGCTGATAATTGTGTAACGCTGATATTTCGCTGGTCGTACTAATCATATTCATTATACACTCCTGCAGCCTCAAGTCTCAGCCGCACGGCGTGTTCCTACGATTATCATAATACCCTCGAGGCAAATATCCCTCAAGATTTATCTCTTCGATTCAGCAGTTAGGTATATATATATAAATATATATATATATATATATATATATATATATATATATATATATATATATATATATATATATATATATATATATATATATATATATATATATATATATATATATATGTATAATAGTTTCCCACCGCATGAACCGAAGAAGGAAGAAACTTTTGTGGATTAACCTCGCTGCTGGTACCAAGATCCGTTCCGGAAGTAGCCGAATTTTTCTTCGTCGCTAGACAGACGTCATACCTATATCTATAACTAGCATAAGTTTGTTTCTTGGCATCGTTAATATATATAAATATCATCCGACAAATGGATTTCTAACGGTTAGGTCGCCAGCGTCATGTCACTTCCCTCGGGGCTCACTGCACGTATATATACACATACAACTTAGGTCGTACAAAATATATACACAAATATTGTAACTATGAGTACATATTTCTATGAGATATGATATACCTATATGTCGAGGTAAGTGTAGGTGCGGACGCTGCGCTTGTAGTACAACATGAAGGCTCTTGCAGAAGTAAAGAGGCGATGAAAGTACTCGACTGACTCCCGCGAGTCGTGGCTCACAATCGGTGGTTCGGTCAATTCAAAGCGGTAGTTTTACCTCTCTCATATTGCCCGTTCCTCAATCCATCCCGACATTCTGTCGACTGTTTTGCCCAACCTGTTAAGCCGAGATTACCCATACCTGTATCCTTGCCTCGCCTCGGCACGGGTCATATTTCTCGTTGATTCGTGATTCGGGATTTTTATACACCGCTGCAGAGACAGACAATGGTTTGTAATTATCAGGGCATACAGCAGCGTTAAGGTGCGTGGAAGGTATACCCTTCCCTTCACCCCTCGCGCACTCATGCTACGGGCGGTAGCAGTACCGATGACGTAGTGAGACCTATAAATACTCGATAGACAAGAGTTGGTTTATATTATTACTAGTTTGACAACCGTTGCCACGTCCAGTACCTACCTACCTAACGTTTTGCTAATAGAGTTGCGTAACGGACTGGACGAGCGTCTCTATCGATATACCAATGCAGTAGATATTGGCACAAGCAAGTATCGTGTACGGGATTTTATTTCACTCTGTATGGTGGACAAAATTCTGCAATAGACAGCTGCAACTGCAACTGCAACTGTTAGATAAACGAAGTAAGGTCAGGGGACGCTGGTATTGCCGGTATTGTGGTTAGTGAGAGTTGCGCAACGCGGGTATATATAGGTGTATATACACTGTATTATACCAATAGCGAATAGCATCATCTCAGCGTGGCGCAAAACAAACCGACAAAAAATAATAAGCTGGTAGTGCTGCTGCTGTAACAAAGTATCAATAAGCTCCGATATGGTGACAAGTTCTTCTACATCATACATATACATACGTATATATATAGAAATTCAAGTATTCTCTTCCGCGTATCAAGATATTTAATTATACAGAGATGGTTCATTCTCGGAGGTAGTTATAGCTATAGGAAGCTCATGCACACCACGGACTTCCCGGCATCGACAGAATTATTGGGATATGAAGTCACGCGTGAACCTATATGCAAATACGACTTAACATATATATGTGTATCGTCATCAGTGTGTATGGTAATTATTGGTCTGTGGTTTAGACCAGATAGAATCCGGAAGACGTAGAATGCGCTGGATACGAATCTGCGTCAATCAGTAAGAGGAATTTTGCTCGTGATTCATTGTTCCTCGAGTCACCATGCGGTATACAGGACCAGGCGATTGGAGATGTGTTGATGATGTAGCGGACTTGTGCACCGTATAGATTCCTCCTTTCAGTCCACTTACCCTACCTTTACTATGTCTTCACCTCCGGCTAACATACCACCTGCACCTGCGGCTGCAGGAAGCAAAATGCCAGAATTATATAATATAGCGTCGATCTCCGGTGGCTAAGATCCATCACAGTTTTGGTTTACGAAATGAAGGATCACCCCAAAGTAGGTAGTATACTAGTGGCGAAATGAAATACCAGCCCGCCTTACGCAATAGAACATAAGCATAAGCATAAGCATAAGCAGCACCAGCAGCAGCAGCAGCAGTAAAGCCGGTATAATTCTGGGTTAAACAATATTATGTCACGAGGAAAGCGAGGTGGATTGCGTAATGCGGTCGTGTGAGTTACTCCGTTTCGTTTCAACTCTCAGCGATTTATACCTATAATACTTATATACTCGAGGCGGTAGAGTCGTGAAGGATGTTGATGGGTAGGGAAAGGTGGAGAGGTTCCCTCGACGTGAGGAAGGTAGATATATATCGGATGATGATGCTGTTGCTGCCGGTGCCGATGCTGGCGATGGTGATGGTGCTGCCGTGACATTTATGAATGAAAGTTCTTGCACCGAAGACACTTTACACTTTGTGCGAGAGAACTTCTTTGCTCCGGCCGTTCAACTGGTTCCAGCTATGGCTTCATTCTGGACCCCGTAATCGATTAAGTAATCGAAATTTTTTCTTACGCAACATTGTACCAAGATATTATTCGGCTTAACTGTTATAAATTCGATGATGTAAACGACGAATCGCCCCAATTGGAGAGTACAGTCTTCTTCACCGACGTATATCATATATAGGTGTAGGTACAATAGTTCAAACTCCCTCGTGCAACTTGACTCGATATATATACTCTCTGTCACGTATACCTACAGCAGCTACGTGTAGAACAAAGTGTAATATCATGTTCTTCGAACCGCGGAGCCTCATCCTCAAAGGAAGGTTCCGATCCGTTCGATTTGGGTTCGGGTTTGAAATTTATATGGAATTGAGGTGAGGCGTTTCCGTCGTCGCGCGAGACTAAATACAAAGAGACGGTGAACCGGGTTCGCGTAGTAAAAACTCGCCCCGAGATGTGCGCTCACAGGAAGTCGGGTCTTGCTTAGTTTTTATTTATTTATTTTTTTATTGGCGTTGCGATCAGCTCGAGTGACCACGAAATCGGGGTCCAGTCACTCCACCACGTTATATATCGTACCGCCTCGAGGATTCCGTTTCGCTCCTCGAACCGACGCGAACGCCATTGCCCTTATATAGGTGCGCAACAGAGTCTCAGATTTTTATTCACACATCCATGCATCCATCCATCGTTCGTGTATATGTGTACACCTATTCACGGGTAATGATTCAGCTGGAACAAATTAGGCTTACTTCCGCCGTCGGATTCGAACACGGTCGAGGTGCACCAGAAATCTTTTTATATCATGGTTTTTGTGTCAGTCGGTTGACCGCGCGATCAAACCATTAAACTGAATAGTACCGTTCAAAAAACAAAAACAAAAACAAAAAAAAATAAAGAAATAATACGAAAAAGGTAAAAAACGTAAATACATCTACTATACAAAATTGGATAGCCCCTAGGTACGTGTACTATACATGTACTGTACCTACAGCTATCCTGAGGCACCCATAAAGCCCAATAATCATTTCTTTCCTTTCAACAACTGACTACGAGAAGAAGGACGTATTCAATCGATAAGATTTTTAGATATGGTCAATTTTTGAAAACCAATTACCGAAATCACGCTTTTTAGTATTATTGGCCGATGAATTGTGCCCGTATATCCATAGAATCGAGTCGTTGACTCCAGCTCCGCAAAGGTGAAATTTAAAATTCGTCACGACGAGCTGATACTCGGACGTGGCTTGCAGGAAAGAATTGCGAAGCAGGACTTCCAGCGCGTATAACAAGCCGCGTACGTACAAGCGGTTACGAAAATTGCAACTCAAGTAGGTAGCTTATAGCTTAGACAGCCGGTACGAACGTACGTTGTTCGTGAGAAATCCTCTGGGACACGTACTGTTTTTATAAACTAGCCAAGAGCGCAACTGAACCAAACTCAACTGAACGGGGATTGAGAAAGACCGCGCGAAAGAGATAGAGAAGCAAGGAAAAAACTAAAATACAAAAAAGTATTAAAAAAAGAGCAAAAAAAAAAATAAATAAAAAAAAAAGAAATTAAGAAACATAAGGCAAACAATCTAGGAGCGCGTTACTCCGTGAACGCGCGTGTAGTAAATTCCAGCCCACGTTCTCCACATATTGACTCTAGGCCCGAGATGTTTACAGTTCTCATAGTCTTTCATTATCTCTTTGTCTATCTGTGTGTACTTCCTCGCTTCCGGTTACATAGCTTGGCGTCCCGTAGTCAACTCTATAGGACAGAGAGTGGAGAGAGAGAGAGAGAGAGGCGTTCATACTCTGTCAAAATTTCGATTATAGGTACCCAGATTTCCGGGCGATAGATACCTAGGTCTCTTGACGTAGGGCAGCACCGACAATGAATCGGACATTTCCGCTGAACATAATGGTCATGGTTTTAGACGAAGAAATATATAAAAATCTTACAAAATGGACAAAGAGCATATTATTCCAGGTTCGGCTCCACGTTGTCTAACAAGTTCCAATCACGTGGTATACACATCGTATTTTTCGCAATTCAATTAAATTATTCTCTCTTTATATAACATACTACATGCTTTCTTAATTGCAAGAATTTTTCCCTTAACAAAGGAGTGGAAAAATTCCTACCGCATGTAGCAGTCGAGGAAAAGATTAGGAGAGATGATCGGACCGTTGGGATAAGAAGAGATGTATATATAACGGAAGGAACTCTTGGTTTAAAAGTGACAAAAGGTTATTAGGTACTTTTTGACTGGTCTAAAATTTCTTCAACTTTGTCAAAATATAGCTGCGCGTATATATGTAGGTACTAAGAGATGGTATATAAACTCTAAATAGTTGAAGCCAAGGAGGCGTGGACGGTTGGGATCGAGCGAAGATCTTCTGTAGCCATAAAGAGGGATCTATAAGAATCGTAAAGGGAATCTATGGGGATCTATAACGCCTCGGTTGTCACCGTCTTTAGACGTGGCTCGTCTGACGGTTGGCACCGATTGTTCGGTTGGTCGGCGGCGGCAATGACTTTGAGATTTTGTGCGTTCTTAGGGATCCCGAGGGGATTTTAGGGCGCGAAATATTCTCCTCTAAGAACAGAAAGACGTCGTTGTTCGGGGGAGAAATTTTTCTACCTGCTGGTTCTTCGAGAAGATGCGATCGGGCAAGGCGAGTGGTCCGGCTTTTGTCCAAAAAGTAGGATGAGGAGGAGGTAGCGGTCGCTGGTGCATTTACATCTGACCGTTCAGGTTCATCCTGCAGAATTCCTTTTCTCGCTCGAACGATCGTTTGAATCCACGATAGTTGGCGCCTGCCATCTCCGCTCTGACAGATATCGGTTTGACGGAAATTTCGTCCGACGTTTTCGTCCATGAGGAAAAAAAAATTCTAAAAAAGATTCACCTCGGGATGGGAACCGCGATCTATGATACGTACGAAGATGCGTTTTGTATGTAGATGTCGCCCACGCATACTTCCAGTCCACGAGGCCTGCCCTGCACCTGCGCTGCATGCTTTGAAGGGAGTGAAAAAACCCTAACCCTAACCCTGACCCTGGGACCAATCTATTTTTCTATTCCTTGGAAACAATTCCTCATAATCACGGTGATGTTAAGTTACCTGCCGAACTAGGTATGGTGTCGAGCTTCTGGTCAGCCCGTGGCCTTTCTCGAAGGGGAATTTCCCTATTGTCTCCAAGAAACAGTCCTCAGCTAGCCCGCATGGGATTTGCTTCGTGCGTAGGCTATGGCTTTTAGCTTTTCATATGATAAATATGTTTTCGAATAACCACGTCAAGCCCGCGGGGGCGAGGAATGAGGCTTTGTCAGACATTGGATCGTGAGGTGATTATTGGTGAGCAATCGTGCGGTCGAACGGTGAACGGAAACGCAGTAACGTTAATGATTAGGCTATAAATAATCGGCTCGGGTCTATGTAGGCCGTAATCGTTCGCACGCTGTGTTAGCTGTACTATATAACCTACCCATCTCGTACTCGGAGATGATCATCCCACTTGTTGCGTTGCGACTTATCTTCGGGTCTGCGTAACTTTGATTTTGAAACTTGAAATTTAGCGATCCTCGCCTCTTCGCTCGTGGATCGGGGTTAACAGACTCTCGATTAAATCGGTCAAATTTAACTTTTTGAGCAATCTCCAAGTAGATATCAATCTACAATATGCAGACCTATGAATCGATCGATCGTTTTCACCCAAAAAATTCTAACGCTGATATATATCTTTGTATACATATAAAATGAAAGTTGTGAAGAATCGTGTGGAGTTAGGTATATCGATACACCGTGGCAGGTAGGTATTCCGCATAGAATAAGAGGACCTGCTGCTCTTTGGACAGCAGCAACGATTCGTTCTTCCTTCGCTTTTTGCACGTTGCAACATCCCCTCCGTTTCCCTACCCGATAGCCATTAGCTCATCTTACGCAATACTTGGCGAGTTCACCTCGCCGCAGCACGAGTGGATGAACTTTTCCATATCGAGGACGCTTATGAAATAATCTACGGTGAATCTTGGCGGATATAACGTTCTTGTGTACAGCGTTGCGTTAGGCCGTGTTCACTCGGGACTAACTGTAAGTAGGTTTCAATGAATATACGAGACCCAGGACTTCACTTATCCACATTCGCGTCTTGACTATACGCGATATTACAGCTGCTGGGCTCTCCACGAGAGAGAAAGATAGACAGAGAGAGAGAGAGAGAGAGAGAGAGAGAGAGAGAGAGAGAGAGAGAGAGAGAGAGAGAGAGAGAGAGAGAGAGAGAGAGAGAGAGAGAGAGAGAGAGAGAGAGAGAGAGAGAGAGAGAGAGAGAGAAGAAATTGTGACGCCTTGCTCTAGAACCTTCAACGCGGCTTATAGAGTCACCGGAAAATGATTAAATCGCTAGAGAAAGACAATGTTGATAATCGGTAGCCTTGGCGTGGACGCGTCTTGTTGAACGGTGCTCTCGGCACCTACGGGTTACAGTGGGGACCTAACCTGGGGATCGCGGTGTGGGATAACGCTCGTGAAGTAACAACGTGATTACGTAATATTCTCGACGAACGCGAAGAGGCTCCTTTGCCGCGAGAACATTACGCAACAGTCATATATCTACTCCGTGGGTATAGAGCAGTGGAGGCTGCTCTGATCATCGGAAAATTTTTTCTTACGTCCCAATTCGCGTACCCCAGAAACCTGGTAATAATTATCAAACGAGTTAGCAAGAGCGAGAAGAGCGACTCTTTCCGATTCACAGTCTCACCATTTTTGAGGTTGATTAGATACAACATTAATGAGTAAGAATAATTACAGTCAGAGTATCTGAGAAGCTACCCGCTACTCGTATCTTTGAAAATGTCCGATACCGTCAGGGTAAAGCTGTCCAAAAAACAATTACACCTAATTATTTTTGTCATCAAGGGAGAAAGAATACGCCTGAACAAATGTTTCTTGATCTTTATTTAATCAGTCTTATTTTACGTTAGTCACTTTTTACCTCCCCAATTTCTCGAGAAAGTTGGATCATCGTCATCAGCCGTGCTGATTGAGGCAATCATTGTTCACTTTATCTCCGGTTAACCGGAAATGTATTTTCGAGAGGGCAAGGCAAGGCTCAATGCCTCTATTATCGTCGGGTGTGGTCGTTTCTGGTCCGTCATTGGGTCACCGCGGTCCATACTAGATTGTCCACGAATTCGAAGAAGTAGTATTGTTATAGGTAGACTGCACATACTCATGCGCGTAAATTTATTGTATATGTATAATACATGTATGTCTATTGACGAGTTTAACTGCACGACATACGTATTATATGTATACCTACTACTCACACCTATATGTATACGGGTCTAGGGTATAATACAATATAAATCGTAATAAATGCTGAACTTGAATCAGAAATAGTCCCTCGTTCGGATAGGAAGCTTAGGTACAATGCCCGAGGCGGGAATCCATTCCGAGATGGGGAATTCCAGGGACGTATTGACGTGTTTGTGTATCCGTATACGTGTATGGGTGTGTTCGTTTTCGTTTTCATTTTCGTGTTCGTGTGTCCGGGGAAAAGAGACCCGGACAGGTTCTGAATCCTGTGGGAAAATCCTGTTGCGCAAACGTACCCCTGATTTCAGGCACAAAGCCCGAGCGAACCGAACCTTCGCTTCCAAAGCGTACGTCTCTCCCGCTCGGTCACGTTTCAATTTTCAAATCCTATACTCCCTCTCTCACGCAGGGCCTTCTGTCTCCTGGGCCCCGCGTGTTATCCCGTCCCCAATTCTTCCGTCTATCTATCTATCTATCTGTCTGTCTATTTATCTCTTTCTCTCGCTCTCTTTCCATCTAACATATATATACACAAAGTCTGGCTTAGGTAAACGAATCCTAGAATTTCGCTCGACGTGCCCTAGTTCTATTACCGTCAGTTGGATAAGGATACTTTCAATTCATCCTTGAGAGCGATGTTATAGAAGAAACTCTGAAAGTCATATATACAAGATGAGTGTGGTGCGTTCGTTATACACAAGTATGTGTATCTACTCGTATACGACTGATGAATTTTCTTACTTTTATTCTTCTCATTAGGGAGGTAGGTGATTTTTTTTTTTTTTAAACTCGAGGTAGCAACACTCCGGCGCTTTGATTTGATAATGAGTTAACGGTAGGTAAAAGTGTATATTTTAAGACACCCAGCTCGACATCATGGAAATTATGGGGAAACTAGTAGCGACCACGACATCCCCAGGAGTTGTAGCATACATGTATATATATTTTTGGTAAATAGTTCGACACTTTTATGGCAATGTGCAGTGATATATTAAACACTGGGTCTCTGAAATGGAATAAGGAGAAGGGAAAATTTGTATAATCATTCGGCGACAATAAGTGTTCGTGCGAGGTCGTTAGGGATCCGGAGGTTTAGGAATGCACCTCGTTAAAATATCACCAGTACGAGGGCACGGTGCACGATTTGTTTTTGGTAGAACCGCTCCACGTATATCCATCTCGTCGACGAACACGTGTGCCCGCGTTTTTTTTTCTTTTTCTGTTTTTTCTTTTTTTTTTTTGCTTCTCCCCGTCCATTTCTCTTCACTTTTTTCCCTTCCTACGGTCTTTTTTCCTTTTTTCGTTTTTCGAGGAGGAGGTGGAAAAGGAATGGTATAAGGGGCACGCACCCTGACCGACGCCAACGTCGTGTGGAACAGAAACCTGTAACGGTCGTCGGTCGGTGGGTCGATGGGTCGACGGGTCGGCGGGTCGTAGGAGGGATTCGTGGGAAACCGGGCGCGACTAGGGAGGGCATGCATGCTGCCGGGGCTTGGAAGGCTTTCGAGACTATTTTGAGGATCGGAGGAGAGAAGCACGGGTCTCGACCCATTGTCCGACACACGACCAAATATGCCTCAGGGGTGCGGGCTGGGCTGCCCTGGTTCACTGACGTTTCGAGGTACGGGAACCGGGGATCGGGGATCGGGGACTGGGGAGGGCTGCAACGAGAATGGACGAAAAACTAGGGCTGGATGGAGGGTAATCCCCGTACACACGGGGTACCTGTAGGACGAATAATCAGGGCCAACAGGGAATAACTTGTCCCGTTACGTGGTACAAGGCTGTTTTACATAGTTTCCCAATCCAGTTGAGGAGAAATTATGGTATTCGTTGGTATGAATGAATTACGTGCTGAAACTTCTACACGGTTGTACGTAGTTTTCAAAGAGTGAAGAATTTGTTGGGTGATGAACATACATGGCTCTCGAGGAATCCTGCCGGGTAGTAACCATCCACTGCTGCATTTAGGGATCCGATTACCGTCTACAACGATCATATGCCAGAGCCAGCCAGTCGAGGCCCTTTGTATCCGTATCCTCAATAACCCAAGCCACACGACCTACCCTATAATAATTGGGTGCGGTGGCATCTTTTACCCCCGTTCAAGACACTATCGCAAAAGTCCCTTATACATATTATACGTTATAAATTACTTAGGGAAGAAGAGAAGGTAATTTTCCGGGGTAAAATATGCTGAGCAGTACTCGATGGACGATGGTCTCCTTCATCCCCCTCAATCCCGCTACTCACAGTTATCGAACCCTACTCTAATTATATTTCTACAGTTTTTCTCAAAACTTCTTTCTCCTTATTCTCAAGTAACTTCAATAATTTTTCAAACGTCTGTCAATCGATGATGTTGAGAACTATTCAATGAATGTTACTACGTGTATATTGTTCAAACTTCACACGTATGTACTTCTGTTTACTTGCGCTTGGATGTATGTATATGTATTTCGTATTGTGTCATAGGTATTTGACGTTTATATTGAATAAAAAGCGAAGTGTTGGTGTTCAACTTGAATATCGCTATACTACCGCGGTCGTATCGGCTTCCTTCGTCTCAGTTTCGTTTCTTAGTACCTACGCGGGATATTTTCTGATCCTTTTTGGGAGAAGAAGCGCGGGGGAGAAGTCCCTTCGAGATTCCTTTGAGGAGTAAACTCGCTCTGAAATTCTTCCTGGCTGCACAAAACGGAAATCTCTCTCCCGCGTGCCAGATCCCTTCGATCAAACGGCGAAGGCAACAATGCCTCCCGCCTGACTACCTGCACCGTCTAGGGGGAAGAATTTTTGGAAATCCTTGCCACCCGATGATTGCGTGTCGTTCCCATGCCTCCTGGGGGCACCTGCTCCCAAAAATCTGGCGCCGTCAGGGAACGCCCCGACCGTATAGGACGCAGACCCAGATCCTGCGGCTCTAGGACCTGAATAATAATAATAATAATAATAATAATAATAATAATAATAATAATAATCATTATAAAAGTTCGGGCTCCTATTCTTCGGGGTTGCGGATCATAATAGGCACCTACTAGGTCAAAAGTCCCCGGTCTCTGATAATGTCTGCGCGCGTACGCCACGTGGCCGAAGGTACAGATAGGCACAACAATAATATCTAGGTATAACGGTTCGTATACTTTCAGGGATTGGCCAAGAGATCTGTCGCAAGGATATCTATGAGTTAGTAGGTACCCGGACGATGAAAATGAAAGAACCTTTCAATCGATAGCCGCGTCTATCCTTGATATAATTTTCAAAGTGAAAATCTTCTTCCGGTTCGTTTCAAGGCTTTGATGGTCGTCGGGCACTCACTCCTTCCGCTCTCAAAGTCGAGCAAATATCGTGTCAAGGTGATAAGGCTCGAGGAATTTTCAATCCCGAGCATGTTTTGGATGTGACATTTCGTTACCTCTTGAATTAATCAGGAAGGATTTAATTTAATTAGCCTGCCTAGGTCTCGTGCTTGACGAGCTTGAAATTCCAACGAGTTACGGAGGGACATTCAAGAGCTGGGGCGCAAGGTTGTTCGTATTCCCGGGCAAAGGACGGAAGGGGGGGAAGGGAAGGTCCAATCTGACCCGGCAATGCGCCGTTTCCTGTCCAGAGATATACCGTCCCCGCAGTCGACGACCCATTCGTCACAAACTTTATTAAAAATTGATCCTCAAAGTTCGAGCAAACCACAGCACGTAGAGAATATCAATGAATCACTTCGATTATTTACCAACGATATGCCCAATTACGCGACGCTCCACCAGGGCGGGGCCACCGTATACATATATGAGGCCGGACCTTATTCGAATGGATATACTTTATCGAATTAATTCCTCGCCCTTTTCCTCCGTCGCCCTGTCTGTCGTCTCTCGTTGATTCATTCAGCCGAGGCTATCGGCGACCGACGACTAATCACCATGGGAAAGACCGGATCACTTCTTCGCATGCACTGCACTCGACTTATGTGAGTGCTCGGGTGTCCCCTTACCACCGTAACGCCATGCCTGCATGGCGTTAGCGTTCGGAGTACCTATAACGTCGCCCTACACGTACACAAGGTTCTTCCTCCTTCTATGCAGCAACGTCCCTTTTGTAAACTATATAAGACTAACCGAATTATCGAGGGACTGAGATCGTTCTAGCCGGGGTAAACGGTCGATCGCGATTATCTGTAACAAGTGGTTGAATTTTGATCGGTTATTTTCGGATTACCAGGAGATTGTTCTCGAAGAATGTAACAAGAATTTCAGTTTCATTGCGAGTGAGGTACATTGTTCGTGGTCTTTTTAAGGTCACGGCCCTTTCGAGACTTATCAATATTTGCAGATATTGTCATGGATCAGCGACACGGTGTTATTGGCAACAAGGCGAGGGAGAAAGACGCACGCGCGTACCTTGGCTGGGATATTCAGGTGGGCGGCGTGCCGTGTCAACCAACGAAAACGAGCGAGTGGTTTGAAATTAGTATGCAGGTGGGTCCGGGATCTCCCATCCGTCTTCCTCGTTAGCTAACATGCTTATAATCGCACGTGGTTCTCTGATTAATTGCGCAAGCCTCGACTATTAATGACTTCGAATGATTCTGTACGGATGTATTTGTATACCTCGAAGTATATGACTGCCCCGGGGGTATAAAGTGTTGCAATATGTTTCGCGTCAGAGTGACGAAAGGATCGCAAAATGGTTACGAATACATATCTCTGTGGGTATGGGTATATAATCATCTGGGGATATAGGAGAGAAGGTGTATAAATGTCAGTCGGTGAGTTTATATCGCAATTCTATAGAGTATAAAATGAAGAATTGGCTCTCGAACGAAGATTCTTGTTCTTCGATGATGATATTTACTCTTATCGTTAGTCTTGCGGTTGAGCGTAACTGATCCCTCATGCTTCTCATCTCCGCATCTTCAGATATTCCACACCGTACATACGGTGTGCCTTTCTCAGTCAGCCTCCTCTTCCGTGCCTCCGGGCTGACCTCCGTTCACCTTGGCGAACCTCCAAGGATTTCGACAATCATTTCCTCTTGTGAGACATGCGAGACGATATCGCGTTCCTCGGATGCGAACCCATGCGCCTATAATACGCTTTTAGAGGAAATGAATAAACCTAAAGTATACACAATATGTATATTCGCATGTTCATATCCGTACATACATGTTTCTGTTGGTATATATAACAATCATCGTCACTTATTGTAGATGGGAAGAGGTCTGCGTCATACGAACGTAGGTACAACATACCTCCAAATCCATAAACGTATGAACATTATACCTGCCTACACCATGTTGCTTAGTTTTAAAAGGACCTCGAACGGTTTGCTTAGAGAATAATCACGCTAACGCGGAAATATACTTTGGTACAGCTGCAGGTAGGTGGCATACTTTATCGGCGTATCAATTCTACGCAACTATGAAAAGGAAGACTCGACTGATTATACAGATAATCCAAGTCCCAGTTGATTCCGGTCCAGGATGGACTCGGCAGGCATGAGTAGATAATTATTTCGTCAATCATGGATTGATTTATTCACCTACTGCAAGTATACGTATGTATGTATGTGTGTATGTACGCACGTACGTACCTACGTACCTACGTACCTACCAACCTACCTCAATATTCCGGACACCTATAAGCGTATTTTTGTTTGAATAGAAAAATCTACACCGTAAGAGTGCGCCGAGTTTGTGGCGGAAGATACGTGGGATGGTGAATTTAACGGCATCACGTTAAATGAGGGCTCCAGGGAGTCCAGGGTCCCTCATGCAGCGGCTCAAAGCCCGCATCTTATACCTCCCTCAAGTTCATCAGACGCCGGCGTATCTCCGGCTATAATACTGATTCGCAATATACCTACGGAGACATGAGGACTGGAGTATACCTACGGCACGTTGTACAGTGGGGTTCACAAGTTGCCGCTAATTATAAACAAATAATCGTTAAATCTTATCCTGCGAGCTTGTGCCACATATTGTCGAAAATAATGCTCATTAGCCGTGGCTAATTATGGTAAAAGTTTCTTTTTCTCAATTTGACAATTAGACAGTGTAGAATTATCTCGCCAAACTGCGATAGTCGAAAGATTTTAGCTAGATGATACGCAGAAGATGTATAGTGCACGTCAGTAAGGGACTCGGCTTACTTCCGGTCGTTTAGATTCTGTAATAAGGAACAGGTTCGCGGGCTTGTCGGTCGTGTACCAACCAGCCTGCAGTATACATACATTTATGTATATATGTATACGATATAATGTGGCGTTGGTAAGATTCGATCGAGTTGGTGTGCGTCTGGTATAATACCTACCTGCGTTCCTCTCGAGCCCGTATCCGTGTCCGTGTTTATGTTTGTGTTTGTGTCTCGGTGGACCGCGGGCCACGCGTTACCTTCGGACAGGAAGAGGAACCAGTTTTGCCCGCCTCGCGTATTTATCGCCCAGGGCGCTTGAATCCGTTCGCCGTTCGCCGCTCGCCGTTCGCCATCCACCGTTCACCATCGCCTCTGCATGCGAGCTGAACCCAACTCTGCAGACGATATGAGAATCCTTCGTCGTCAGAGAAATTTTTTTCTGCCCATTAAAACGTTCTTATTCAACAGGATATTCCGTGTAGGTATATAATATATATGTATGTGTACCTAATACATAAAAATTTCAGAAAGTATAATAATACCTATTTCAGATAAAAGCTTGCTTCAGTCAGGACGCAATGTTATTCCATATCCCGGCTAGTTGAAAAACACAACGAACTTGAATAAAAAAATTCTGGCGTAATAAAATTTTATGAAAATTTTGCGTATTCCCGGTGACGCGTCTCGGTTGTATGGATCAGCTATACACTTCTGTGTATACGCACAGTATTTGCGCACATTCGTAAATAAAGGTGGGGTCAACACGTTTCATTATATTCTTTAGAATCTAGTGAAAGCCATGAATGGATTACTCGCTGACCATTGGTCGTTTAACGGAACGAAAAGGTAAATAGAGTCTTTTCTTGGTCAATGCTGGTATAATCTAACAATAGTACCTCCTCTGTGGCGTTGAGTTTTTTCGTTAAAGTTTCTTCTTTCGAATACATTTTATAAAGGTAGTACATACATGCATGCATAGAAAAATATAATACCTCACCGGTGTTTAAGGATCCCGATTGTTCGGTCGTTGCCAGTGGTTTCCGCCCTGGAGTGTCTCCTGGACTTAAAAATGGTCCAACAAAAAATGAAGTTACAATATCGGGCCCAAACAATTGATTGGCAGTCGTTTATCCTCCGAGATTATTTTTTTTTGAGGATCTATAGTCGATTGAGAACCTCGATCTGCTAGTGAGGTTTCGAGCCAACTGCTGTTACAAACCTGCCGAGCAAAGTGTATACGGTAAGAAAAGGCTTTGCGTAGGTGTATCTGCGTCATGGAAGCCTGGTTTATGCTCGTGGTGCGGGCCAAGCCCGAGGTAGGTAATTGAAAAACTTAAACTCGAAATTTTCTTGAGTGATGGAGAGGGCTTTTTACACTTTTGACGATCTTCCTTGTCATCTATCATGCGAATGGAATGCCGAATCCATCATGTGTGAAAAAAGGACTAGATCTGTTGCGCGCAATTATGTGGCATTCGATGCAGAGATGCGTGTGGCACGCCGATATTGGATTGCATAATTCATGAATGATTATCGCGTTCGTAACTAGGAAGAATAAATTATGGAGACAAGTCCATGTGTGTAGAATCGCGGTAGAATTTGATCGCATACATATATACGTATATATATGTACAATACCTTGAAGGTATATGTACAGTTATTTATTTATTTATTTTTACATTTCTATACATATTTTTGGAGCGTTTAGTGTTCTTTGGCGCAATCACATATTTTCATCTGGATATAACTATACATTCTCTTTCGTTATCGCAGAGTGCATCAGGAAGAAATAACAACAGTTTTATTTTATTGTTGGCATGCAGCAGCAGCAGCAGCAGCAGCAGCAACGGCAACGGCAGCGTCGGCAGCTCAAGAGTCGAGTCCATAACCAATCTGAGTTTAATTACCGTCTCGAACGTTCTAGAAAAAGCTGTGCGACTCCGGATAGCATTAGCGTCGGAGAAGACGGAGGCTTTAAAATCCGTAAAAAACCAAAAACATCGAATGGGACCTGTCTCGGTAGCAGTCGCCGCGTGTTCACGTTTCAAAGTACGCTGTAAAAGTAACCTCGGCCCAGCTACAAAAGTCATTCGAATTAAAGCCCGCGCACAATCAGCAGCGAAACTGCATAGTAAACTATTTATAGTTTTCCATACGGCCACTCGTTTGCTTAACTTATCCAAGTTTATGGAGTTTCTTTAGTGTAAGAGGAGGAAGAGGAGGAGGAGGAGGAGGAGGAGGAGGAGGAGGAGGAGGAGGAGGAGGAGGAGGAGGAGGAGGAGGAGGAGGAGGAGGAGGAGGAGGAGGAGGAGGAGGAGGAGGAGGAGGAGGAGGAGGAGGAGGAGGAGGAGGAGGAGGAGGAGGAGGAGGAGGAGGAGGAGGAGGAGGAGGAGGAGGAGGAGGAGGAGGAGGAGGAGGAGGAGGAGGATGACGAGAGCTTCAGGGGAATAGACCCGAGGTTCTATAAACGCGGGGAGGATTCATTCCGACATTTTCTCTTCAAGCTTAAGCGAGCTGTGCCTTAACGCCTCGGTGGAGCTTTACGTCAGCTATAAGGCGTAAAGTAAACCGCCCGGATAAACCGCAAAGTTTTCCATCCTGTCTTCTCGCGGCTGTTACATTATCATTGAAGCTATATTACTCATCAGTCATCACCACTCTTCTTAATTACTCATTTGTCATTAATCATTGTAACGTTAGTCACGATCCAACAGGATTCGGGAGAAACAACGTTACCAATACTTGTCGCAGAGGCGAGAGATATATAGGAGAAGCTTGATTTTCACAATCTCGCGTCGGGCAGGGAGGGATAGCGATCAAGAATCTGATCTCACTTTCGGGAATGGAACGGGTCTAGGTCCTGACGGCCGAGTATGTCAGTCAATATCTATCTCTCTCTACCTTTTCTCTCGCTCCCTTTTTCCCCAACCGCTCATCGTTCACGGATCATTCTATTTTATTTCGATTCCTTTTTTCTTTTTCTTTTTTGTCCGGGATATAAGCGCGCACGGTCCTCGCTCCATTTCGTATCGTCGGAAAACTAAGGTAACGAGGAAGAGGGCGAGGGTGAGAGCGAAGGCGAGACCGAGACATGTGCGTAGATACCTATAACGGGTGGTGGGCAGGGTGGGTGGAGACGGAAAAGGATTTAGCGGGAAGAATTGAATAGTTGAATCGGAGGTTTTCTTTGATCTCAAAGCGGAGGGTGCGGTTTCTATATGGTAAAGTATATAGGTACGCGAGGCACACGGGTCGCCCACGCTGGCCCTACATACACGTCTCCCTGTTCTATCTTCGTTTCTATTCAAGGTGGCAGCTTCGCCTTTGGATCCCTTTCCTTGGCTTATCTGGCAAAGGGATCTGTGAACGAGCCTCGCTACGTTTTGATATACGTGCGTGTGTGTGCGTGCGCGTGTGTGTCTGTCTGTGTGAACGTATGTGTTTATCCTCTTCAATCCGAGCTGACGCGAGGCTGAAGGAGCGACGTCGGGTGGCGGGTATAAGCATATACGAATTCATTCTCGTAATCGGACATTTCTTTGATTGTGTTCAATTCTTTCAAATTTGAAGAAATTTTAATCTCTATGCTTAAATGTTCGATGTATCAGCGCGTGCGTTATGGTCGCGACCTCCCGTGGTTCGGCCGTTGCCCAGAATCCTGGACCTACACAGAGCCTCTATGAACACGCGGCTTCATCTCGGTGTCGAATTTCGAAAGGCGAAACCTGTAATAACAGAGGCATCTGCCCTCGACGATGCTTTATCTCTTCGTCTCTCTCTCCCTTTCTCCTCGGTGATATCTTCTGTCCGGGTCTCGGCCTTCCTTGGGTCTCGGTTGTCCGCTCTGCTTCGGGTTGGCTCCCGTTTCTTCGATTCTCGCATTTCCTCGTGTGTAGTTTTACGGACGGACCCGGGGGCTGAGAGACCAACGGGAGAAGAAGAAGAAGAAGAAGAAGAAGAAGAAGAAGAAGAAGAAGAAGGAGAAGCAGAAGCGAAACGGCAGCTGCATCAAAACCTCGCATGCCTAGCGAGCGATCCTAAACAAACTCGGTGTCAGGTTCCACCTTGAAATCCTACGAATTTGAAAACTTCGCAGTAAGTAGTACCGAGTTACTTGGAGGTGAAATACTTTCTTCTTTTTCTGTCTCTTTTTATACGTAAAAAAAAGAAGAAAAACAGAAGAAAAAAAAGAAAAAATGCTTCGTGTGGCATGGTTGCTGAGGAAATTCCGTGGTCAGGATAAAAGTTTTATCTTCCTGGATACGGGTGACAAAACTCTGAATCTTAACATGGGAAAGAGGAAAGGCGGGGGCAAAGCTGCAGCTACGTATCGATGCCAACTATATATATAATGAAATTGCGGAAACCGCGAGTATTTTGTAACAACTAGTCGAGACCAGCTACTGTAATTATATCGGGATCTTACGAAACGAAGTCTTGGTCAATCGCAATGAGGAACAGAGTGAGCGAGCGGGGGATTTATCTCAAAGAGGATAGAGAGAGAGAGAGAGAGAGAGAAAGATATAGACAAAGAGTGGGAAAGAGTGGGAAAGAGAAGGGGAGACCTGCAGACGCGGGAGGCTGCGCGTTCGAGCAAAAGTGTAAATACCATTGATGTCTTGCAACAACATCATCTTGGACGATTTGCAAAAACATTTACGTGACATCATAAGCGAATGTTGAAAGGTATATAAATATGTAAATTAAAAGTATACCTATATGCATATATGTATGTACATAGAAATGTAACGCCGAGTATATAATGCAGAAAACGAGAACGGAAATATAGATCCGAGGTTTGTTTCTCTTCGAAAATTTTATGGGTTACGTAAATCTGAAATACGTCAAGATTTTGGAAAATTTTTTATTGGTCTCTGATCACCGTTGGCCAGACTTAAGTTTAGTCAATTTCCATGCTGGTCACCCAGTAGCGGTTAACCACGTGCGACTCAGCTCTACGCCCGGCGTCGCGACGTCTTTCCGCGTGCCTCCAAAATACCTCGGCTGAACGGGCGCGCGACCTCGTCGCCGCCTCTCCGGTCTCTTTGTTCCGCCACTTCCTCGACGAGACGAGACGAGACTTAACTTAACTCAACTCAACTCAACTCGAGTCGACTCGACTTAACTCAACGCGGCAGCTAGCCGCCGCCTGCACGCGCGAGAAACTCGTTCGATTCCAAAAATAATTCTAGTCATTCAATTGCGTCACGACGCCTTGAAGCGAAATGTTTTTTCCTCCCCGTGTGAGGCGAGACGCTGTTGCCGAAACTTTGAACAAAATTGAGGAAAACACGTAACAAAAAGTCTATACATGTATATACGTATGCATATATTATATGCGTATATCTCGTGAAATTATATATGATTCAGCAGGTATATTATACATATTCCTATGCATAATTGTGCAGCGATTTTCAAGCTGTTATAATTCTTCATTTCTTTTGTTGGGATTATTTCATTAGCACCTCGAAGATCTGGCCACGGTACGGCCCTGTGTAAACTGTGATAAGACTAAAGTTGAATAAGCATCATTATTTCCTCCTCCCAGATATCTCCGCGGGTGTTGTTTAATAACGTAAGAATAATTTTATAATTTCCGCGTCAAATTCCTCGTACCGTCTATTTTTCTCGTTCCTCTTCCTTTTCCTCTTTCTCATCCTCATCCTATTCCTAATCATTCTTCTTCGGTGTTCAAGGAACGCCTAGATTCCATCCACTCCCGTATGCCAGTGCAGCAGCAGGCCAGGTTCGTTTGTATTTTCAATCAAAGTCTTGTTTCCGTAACGCCGACGCCGACACCGACGCCGTCGCCGTCGCCGTCGTTCGTCTTTCGTCGTTTCTATCGTTTGTTTTCTTCCTGCCAGTAGAATAGGTGGATTCAAACAAGAAACAAGTAAATACATCGCTCTCGTACCTACGGGGTAACATTCACACACACACACATATATATATATATATATATATATATATATATATATATATATATATATATATATATATATATATATATATATATATATATATATATATATATATATATATATATATATATATATATATATATATATATATATACAGATATACATATTATAGGTATGTAAACAGAGTACTCTGTACAGAACCACGTGCCGAACGTCAAACATTCCGATATGTGCGACGTATCTGTGTGTAATACGTGTACGTATACGTTAATGTTCGTCGTAAAGAAAAGAAATAAAAAAAAATTAAGAAATATTGAGGAGGGGGTCACCAATCGTCCACGATTTTATGATACGACCACTGTCAACGTATAATACTACTGCAGTAACACCGTCGTATACCGGCGTGTTAAACAGCAAAATAAGAATATACCTTATAGGTATATACATATACCATACGGTAGTAGTTTTGTTCAGATTTTTTTCACTGCAGATGTTTGCGCTCTGGCTTGCTTTGCTTTGCATTGCTCACTTGCGCACGGTCATTACACACTGTGCAGTATTAATGTTACGCACGTATAGACATGGGATATAATGTAATACGATATGGGAACGTATATGTACATATATAGGATGAAAGAAAGAGATAAAGAGAGAGAGAGAAAGAGAGAGAAGAAATCGGAGGAGAGGATAGATACAATGACCTCGTGCTGCTGCTGCCGTTGCTGGATGCCCGGAGTATAATTTGCGATGCTCGCGTTTTGCGCCAAGTGGTTGATTAGCCGGCCGCGTTTGGGATTAGAATTTATACTTACGCGGTTAGGACCTCGGCTAGTTTTTAAAGTCATCTGTTACGCAACTCGTGGACTCTTGAATTTATAGTTTAGTAACTAATTATTATTACCTACTGCGGAACGATCGTCGCGAACGATCATTGCTTTTGTTGTATAATTTCTATATATTCATTACTCGATGGACTATACATGTATATACATAAATATATGATATTTATTCTTCGCTGCAGAAACAGTCAAGTTTTTATTTCAGTCCGGTTCGCATAGGTATACCTATATGTGTGTATAGGTATATACTCATGCATCCATATTTTTGTCCATATACGTGCACATTTGTTTAAACGCGGCGATTAGCGCTCCCACAATAACGGAATTTTGCTAGCTATTATTATAGCAGCCGGTGCGAGGCGGCATGTCGAAAATATTTACCAGACGTCGCGAGATATTGCGAAAAAGAGTAAAAGAAAAAACAAAAAAAAAAGATGAGAAATAAGAAAAAGACGAAATACTTGTTACACGAAATGACGATGAATCGGACCGATGATTAAAAATAGGAATGAAACTAACTTCACCCATTCGCGATGGAACGCGAGGTCGAATTGATCGGAATTGTCAAATACCTTCGTCATTTTTCGTTGTTTATCGCCGCGCTCTACTTCTGCAGCCCCTCTGACGATAAAGAAAAAGAGAGAAAAAGATAAGGTGGCGGATATAATCGAGCGACAAGGCGCTTCTCTTCAGCTTGATATCGTTGTTCCCGCGAGTGGGTAGGAGACGCGCCGCGGGGTCAATTGACCCGGCACGACTGACGCCGCGTTAATAAAGGCTCGAGGGCGCGAGCACGGAGCGCCTGCAGTAGGTATTACGTATGCTCATCAATGTGTACGTGGTTAATGCCTGGGTAATAATGCGTGTACGCGTCGTTCGTTGGCTTCGGGCGATTCGTAATAAAGAATAAAAGAAAAAAGACAAAAAAAAGAAGACGAAAAAAATAAACAACACACACATATATATATATATATATATATATATATATATATATATATATATATATATATATATATTCGTGCGAGTTTAATTATACGTACGTAACCGTCGGGGATTAATTCGACCTTTTGCAAATAATTACAGGGGTGAGGATTCAGGTTCGAAATTTAGATCCGAGTTGTTCGGTTCGCTCATCCGGAAAGAACACAGTCGGCGGATGTTCATTTTGAAAATGGATTATACGGATATGGATACGGATACGGATATGGATGAGGTTTATCTCTTTACTAAGGCTTTATTTTCGAAGATCTGAAACGCTTCCTCCACTGTCAATCCACGCCCTTCCGGCTGCCTCTTATTTCTTTGCCAGCTCGTTCCGCGGCACCTTCGAACCCTGCTTCAGCGTCTCGATGCATCCCAAGCTAACCACATTCCATCCTGTGTTGCCACGTTTGAATATCGTCCCACTGCAGTTATAAAGTCGCTTCAGGATATAGCCGGGAAGGAGAGACCGGAAATATTCAACGTCCATCATACGCGATATGTGTCAATTACGAATAAGTATAAGTGTTATAGTATTATGTATGTACAAGTGTATTTTCAGTATTCACCTGCGTACACCTATAACATCTACCTGCAATAATGATCATTATACGTCTTTTTATATGGAAACTCAAGGCGATATACGGGAGATGGGAGCAAAACAGGCACATCGTGACGCAAAATAGAAATTGGAGGCCAAACGGGCACCGTTTTAACTTTATTGAAAAATTGTTTCAGTTTTCTGAAGTTACTTATACAAAAAACGTGCGAAAAATAAGTCAAATTGTTCATGTGCTGGAGTTGCTGAGGGTGATATTTGCCCCTAATGATTATCATATTTAGCCAAGGTGTCAATTTCACCCCCATCTTCCCTGATTCGCTTATTGAAAAGCAACGAAATTCTGATCAACGGATCATATTCGTTTATTCTTTGCACGATTATATTGATCAAATGTATAAACCCTTGAAAACTCTTGATTCCTTTGCTACCAAACTTTTTCTCTCTTCATTTTTCCCAACAGTGATATTTTCTCGTAGGGTACATAACATCACTTTTCTTTGTGTCGTTCGAATAGAAGAGAGAAGTCTTCCTGCTCGCAGTCAGTAACCATATGGGCATTATTATTATACTTATAGTATCGTTGCAGTGACGCAACTGGCAAATGCAGAAGTTTAAACGAACGTCACGTTTAACTGAAGAATGATACACTGAATAACTTGACTCATACAGGTAATTCCATTCGGCTAAGACGAGCCAAACACATTATGTTTTTCCAACTATAAGAATATACTAGTACCTTATATCCATATGTCGATCGAATGTCAAGAAATTCCGGTATATGCATATCCCGCCAAGGTCAATTAGAGTGTGAAGAGTCAAAACCGTGATATACTTATTATTTACCTTTCATCAATTTGTTTGTTTTTCGTCTCATATATTATCAACACTTTTTTGTCCGTCTTATACCTATCGTATAAGTAGGTAATTATTTCCTCCCCCCCACCCCCGTACATTGTGCTATTTTTGGTTCGGTATAATAACTACTATAATAATTAATCGCGTCGCGGTGTTTCATTTTTACCACGTCATATTCTTCGAGACGTTGAATTCATTAGCGAACATGTAGAGTAGTATATATGTTAAATCTACGCCCACCTTTGCCATACATGTAGATATACGTATATATATATACGTATAGTACAATAATCGTGTCTCTCGCCAAGTTAATAAAATAAATTAAATCTTTTCTCGTAGTTGATGATCGAAGCTGGTTTCCAAAAGGAAGTACATATTTTCGCTACCGCATATATATTGTTTACCTACGTGACTTATCCCATCCATGGTCACATTGACTAAGATTATGCTGTCTACGCGCCGGCCAGGTATCGACTATCACTCTCTCTCGCTCTGTCTACCTCGTTCTCTGTCTTTATCTCGTCATGAATACCGTATACATGTGTCTATATATGATCCGTCCATATCGAACCCTATATCTGATATTTCATATTCAATCGAGAATCAAGATTCCTCGATACACTTGACCAGCCTTCGCCCCTCGCCCTTCGCCAGAAGCCGGACCTGCGGAATTAAGAGGCGAGATGAGGTACATATACCGCGTTGGGTCCGTAGAGATGAGAAACACGAGACACCGGACGCGTCGCATAGCCGAGGAGAGGTGACGTGTGATGGCGATGGCGATGGCGGTGGCGATGGTGGTGGTGGTGGTGGTGCAGCGGCAGCAGCAGCAGCAGCAGCAGCAGCAGCAGCAGCAAGCGACGCCTGTTATAGGATGTCTAGAGGTGAAGCGGTCTTCAACCTCGTGTTATAGTAAGTCGGTGTTTCTCGTTTGCGCAGGTTCGTTATAGTTTAAAGATATAATCATTAGGATGACGTTATTAACAATATTTTTAGAGGGTATACGTATATATTTATCGTGCGTGCACGCGGATATCTTTCGTCTGCATATCGTATAATAGCGTAATTAATAAAGGCGAGAGACGAACAACAGACAGACAACCATCGACGATATTCTATCTGTGTTTGCTTCGAGGTGGTTCGGTCTATCGGGTGCAATGGCCCTTGGGACAAAACGTGTTTGGCACAGACTCCGCACGCCGATTAGCATAACAATAATGTATATCGACGCGTCACCGCTTATATATTTCTTTGCCAAGATTTAACCAGCCTTCTGTTGCATATATATGCAGCTATACGACCTCTTCCTACGTCCGTCTAGCGTAGGTATATTGTTCATTCGAGGTCTGATATGGTCGTGGATTCGAACCTCCAAGTTTTCCCTCTTTTCCATTTCTACAATAGAATTGATATCCGTAATACGAAAAATTATCGCTTCAAACTTCAAATATGTCGACTGTTAAAATCAAGGGGATGTTGAAGATTCGTAAGAATTGCACGAATTCAATATGATTTCATCGTCGAGACCGATTGACGCAAATAAGGCGAGTGGTTTTTCTCGTTTTATTCATATTATTATTAAAACCGGGAACATTATAGCTGAAAAGAGAAAGGAACGTATGTCTAATCGCTTATACTCTGGCGCCGGTGAGCGAATGAATATCTTTCCTTATGCGTGTCCCGTGCTGCAATTCGAACCGACCTTCGCGGTTCGCTGACGCATCTCTAAGTTAAAAACCTGCACTGTGCAGCACACGACGATATTATCATCGCGTGTGCGTACGAGCAACGTCGTGGAGCTCTTCGTTGTCCTATACGATGGCGATAAGGTCTTCGTGGTGGTGGTCGGGATTTGTAGGCGTAAGAATACAGCCGCCTACTAGATACCTATATGCTGTAGACTATAACCAGAGAAACTACCTGCTGCTGCTGCCATCGCGTCTAGGAACGCGCTTTGTTTACCGCGTGGATCAGAGAAGGGTATAATAACCTTGCCCGTGCCTCGCTCGGGTGCAGTAGATATGCTAGACAAATTACACCACGCGGCTATAGGTATACGAGGTGTGTTTACTGTGTACAGAAGTAGACAGGTATAGACGTCGTAAATAAAGTCTAAACGTCGCCGGAAGCGAATCACGATAATTTTCGATCAATTAAATTAATACGATTGGTTAGCTAATAAAACGTTATACCTCCAGATCGAGACTTGATTCACATCATCGGATGACGTATACAACCACTGCCGTAGGATAAGTATTCCGAACAATTGTGAATCGTTTAATAACGTGAATAGACTCTGAAGCATGAAAATCACATATTTAACCAGCCCGCGATTATAAACCTCAGGAATCTATCCCCCCCTCCTTACCTTTATAGGAATTTCGGATCCAAAAAAGTCACGGTAGGTATTGATTTTTCTGTATAAACTCACAACTTGCTGGACTATGATCAGGAGCTTGAGTATCGGATCGCGGTATGTCGCATGAGAGGGCAAAGTTTTACGAACGTTATTGACACTCTCCGTCAGCTCGATAGAGGAGAAAAAAAAGAACAATACATATACTGACTGCAGGGGTCGGAATTGTTACATGTACATACATATCGTACACGTAGACGGTGCCCGTACACATACCGCGCAGGTTTGAACGGCTTCCCGGGCAAGTGGGGGCAGCCGGTCAGCAGGCATCTACGACGGCGAAGACCCGACGAACCGAAGACCTTCCCTGGTACCTCATCGCGTCTCGCTTCATCTCCTTCTAACGCTAGCGGCACACTCGCGTATTGTGTTACGGGCTAATCGTGAAACACGGAAGTGATGTCACGGTATGCGCTACCGAGGTATACTTGTCGTGCTTCTAGGCTTTCCTCGGCGAGGTTTGCTCGCCTGCCTGCCTGCCCCCGACAGTCAACGAACGAATAGCTAGGTTTCTTTTTGTTTTTGCGTACCATCTCGTCTTCTCTCCTCTCCTCTCCTCTCCTCTCGTCTTCTCTTCCTTAAACAATCGGCGAATCTTTGCGTCGATTTACTCGCAAGATTAAACTTCCGTTATCGAATAGTAAATATTAATCGATTTTACAAAGACTTTTTAGATCCTAGATGACGATCCCTTATTCCTTCGGGGATAAAATTTATTTTCAACCGTAGGTAATCGATTTTGAGATTTATCCATTGTGCATGTGGTAGACACGCACTACACGTATATCATGCGTAATAGTGCGATGAGAGGATTTGAACGGGACACCTTGTATACGGCTAGACGACCTGGCCTTTCCTCAGTACGAAATGATCTCGGATCCCTCGGCGCCCTGAACTCGTCTCAGGAGTCCGGAGTCCGGGGCAGAGGTACGGTTATGCGGAGGTACGCGATAACGGAATCAGTCCCCTCTTCTCTCCTCTTTACTTCTCTTCTCGTATCTTCTCTTCTTTTTCCTTCTCTCTCTTCTCCTCTCGTTAAAAGAGGCGGTAGCGCGCGCGTTGCTCGGCGAGGACCATTTTCGGAGGTGCGAAGTATGTGTACCGAATGATTGCGAGATATACGAGTATATATATATATATATATATATATATATATATATATATATATATATATATATATATATATATATATATATATATATATATATATATATATATATATATATATATATAAACACTCTCTGTACTCGCCACCGCGTATACACCGTGCACATGTCACATAACCTTATCGTGTCTACTAACCGGACTCTTCACAAACATTCACAAAAAAAATTGTAGCGCATGTTACAGTGTTGTTTGTTCTGTGATTTAAGATGAATCATTTATTCATGTCACACTGAGAATGAATTATCATAGAATTCCGGTACTTGGGAGGATCTCTATTGCACCGAATGAAACATTCATTATGATCTCCAGTATATAGTATATATATTTGCGAGTTTTGAATTACAATTTTTCGTCTCTGTATAAATCTACACTGAATATGGATATAGATATAAATACATCCAATCCATGTTGCACCGTGTCTATAATTAATTTATAACTCACGGTGACCGCAAACCGCAATACAAATCTGCGAAACTAAGTTTGCAGCAAGTTTGACGCAAGGTGTAACGCAGCAAATCAGGATTATTAAATACAAGTATACCTGGTATGATAAATAGATATAATAATTGTTGACCTATCCGTCGTCTCCTGTCACTCCGCCTCGCGATTTGCCAGGGAAATACATGGGAGTACAGATTATACGTTTTCCATACGTAGGTAGGTAGGTAGGTGCCTGTATTGTATCCTACATATGCGCCGCGATAAAACCCAGACGAGATTAAAGCGATTATATGACGTCACGGCGACCTGCACCGGAACTCTATCAATCACGGGCAAACTCCCTCTCTCTCTCCGCCCTCTCATCCCCTCGTCGTACATACCGTGCCGGGGCCGCGATCCGAATACCAAACGCGTAATATACATACATAGGTATGTAGGTATATGTATATGTACATATGTATATACATAAATTATAGATGTATACATATGTATGCTGGTAGCGCGGTTCAGAGCTCGAAACAGGCATCGGATGAACTTACCGTACATAGATTTTGAAAAGACTGAACTTGCAGTCTCGTATCCCAGCTCGGAGAAAGATCTTAACAAGGAATTAACAGAGTATAATGTACAGGGAAAAATCTCCATTCCTGTATTTACATGTATATTTACATGTAAATTGCGTTTAATTATTCTTGTTAACGGCTGTCATCTAACTGATCGATTATATCTAACGCATGGTGCCCGATAGTTGATGTACGGAGACGTGGGGATTTTGATCCTGACGAATGCAAAGACGTATTATTTCTGCAGATATATATCTCATTGGTCTCACAACTAGAGTAGATGAATAGAGTGTGATTCAAGTTATAGCCTGCACAATCTTCGGCCACTCTTTCATCCGTTTACGTTGTTTGTCCTTAAGATTTTGTTCTGATCGCGGTGGTTATAGATATAGACCGGCGATAAACGACAACTATGGATGGATTTTTGGTAAATATGCTGACTACGCGATGGACCGGGTTCGTCGCTCGAACCGTACGACATTTTATGGCATGTGCGGCAGAGTGTACAGTAAACTTGCAGAGTGCTATCTCCGACACGCTTTCGGAGGAAAGTCTGATCCCCATATATTTAACTTATGTACAGGGCATTCCGCACATTGATTGATATTATGTAATATTATACGCATAGATCACGGGTGTGTACAGACAGGGCTTCAGAACGCGCTTATAAAGAAGAGAAAAAGTGGTTTTTCTATACATAGGTATATGCCTATATGTATATACCTTCTATGTATACCTACGTGTACCTATATCATTTCTGCGGAAAAAGAGGAAGACTTTAGGTATTTATTACGCTTGCGAATGAATATGTATGACATGCAGATTTGAAATATTAAATTAACACCATCGTACTATGTATGGATATATGTATATATATTATATAGGATAATTATACTCGAATGTACAAACTGTTGAGAAAATATTCCCCGGGACATGTTTTCATGGCCTTTGCAATGGTGCCGAGATGATAAAGAAAAAATAAATTTCCAGCTCGTCAGCGTATCTCACAAAGTGGGAAAACGCTTCCGGAGTAAGTCGCGTTTGTGCTATGTCAATTTTTGGCTATACATAACCGCAACATTATGTATACATAATATATACGCGTACATATCTGCATTAGTTGTAACTATATGTTATTTCTTCTCTTCTGCTAAGAGAGATGCCTAACCCAACCGGGACGCGACGCTTTCCACGCTTCGATTAATTCACCCAAGAATCATAAAACTAATCTCATCAAGACGGGACGTGGCGCGGGCGGTTCTTTTGACGGCAGCTGCATGCGGGGTCCTAGTAAAGTCTAATTGTGCGGAGAATATAGTAGAGAATGAATAACCCATACCACGCAGCGCAAGGAGCTATGTGGCCTTAGACAATTTCGGGATCAGATTCCTCCTCCACCCTAGCGTATTCCATAGATCGATGCGACGATTAAGGGTTGAGGATCGTAAGGATTAAGGATTAAGGATTATGGATTATGGTCGGAGGAAGGATTTGCCCTCGGTTATCGCGAACGTAGGCCAATAAGATTAAGTGGTCCCGGGGGATGGTGCCAGGGGCGCGGGTCGTTTCGAGGTCGAGGCTCTCTCTCTCTCTTTTTCTCTCTCTCTCTTCCTCTCACTCTCTTTCCCTCTCTCCATGGCGTTCCATTTTCAAAGCATTAACGAGCTTTTTATCGCGCCGTCAGCCGACGCGACGTTATAGTACGGCCCCGCGAAGTCGCTCCCGGAACCGGAAGTGCCTTGATACCAACGAGACCGTCGGATCCCCGTCACCATACCCATACCCATTAAAGATACGATGTCCCGTATCTCTGCAGCGACGTTCTGCCTAATATACCTTATATACCTATAACACGTACGTTTACAAACCCCACAACACGCACTGTATATAGCTGGTGAGATTCCAGTGCCAAGGGTTGATGTGTACCAGTCTGCCGATATTTACTATCTAGCATTAGCTTTTTATTTCGTTTTTCTAATGTCATCTTCCTCGAGGCTCCCTCGCGACCACCATCGATATAGTCTAGTCCCATTACAATCGTCATCGAGACTGATTCAAATTCGCTTTGAAGAAATAATCTATTGTTTCACTAAAGAATTGCTCATATCGATGAAAGGATGTAGCTACGGTTACCCCAATCGCCGATCTACTATTAGTTATCGTTATTCACCTTAGATATGATCCCTACCCTCTGTGCTCTCTATCCGACTCTATTCTTTACGCTCTAGTTCTATACTTATCCGAATGCCGTTGAGTAGCGGTATATGTATTACGTAAATACGTGTAACGTACTACGTGTTCGCTTGCCGGTGAATCGTGTAACGTTTCGATCGGTAAAGGCATAAAATTTATTTATCGCTGGTCAAACACGGAAGCAACAGCGTATAGGTTGGTATATCTAAGTAAACGGTAGTCTCCCTCCGCTTCGTTTCGCTCCACTCCACTTCACTCCACAGCTCCACTCCACTCCACTCCACTCCACTCGACTCGACCGTACGTTCGGCAAACTTTTCAGCACACTGTTCCATTAGATATATAGGTAATGTATATTATCGTTGTTCTGTACGGCCAACCGGTTGCCCTTGTAATGTACGTACCTTATCAAATGCGAAGGTAAATCTTTTGCTGGGATCTATCTTTAGGGCGATTTGATCAACGCCGAGATTACTATAACGGTTTACAATGCTTTTCAAATGATATACCGGCGAAAAGTGAAGAATGAAAACTTTGATTTCCATTTCCATTTTGTATTTCCAAAGTTATCTCTGTCAAGTCATTTCGTTCGGATGAATGAGCAGATTGTTCATTTTCAAAGACTTTGAATGCCAGTATAACTTGGCGAATCAGTTTAATGTTTCAACTCAAAACTGTTATAACGTTAGCCAATACCAAGCGAAATTACATCATTTCGTGTCCGTATATGTACATATTCAAACGCACACGTGTGCAGGCTACTACATGTACGTCGTAGACTCACCCGTGAGTCGTCGCTGATTGGTCGCACGAGGCTTACCCTTTGCGTGAAGGGTTCGGGGGTGAAATCGTGATAAAACGGGGGATTTGACGTAGTCGGAAGCGGAAGCGGGACGTGGTTCTCCGGAAGCAAGGCGAGGCGGGTCGATCCGATATTCCAACAGATTGCCCCGCGTTCAGAAAATTTGCGCAAGTTTAAAAAAAATAAAAAAAAAAAACAAAAACAAAAGGGTTCTGCTCTCGCGCTTGACTCGTTGATACGATACTTTGCACGTTGACATTTCGCTATGCCAGATATATACTCATACACGTTATACCCGTCATGGAAACAACATGCTTGATAATATATAATATTGTATGTACCTGTGTAACGAATGTACATACATGTACGACATACGTTATACGTATGCTTAACACATGTAGATATGAGCTGGGGCACGTGTCATATCGTATTTTTGTTACCTGATAAATATACATATTCTGTAGATTTGATTCCGTAGTTGCAAAACCCAACCTCATTTCCGGGTCGGCTAATGAAAGCTTTCGGGCGATACGAAGCCCCGATCTAGCTGCTGCAGCAATCTGTCATTGAAATATATACCGCAGTAATACCCTAATACCTGATTTATATCCCAGAGCTGTCGGTTTGATTGAGTGGAAAGTCGACGCCACCTCGCAGTGTATAATAATTATCGTCAACGCCTACGGTCTCAGAGTGTGCGCAACGTATAAATCTGGACGAGAAATTCAGCCGTCTTAAATTCGCGGATACCTACGCTACCATAATTCGTCTGACATTAGTGCGGAATGATATTCGAGCTCGAATTTGAATTTCATGCGAGTTGCAGTCGGAATAAGAGGCTTCCGCAATTCCTCTCTTCGTACTTTATTTCACGGGAATGAAAACTGACGCGAGACTGTTTGATGTTTGAAGATGTTTTTCTTTTATCTTCTATTTTTTTTTTTCATTTTTCAAATTTTTTTGTTTTTTCCCTCACGGTTAACAAAGCCTTAGAGTAAATCGGACGAACGCGCCGTCGCCGACATTCTATTGATCTCTTGGAGCTCCACGACCGCGTGGGGGTGGTGGTTGAGTTTAGGGGGAGTTGATGACGAACGCGGAAGCTCCCGGCGGAAGCACGCGGGGCTCTGCTCAATTTCCGGCATCGCGAGCAAACGAGGCCTCGGGGGGTGGCGGGTGGAAAACGGAACAAGCCTCTGCCTCCGCTTCCACCTCCGCCTTCATCCCGGGTACGAGGTAGATGGGTACCCACGTAGACCTATCCACCCACCCACCCTTCCTACCCTTCCTACCCTTTCTACCCTTTCCTACCCTCCCAGCCCTTTCTATATTCACTCTGATGCCATGCCATCTCGTTCTTTTCAAGAGAACCGACCCTACCGAGGAGGATCTAAAAGGATCGCGATGGGTATAACCGATCCCGAAATTTCAGCCACACATTCTCTCGAGTCATGAAAACGATTCTGTCGCATCAATGACTCTCTGAGTATCGTCAGCTTCGCTGGTAATTCTCGAAAACGACGGGACAGTATGATGATCCGCGTTATCCGCGCCTGTGACTCTTTATAATCGCCTGCACGACCTCCGACTCTTTGCGGGAGAAGTACCCACCTCGTACATATTTCATAAGTCGAATAGAGTAATAAATATTGCCCGCGGTACTTCCAGCTTGATACTCATAGCTGAGGGCGTAGGTACTGCTAACTGTCCTTTCCCAGAAGCTTATAAGCGATGTGTTCGACTGGTTTCAAGAAAAAAAAAAAACAAGGAGGAAGTATTCTGACTGAAACAGTTTCGTCGAGGCTTTTTTTACACAGCTGTTATCTGATGGATTTAGATTTTACCCAATTAATCATACCTACGTACGCAGAGTCACATGTAACCGGGGAATACCATTTTTGGCACTCGTACTATATAATCAGCTGATCATCCGGTGTCACACACCTGTAGTCCATATATCTAACGAATTGATAAATAAATTTTGTGTGTTATTTCACCGTGTTATTTTTTTCATTCGAAGAAGTTCCCAGACTATCGTTCACAGATAGATATGGATACAATAATCTTTTTCACTCATCGCAATTACTTACATACGATACGCGTATAGTACCTACGCTACCTGCAACCTTAGAGGTATTGTTCCGGATCACCTTGTACCAACACGTATATGTATACATTATACCTACAGACAGCAAATATACGTGTAATATACCTATACGTGTTCGCACACTTGGACGAAGCCGCGCCCGCGTTTCCTACGAGCCAAGGCATTATTAGGCGGTGGTGGCGGCAAATCCGGAAGTCAGTAGCTGGGCGTTCGCTTCGCAACCCGGAAATTGCCCAGCGAGGTTAAGACGTTATTCTCTCTGGGAACGTTGCGTGTAGGTATATATATATACCTATGTATAAGTCTTCCGAAGCTGTGTTATATATATATGTATAGAGGAGGAGCTAGCAGAAATATCAAACGATGCGAGATCGAGCTCTGCAGGCAGGTATATACCTATGTATAATATGTACCTATATATACCTAATACAGAGTGGCGTAGCGAGGGCTTTAAGTGATTAGCGAACGCAAACTTTCCGCGGACCGGGATATTTCGCGGTGAGCTGAAATACAACAGGATTTAATACCCGCATTTTTGGCTATTCCACATAAGATCCATGCCCCTCGGTATTCCGATTGGTTGGCTCAACTCTGCCTCGTTGCGACAAATAATTTACGAGTTCCAACTCCGCGGTTAACAAGATGAGAAAATAGCCTAAAATGTTGCGCTTACATCGAATTACACAACGGCAGAAGGGAGAGAGGGAGAAGGGGAATAAGGAGAAGAAGGAGAAAAATAAAAAGAAGAAGAAGAAGATGAAGATGAAGATGAAGATGAGGAGGAGGAAGAAGAAGGAGCGACGCGGTAAGCAGCGCGGCGAGCAAGTGCCGGTAAATTAGCAATTAACCGCAATTAGAAGTTAACCTAGTTCCTAAACTAAGGCGAGCCTAAACCAAGTCTAAGCAGCGAGTCAAGTTGGGCTAACTTTGCTTAACCGCGTGCGGCTGGCGCAGTCATCACGATTAACCGCGTCACGCACAAAGAGATATAGATATTATATACATATATGTAGTATATATATATATATATATATATATATATATATATATATATATATATATATATATATATATGAATAAATAGATATAGATGCAGTATATCGATAACTGAGATTCACGAGCAGGTGAACGCTGCCTCACCTCGGGCAATCTCGGTGTAATTTCAAAATAAGGTAATTCGGCCCTGGGAGCACGAAGCTATACAAGTTGACTGGCGTTGGCTAGCTGATTATAAGTTGGACGAACGCTAATATTGAAACGACACGAGGACTATAAAGTTCCATGACTCAGGCAACCGTCGACTCTGTACTTCATACTTCACTAGTCATACTTTATATACATCAGAACTTTGATTATACTCCTTTCTCGTGGGGCAGAACGGAAACTGGAAGTAGCGATACGCGGAAGTGATACTAACGGCAAGACCGGGTCAAGGTGGGGATGTTGTTGCCTGGTGCTCCGCGGACTTTGGACTATAGCGTAACAATTATTATTGCAAATAGACCTCGCGATATTATACCTAGAAATTCATACTTTTACATATATAATATTATAAATTCAACTCCATACATCTGCGGATTTGATCGCAATGAAATACGGCACAGTTATACGCAATTGCTCTATGTAGAAGGTGGTTAAAATTATACTGTATACACGTATTTATTTTCACCGATCTTATACCCTCGGTGCTCTAACAGCTACTGACTTAATCCTATAATATCTCTTAGTGGGTAGGTGTGTATACACATATATAATAGATTACTACACTCCTCTCCATCTAGCTATAAACAGTACTACCCCTTGATAATCTTACATTTTTTCGTCATTCTTCTTCTTTAGTAATAATCTTGGAGATCGTCTGGAAGCGTTTTGTACCTCAATAGTACGAGTGTAATAGGTTTAAATATAATACATACATGGCCAAAAGTAAGGCCAGCTACACGAATTACGGATATATAATATTTTTTGTTTCCAATTGCAGTCCAGAAAAGAAATCTCCATCAGATATGTGGTGACTACGTTTTAAATGAACGTACGTGTAATTCTGATCATCGGAATTGGGTAAGAGAAGCTTTTAACTAAGCCAAATGTCTGTCTGTGTATTCATGGTACATTTGTCAAAAGTTATCCACGTCTTAGGTCGAGGAACAATTAGCATCAATTCGAAAAATCAAGTTGATGATTTGCGGCACGACTTATTTATATACCAATGAGCAATCTGCCGGACGTCCGTCCGGTCCGTCCATCCATCCGTCTTATCCGAAGTTCAGAGAAATATTTATAATATATACACATTATTACATTTTTACCGCAATAATATCTATCTATACCTATGCATAATTTTTATATACGTATAATGTATATACATTATATACATACGTGTACTATACCTACGTATATACGTATGTATAATGTAGATTCAAGGAAATTAAGCAAACGCCAACGTGGCGTGGACATTGTTCTATATACATACTGCATGTATATGTATAATACGGACAGATGGTGGCAGATACAACGACCAATACCTATACTCTCTCACATACACGCGTGTGCGTGATGGAGATCCACCACAGCTACTGCAAGCTATCTCTTGCAACGCGTATACGTATATTGTATGATGTACATGATGTATACTCTGACTGACTCGAGACACATGATGTTAATCAATAATCACTCTTCATTATTATCGTGACTATTTTTAGAAATGAAATCCAGATAGGATGAAAGCCGATCATCTGGATTTCATTTCATTTTATTTCATTTCATTTCACTTCATTTCATTTCATTAATTCTTTACCCAGATGATGGAAATCGATTACTCGACAAGCCGGGAATCAATCAATAATGATACAATGATCGGAGAGCGTGCCCGGTATATATGACGTCATCTCTGGATTCGGGATATCCAAGAGACGGGAACGAACCCGTCTAGATACGGGCACGTAATTCATTATCATATACGTACTTAGGTATAATAATGCAGGTATATGCAAGTGCATATATGCATATTATATGTATGTATGTATATGTATGGTCCAGTTACATGGGTATAGGTGCGGATGTATAGCGAGGATAGAATAAATTCATCAGTGAGTGAATCAAACTTGATCTGGTCTCATAAAATTTGTAGCGATGTGTCCACCGCACGAGAATAGGTTGAGCCAAGCTACGGCACCGCAAATTGTCTGAATTAACACTTGACTGGGGTCGATTTCGGCGGCGTTAGAATTCCCCTCTCGGCTGCTCGCAATTCCTTAATGTTTCACCACCCGGGGTAGAGTATGCCGCGGGCCGAGCTTCCCTTCGTGACCGTAGGCGAGTAACCGGGCATTCTCGCTGTGCGTTAGCCTTTAAAAACTTGTCTCGAGACCTTGGGGAGACCGTTGGCGATAAGAGCGCGGGACAAAACTTTACCGACTCCGCTAGATTGATATAAACTGAGTCAAACTGATCTCAATTAGACATTCGGCCGTCGTCGCGCAAGCCGGCAACCCGGCGCGCGCTATTTTACTTTTAGCACGCTGGTGAAATCGCGAGGCGTGTGTCGTCGCGAGATTTCGCATATTTCAATAATCATCGAGTATACATACTGCGCAGATATTCTCATTGACGAATTTTATACTCGATTCCATTCATGCGGTGTACCATATGCAGCTGCAGGTGTATTTACACGCTGAAAACTTCTCGCCAATGCCGATATACGCATTCATATAAATTCAAGCCGCTCCCAGCTTTCCGAGCAATATTATATCTGTCGACACACAAGTCTATCTATATGTCTATACGATACCTGCATTCTATACCTACTTCGAGCATGAGTTTCGCATGCATTCGATTATAATTCCTGTTTCCGAGATCGTTGTGTATAATTTTCGAGATAATGTTATAATTTAGGAAAATTTATGGCCTGTAATGTCGCGTTCGATTCCGTACCGCAGTATAAAGGAACGAATAACTTTACCCATACCTATATATCCTATACCCACCAACGTACGGATGAATAAATATACTTGAGGGAGATGTTCCTCCTCTCCACGAATATTGTTATACGTTCTTGTTGAACACTGAAACCTCCGACCGCAAGTTTGTTTTTCCATCAGGGTTTCGCGTGTCTTGTGAGACTGATCATTAGGTCGCGGTTGTGACGCTGATGGTCAGGGTCCTTGTCGTATCTTCGAGTATAAGAAGTGAGTCGTTAGAAATCACTCGAGTCACGATCGCGACCAAAGATCTGTGGGTATATTGGCTGCCGACCGCGTAGATACCCACCACCACCCAGCTAAGGTATCGGTATTTCACTGTAACGAACGGGGGCGCCCTTTGTCTCGGTGGTACCCGTCACCCGGGTAACTCGATCACCCATTGCCCTCCTCGGCCCCGTCTTTCAAAGTCTGCATCATCCGGGACGTGCGGCACGGCGCGGTTCGCGCGCGCCTTAGAGTATAACCCCCCTCGTCCAAGTATTACGTATCCAATCTCGTGTCTCCACAACTTCCGGTCCGACATCACCAATGTATCTTATATACCTTGGCTTATAAGCTGTTGGTACGGGACATCGGTTATAGCGTAAAGAATTCACATGGGCTATACTCTGCAGCCGGTATACGGTGACGAACAAAGGACGTCTCGTATCTTCTGCATATCACGTCACCAAAGATGTGGGTTTTTCCTTGAATGTACAAGTTATGCAAAAATGTTCGTATATAGGTAGGTAGGTATATATAAGGATACTTTTTCGGAGGATGAATCGAAGGAATACCTATATACGACTGTATAACGAAAACAGCCCCAGGGGTATATGGGCTGCTGGGGACATTGCGAGTTATCCTGCACCGCACCGTTGCAACTATCGGCAATTCTCCTATACGGACATTCGTGTCCTCGGCGTAACTCGGTAACCGACCAGTACGGTCGAGGTGAGCGAACGAACGTCGCTGCATATACCGTTGCTTCCCAGTTCTTCGCAGAGAGATATATACCACATACGTTCATTGGGTCACCTGCGACAAGTTCCAGGCGCGAACTTTCAAGAGTTCACTTTTCTCTCTAGCTCGAGACCAGATCTCGGAAGTTGCAGCGTTTTAATTTTGATTTGTATACGCCGATTGGTAAGCCTGTAAGTCTGGTGTGAATCAGCAAGGCTGATATGGCAGCACTTGAAACTCACGATCATAAGAAATGACTGAATTTATTTACTTGCTAATACAACGCGATATTAACAAAGAATTGGGAAGTGTAACGATCAGCTCTCGCGACATAGACAGAGAACGGAAACCTTCATTAAATCTAGAAATCGAATTGAAGCCTAATTACTGCAGAGTTCTTTCGATGAATAAATCACATCCATAGATAGCTGTATATCGGCTGCACGATGGGTATAGGTATATATATATATATATATATATATATATATATATATATATATATATATATATATATATATATATATATATATATATATATATATATATATATATATATATATATATATATATATATATATATATATATATATATATATATATATATATATATATATATATATATATATATATATATATATATATATATATATATATATATAGATATACTTATATGGTGCAGATAAGTTTGCGGTATAGAACCGTCTGCAACGCGTGGTGCACCCTAAGTAACTGCAGTCAGGTAACTGTTCACCTCGGCTCGTCGTATCGAAGGCCGTCTTTTCTTGGTAATAGCGTTACCTGTCGCGTCACCGTTCTACAGGGAAACACCGCGGGGATCGCGTTCACCTAGCTGCTCTTCTATGTATTTTCAGGTTTCTCGATACGATACCTATACATATATATATATATATATATATATATATATATATATATATATATATATATATATATATATATATATATATATATATATATATATATATATATATATATATATATATATATATATATATATATATATATATATATATATATATATATATATATATATATATATATATATATATATATATATATATATATATATATATATATATATATATATATATATATATATATATATATATATATATATATATAACTGTTTCATGGATAACTTTACTACGCGGATAGATGTACGCAGTGTAATACCAACGCAGAGAAATTGGTTTTTGATTTTATTACGTAACTCCTATCCGAACATGATACTATATTGTATATACATATATACACGTGGTTGTAGGAAAAATAAGAAAGGTACGGAAACCTTGGGACCTTCACACCTGTATACCTATGCTATCTTCGGGGAGTATCCTTACTGCGGCTAGCTTCGCCCCGTTTCAAGTATATCTACTGCAGTCTATCTGCAGTATAAGGCTCCTCGTCGCCAGGGCGCCGATCTGAAGCAACAAGTGTCGAATATTTCCAAGAAACTCACTCCGACAAATCGAGTGGTTCGAACGGGTGTTTTCTGGGGTAGTACATCTCACCGCGAAGTCGATGTTCAACTTCCCGCAGTCCATAAAGAAAAGTATTGAAAGGTACTGTTGAAGGGTTGATAATTTCGCGGAAGGTACGTGTAATTACTGTAGTAAACTTGCCAAAATATTATATGTATATCAGAAGGAACGTGCCGGTTAGCAAAAATACAAAAGAAAAAAAAAAATTTGATCTCGGAATTCCTGCGATCTATACAGATCGCCTTACGCCGATACGACATTTATAATCTTACTTTGGTAAGTGTTGCAGAGTGTGCACAGTATATATTCGAGTAGTCACTCGGCCGTGGAGCGAGTGGTTAGATTCTATCTTGTCATCGTCGATCCAAAGATTGAAACGAACAATAGACGTGTTGTGGATTGAAATGGGTGATAATTTGTGGATAAAAAGAAAATGGTCAACGCGCGAGTACGAATCCTATAGAATCGATTCACGGTGTTATTTTTTATCTTCTAAACGTGGTGAAATAAAACGCCTCGTCGTGGCGCGGAAAATAAATAAAACCAATAAGAAAAAGAAGCGAGAAAGGCGGAAAGGATGATTACGTAGAAAAACAGTTGGTGAAAAATTAGGATCGAGGTTGAAGACAAAACGTGGAAACGAATTAGAGCATTGAGCCAAGTTCTTGCCTCCCGTTTGTGTCCCCGGTTCGTTGGATCAGTACAAAAGGCAACAGGCCAGTACTGTTAGCAGCATGCACCAGCAGCAGCCTTAGCAGCAGCAGCCATAGCTGCAACACCACGAGACTAATTTACCAAAGTAGTTTCATTGCACAGCCAGCACCTGAATGCAGCTCTTGCCATTTTCTCTCTTCTCGTAATAGTTGAAGAAACTAACTATATAAAAAGAGCTGACAGCTATTCACTTTTCTCAGTTTTCTTATTATACAGAGTTTGACCGCTACCACCTTTCAGAATATACGTACCTACCTTATACTTACTTGAAACGTGTATGGGTATACGAATAGGTATAACAGAGATCACAATAGCCATTCTTAGGTACGAGCACGGGGACGACGGGGACGACGAGCTCGAGTCTCGATTTCCACAAGTGGTCGCGGTGGCGGTGGTGGGCGTAGGTATAGGTTAAGCGGGTCTTCCCGTCAAAATATTTATTCAACGAATTCGTCCCTTGCAGTATGGAATTCATTTCTATTGTTTACGCGACCGGTATAGCGTCTTTGAGATCATTCGTGAGCTGTGAAAAAATCTCTGAGCGTCGAGAGAATTTTTATTTCGTCTGTGACAGAATTCAAGCACTCGGAATGACGGGGCAGGTCTTTTATTACACTCTGCTTATACTCATCGTGTGCGTTAGGTGTGTAGAGAACGTGCCCTCTGAGTTGTCACACGAAACGGTATCGCGCGCGTTATATACCATGCGTATATACGTACAACACAGTATCCAGCTTGGACCCCATAATTATGTTATTCCAAGCAGTTTTTCTAGCCGTTTGAGAGGCAGGCGACGTGGGGCGGGGCGCATATGCACTGATGGACCGACGACGCGACGCCGGTCGTATTTGGTGCCGCCGTCGCCTCCGGGCAACCTCACTTTAAAAACAACACTGAAATAAATCCGACGCGGTAGGTATATAACGGGATTGGTATTTCCAAAAATTTTCCACGGCTTCTGATCGGGCATATTAAAAAGAATTATTCAACGATCAAGGCGACCCACCGAGCCGGAAGACATTCCTGCGGTTCGAATGATAAAAATCATTAGATACTTCTTTGACGGAAAGGACCTGTCCGACACGGAATCAGAGAAAATTCATTCGAATATTATTTATCCCGTGATAATCCTGTGCAACTATATTGATCTTTATTTTTTCTTTATTACGAACTATGGAAGCGGGACACCCTGTAGATTTTACGTGTTGTTGTTATACCGAATGGAGGTCATGTTCTCGGATAGGTGAGTTTGCCCACAATTCTTAAGGCACGAGCGTCCCATCGTCTAAGTTACATAAATCCTTCGGCTATGTCTGGCGTGGGAAGGAACGCTCCTATCGCCACGTATATTCTACACATGCAATGTTATATATGTACATGGACTGGCTGTGCACATGCGATATACCTACATACAGGCTCATTGCTTCCACGCCTCGGTATACCACAACTACCTGTAGCTATACTTACATACCAATAGTATATAAATAACGTTGCGAATTCGCAAGTCTGCACCCCCGTCTAAACAAAGTGAAATTTATTGATTGAACCTTTTCAAAAATCAAAATCAAAGCGATCACGGCATCGTCTCCACGAATTTACCTATACAGGCTGACTTCACGGTACATATAAAAGAGTGTGAGTGAGTGAATATTGCTCGGAAGATTGAGAAATCGACGGTATTCGGCTGGCTGACGGTCTCCGAGCGTTATTGTTATACCGCTATAAAAGCGATTCGGTGTTTTAACGCGTATACTCGTGAAGGTTGAGGAATTCAATCGCCTTAGCCGTAAGCCAGGGCAGCACGAGGCGGAAGAAGAGGGGGGGAGAAACTCCCGCGCGCGTGTTTGTCCTGATCGGGTGAAAGAGTAAAATCGAATCGGAGTTCGAGATGCGAGGGATCCGTTATATCGCTGCCGCGTCCTGATCGCCTAGGTTAACCGAAGTAGTTCCCACGCCTGCAGTGCATGGAGACCTTATACCCTGCACCGCGTTGGTCGCGTTAGTTAGAGAGAATCTTGTTACGTAAATATAACGCGTTTTCACCTCGCCTTCGTCCCCCGCCCCGGAAACTATACGACCGTAGCGCTGGCCTATATATTAATATTGAACCCGCACGAATATGGAATCCGCAGTTGAATGCCTTCTATTCAACGCGACGTATGAAAAAAAGTAAAAAAAAAAAAAAAACTTTGGAGTATGGGTACGAGTCTTTTCCGGGATTTATATACCTGCGGATCTATAATAGAAAAGTCGAAACGTAATAGGAGGTCGAAGGAGGGGATGGAGAGAAGACGTTTCCTCTCGTGGGAGTCGGGAGGGTGAAAAATTGATGAAATTTAAGAAAAATACCGGAATCTTATATTCGGTCCGAGTAGTCCGACTGCCCCTGAAACGTTGATCGTAAATAATGCCATTCAGCCGTTGTTCGCCCGAACGTTACATCCCGAAAAGGAAAGGTCCGCCACGCCCAGCGACTTGCCTAACGTAAACTGCAGTCTTTCCACTTATAATATACCTGCGTATATATCTCGACCGGGAAAAGTACGTCAAAACGGAACATCGACCGCAAGGCTACTCGGGAGGGATGTCAATTTTCTACCCCTAATCCCCGTTTCTTTACTCGGCACTTGTATATTCTGTCTTTTTCCTCTTCGAATTCCATAACGAAGGGCTGCAAAGAGAGAGAGAGAGAGAGAGAGAGAGAGAGAGAGAGAGAGAGAGAGAAAGAAAAAGGAAGAGAGAACTCTGAACCAACAAAACGGAGAGAGTTACTACAGGTCAATTTACTCATCCGTACTCGTCCGATCGGAATTGAATATCATAATCCGTTACCCGTTTTATGAAAATATTACATACACCCGAGTAGATTAATCCTACTTTGTCAAAGGTGTGACGAACCAAATTTTTTGGAGATAAGCGATAATCCATCGAGTCGATAACAGTTTCGTGGTATATTTCGTCGGTGAGAAATAGCCGGATGTTTATTACGCGTAGATAGGCAGGTTGTATTATAAGCTCGCTTATCGTGAATTCTATAAATTCAAGTAGTCGAATTAAGAACTGCGAGTTATCATCTCGACTGTAACTGCTTAGCAACGGTCCAAGTATAGCCAGACGATCGAGTATCGAATTGTAAATACCGAAGTATTGGCTTTACAGGTATAATGGGTATATCTCTTGATCAAGGCCTCCGAATAAATCTACCTAGATATACTATGTACACGTAACAATTCAATTACACTCCGTAGATGATTATCGGTGTTATATTGTCACCGGATATCGGTGTACGCGTGTGTTTATATGTATAGATTCTTTTTTTTTGCCACTTGAGATAAACCGGGGAAATACCCACAGCCACAAGGTTATATTTTGGGAACAAAACAGTTCCCGGTCACCCAACAACTCTAATCAGTTGTACTCAATCTACGTGGAATTCTTATCATTTATAGATTTTTGCATCGGGCCTTGTATATATTATACACCCACGTATATTATATGTAGGGAGGACGTATACATATATTGCACGATGTTTAATTCATTTTGAAATTGAGAATAATTTCAAATCTTAATATACATATATAGGATAGAAATGCATCTCGTCGCATCTCATCTCATCTCGTCTTGCCTCGTCTCGTCTCGGCGTGAAGAACTGTACGTGACGTATGACCAATGCTGCACATTATTATCGTGCGAAATGATTCTCAAGTATCTTCGTAACGGATCATTGGCAACAGCCGTGATAAGAGTACGGTGGTATCGTTATCTGATACGGAGTATCTCACCGTATGCAACGTCACAGATAACAAACGACTATTTATTTCCGAATAAGGATAAAGAAACGGACCCCGTGCCGCAAGTTTGTTTGTCACGATGCGAAGGTTTTAGACCCGAGCTGTGGCGGATAAGAAGGGGAAGTCCACAGAGGTTATCGCCGGACAACTTACCAAACCAAATCCCACATCATATTTAAATACATCGTGTATAATACGTACTGCAATAAACATCCATTATTCCGTAGGTATATATTGCAATCATCTCTCCGTGTAGTCGCTAGAACATCCGATAATATCCTGGATATCCTTCATTACGTCTCCCTTCTCTCGAGACATCGCGCTTCATTAATTCACCAAATTCATTTTCACAAGTCAAACTTATTCTTTAATGACTGACGAAGGATCGGTGCGTCCCAAAAATTATATACATATAAAAAAGAAGAAAAAAATTTTCGTAACGGATTAATTTTTTCAAACAGGCAATATACCTATAATAATGTTTGAAAGTTTTCTTTAAACTACGTGAAGGTTTTTTGTCAAAGGGTTTGACTTTGAGAAATTAACACTTATTCAGATGGAATTGATCAGCCGTTTATTCAGCAGGTTAATATAGAACTGACGATTCAGAAACTAGGATATATAATATATACCTATCATCACACTTGTAGTTCGAAATCAAAGGTCGCTGTATAAGCTAGTTTAAAAATGTTTCGTTCGCGAGATAGAGGACGACGGCGTCGTAAAATCTATAATCCAGTTCGAAATGAAGCCGGGACTAGTCCAGATATATATTTTTACAACTCCGGAAAATTTGTATACTTTATCGTAAGCACTTATCAAACTTGACTCTTTATCTGATCATATCGGCTACTTCAGAAGGATAAATGAAACTGGGTTACTGAAAAATTCTGTAGCAATTTCTTTCACGGCATATAAGATTATCTTATCGTGCGTAGAAAAGTTATTATTCTCAAAGGTTCAGGGTTGAAGCCATAGTGACTCTTACATCCCTCAAAAGTGCATAAAAAAAATAAAATAAAAAATACTTAGGTAGAGATATCCTGAGTGTAGAAATAGACGTACCTGAAAACGGTCATCGCGCGGCCAGCCACTCTAAGTAACGAGATTTTTCATCCGACTGGAGTTGTATTAAAAGTATTGCGTGCGGGTTTTTGTCTTTTTCCGTTCCGTTCTATTTTTTATTTTCTTTTTTAGTTTTTATATTATTTTTTTTTTGCTTTAGTAACGCGTTGCCTAACGACAACAAAACCGTGAAGGGATGTCATTCTATGCAATGAAAAAACACTGCGGCAGATAGGCTGCGTCGGGCGTCACGGGTGTCGCGGTTCTCCTCTGCTTCGGCGTCGGGCATCGGGCGTCGAGTGTTAGTCGCCGCTGATTACACGACCCATTACGCAAACACAACGGAACACCGCGAACTCGAAGAACATTCACGCGCCACACAGATGGCGCGCGAACAAAGTACACGAAAAACAATAGAGACCCTCTTCTCTCTACGAACGTGTGCATATGTACGGATAAGAAGAGACATTGGACCGAGTCGTAGAATAGAAGTCACGCAGAGTCAGAGCTACCGAGTATATCCTGCTGTTTCGGAATTGCTCACAGCGTAGCTTCTATACTTTCGCTATAATGTTATCTGCAGCCACACACCGCACTTGTTCTGCACCGAAGACAGCGTATTCTTAACGGTCACACGATCCACCATCTCGATAATATAGGTTTATATATTTCTATTATTCTTTACGTTAACGATAATCATCTGCGGAATGTATATGATTTATCAGAAGTCCTTTTTACAGCCTTTACGCAAAAAGCGAACGAGATGGAATATGTTGATTGAGGCTTCTCCCTCAAAATATCCGCGATTAAACCCTTGTATTTGTGGGCGCAACGATCGTTTGCCAAGAGCAAAGTTAACCCCCCCAAAAACTTCTTGATCAGCATTTAATGGCTTAGCTTAATTAACCACGTACCTGTCAGCAATTCAAGTGGAGAGAATGTCTTCTCGATAGCAAACAAGTTTGAACTTATTAATTCTTTCTTTTAACGTCTACGCTAATGATCGACAATTCTTTATCATAAAAATATATTATTGCTCCGGGAGTCCGGATATAATTGGTCTAGACTGGATGAATTCCACTGGCGAACCGGACAACGCAGTTGCTAAAACTGTGCCAAGCACGCGTTTAACTTGTATTAGTTGCTAACAGCTGCTGAAAGAATGCCACGGTGACTGTTGACAACTAATTTTAACGTGCTAAAAATATTTTTTCAAAGTAATACCTGCGCTATTCTATTGACGTAATTTACCTGACGGCGCGACGTTTCCTGACCCGAAAATGAATGATTCAACTATGAGAACAATGTATCATGACTCAACACCCGATGCTGTAAAAATCGAGTCTTTTATAGCGACGAATGAATTCTTACAGCAGTATTCACCGATCCATGGTTTTATATTAACTCAGTTCATGAATCCACCAGAGCCAGGGGAATTTCTCTTTCCATTGTGTTTCCAAACGGGATGATGATTAAAGTTAAATTCGACGAAACACAGATACATTTTCTGCAATATTATAGTGACAATGTGCAGTATAGGTGGAATCCGTGTGAAGTTTTCGTTTAAAATTCTAAGCATCCCGTCGTGGTCTGAAGTTGACAACAACGTTGGACACCTTGCTTTCTCGCAGGGGTGCGGGGTATACGATGAAGGTTTCGTTTTGCTTTGGCTCCTCGACATCAAAGCGACCATCAAAGGGGGCAGACAAACGATGCCTACTGGAGTATGAAATCAGGGAACTGGTTGTCGTTTGGTAATCAATATCAAACGACGTATGCTTCCCCTTTCCTGGCTCCTCTCACCCTCACCCTCACTCTCACTCTCACTCTCACTCTCGCTCTATGGTCTCTATGCCGTCACCCCGTGCTAAGCCAGGGGCGTTTCTTCGTGGGTCGAATTTGTTTGTTGGAAAATAAGGGAGTACAGGGGACAAAGAGATCGAGGGAAAAAAAGGAGAGAGAGAGAGAGAGAGAGAGAGAGAGAGAGAGAGAGAGAGAGAGAGAGAGAGAGAGAGAGAGAGAGAGAGAGAGAGAGAAAGAGTGACGAGGCTAGATGAAGAAGAAGAAGGTGCAGACCGGGGCGGGGGGAGGGGGAGGGGGAGGGGGAGGGTGAAACTGGGAAGCGCACAGGGTTCCGCTAATGCCCTGGTTAGTAGCCCGGGCTTCCCTTTGTGCAACTCGCACCCTTCCGATCAGCATAGTGCGCCGAATGCAATTTGAGTCCAGCCGTCTACCCTGCACCGCACCGCACCGCGCTGGTGTTCCCCCTCGTCGACTCTGTTTAACCAGACCGCGTGGCACCCGAATGCAGGGGTTCCTGGAGAACCGAGAGGATTAGGTGCGACGCACTGGTCACGATTTCATCCGAGGTCCCCCGCGGTCAATCTCCAATCCCTATATGCGTATCGATCCAGTGCTGCTGAATTTCGCTAAACTCTTGCACACCGAAAACTACCGCGGAAAGTCATTATACTTCCGCTTCGGGACGGAAATGGATCGTCAAAACCAGTCTCTCAGTCATTTACGACTAATCGAGGATAGATTATAATCAACGATCAGGACCGCGTCGAAGTACGATGACGGACTCAAATCCGTTATTCTTTTCCCGCAGTATAATGCCGGTGTCTATAAATCCGACAACAGTTCGATACGAGGTATATATATTTAGTATACCTACAGATGATCCTTTTACCGATTTTTCACGGTCAAGTTTTTTGTAATAAAATTCTTGCCTGCAGGCGACTGAAGCTGGGGATTTGGAAGCTTATAGTCGTCTCAACTTCTCTAGTCCGTCACGACTCCCTGTGTATATATTGTACAGTTTGTTCGTCGTTCGCCACCGCTGGTTCACTCGAGACAATTGAAGCTGGCGAGGTCATCAAGCCTCATCAGGATCGTTAGCGGTTAGCCCGCCCGGGCCCTTAGATTCCGAATCGTTTAGTGGAGCTGTGCCCTACGTCGTTGTCCTCGAGAGTCGACAACGCGCATCAAGCCCGGGTCAACGACACGTTACGTTATATACGTTGAATAGAAGCATGTGGCATAATAAGGTACATATCTGTACCATGCCCGAGAGATTGAGAGAGTGAGAGTGTGTGTGAAGGAGAGAGAAAGAGAGAGAGAGAGAGAGAGAGAAGGAGTTATACAAGCACGTCACTCCAAGCTCCATGTGTATAGCATACATATATACATATACTTACATCGTATGTGTACAATTGTAGAATGTAAGATAGAGAGACGTAGCGAGGGAGGGTAGCCGCGCGGTGATGCACTGGGCGATGGGCCGTACGACGGTCATACGTACGTAAGTTTCTATGCAACGAAAATAATTCTATTTTAGGCCCAAAGTTCACACAACGAGTTGACCCTTTCAGAGCACCAAGAGGCGAGAAGATGGTCTCGGAAAATCTATATTAATTCGAACGTTAAATTTGGCCGTGCCAGCAGCAACGTTCACCGTTCACCGTTCACCATTCTCCGTCACCCCTTCATCGCCTCCCCATCCAGACAAGCTCGCTACGTATGTACAACAACACTACCTCACGTATATATGCGATGCGGTATATTGATGTGGGAATAGAAGAGGTCCCAGATTTAAACCGGGCCTGCCACCGCGTGCACACGGAGTATAATGATTTTAATGTGAGCTGGTTAAAACATCATTTGTTATCAGGAGTTGGGACCACGAATATAATATAGGGCTGTTCTTTTACGCGTCACTATAACCCGCACAGGGATCGTAGCTTTGATCGTGAGTAGAAGTAATTCCTCGGTCCATATTCTTTAAATTCCACTCCGTTATGTATGTACCTATACCCGATTTTCACATCCCATGGGTAAAATCTGGCTAGTTGGCACGGTGGCGCTTGTTTGCGATAAAGAAAATCGAAAACAAAAACAAAAAAGAAATAACAAACAAACAAAAAACAACGAAACAAAGAAACGGAAAGGGAACGGGAAAGGGAAAGAGAGCGGTGAGTAGAGAATTTTTGTTTGTTCCCTGCGTTTATGAAACTCCACGCGGAGGGCACAAAGTCGTTTTATAAGGGGCAACCCCTCGCCCCTTAGCCCCCTGAACGCCACACTCGACCCCCCCGGTTAATCGATCCCAGGGGTGGATGGGTGGGTGGGTGTGCCCTGCATAGCTTGCCCACATATTAGTCACTCGAGGCGCAGCTGGGATCTCGGCATCTAGGGGGCTCCCCGACGAGGTGGATCAATCCGCGAACTCTGCATGGCTCACCTAGTGGTATAAAATACATACAAGTGGTACAAACCCCGCAGGGTATAAATGCCGCTCGTTTTCTCGCTACCTAGGGTGCAGGCGAGGAGGGACGAGCTTTATCGCCGATATACGCACTAGTCACGAGTCTGAATCTCACCGGTTTAGATATTTACACGCCATCGAGCAACGGCGTTGTAATGCGAATCGTGATACCCGGGGACAAACGGCCAATGTGAGCAGCCGGTCGCGAAGGAGACTGGTGAAGCTGAATCAAAACTGATAATCGGCCTACGGGGAAAAGGAAAAAAAATCTGAAAATTGGGGGTGAATTAAAATGATATTTGAACTACTGATTAAAAATTGATGACATCGAATCGTTCCTTTGTCACGCTGAGAGAGTTCTTTCCAGGTCGGATCGAAGAAACTATAATACGCTACTACTGCTACGAGAACGGACTATGAACGGCGGATGCTTTCGCAGTATTGTGGCTTTCGGCTTTATCATCACGACGCGACCGTCACATATGTATATCGCTGGAAACAAAGAATTCTCGTTACCGAACGTTTATGCTTGGCCAGTATCAAACCGCTAGTATTTATCCGTGAAAAGCGTTGCAAAAGTGTCACGCGCGAGGGGATTCTACGATTTCAGGAAATGACTAACGTACAGAACGTAGTACACCATGTGTTCCCCTTTCCTCGATGGATTTTGTACGAAGAATGCCGAGATACGACGATGACATCTTGAGCTTGTCACATGCAGCACCATGAGGGCGATATATATAGCTGCATAACTCGTATATTGTAAACCAGCCCCGGGATTCGAAGTTTGTGGTTTTAGCACGCGAAGAACTAATGCGCAATGTTTCCACATAATCGAGATTGTTTATATGGTTTCAGTTACCGCGAGATTGTTTCACAGGTTCAAAGAATTCCACACGCTACGAGCCTACAGCAGTCCAGCACTCAATCCGCAAACGTATATAAATTATACCTATGTACTTCTCGCGTAAACAGGACGCGCATTCCGTGAACCGCTCGTTCGCCAGCTATATTAATAAAACTAAGAAATCGAAGTTATTTGCTGCAATCATTATACAGATCTGTTATTATTGTTACACTCATCCATCTCTTCTGAAATATACCTACATATACCTATATATTCCGCTCTTTACATGCCCCATTCGCCGTAGAGCTGTTTCCTTGCCTGGTAAAGTTGATTTATGTCCCGATCCCTGCGAAACAACGGATTGGGCACGGATCACGTATTAAGCGCGCAATATCGCCGCCACCATCACTTGCCCTAATCGTCCTTTTGCGTACGTCCGCTTCTACAAAAGAGTCTCTTTCTCTCTCTTGTGGGAACGCCCAAATTCGCGTGACACGATGTGTACGTATACGGCATTCCCCATCACATAGGTATATATATATATATATATATATATATATATATATATATATATATATATATATATATATATATATATATATATATCGTCCATAAACGTGGTATCGGGATTCTCCCCCGCGTCGCCGCGTCACGCCAGCATCTGCGAGAATCGTAATTACACGGCGATTATCAATGACGTCATTCGGCTCGGAGGTGAATGAGGCAATAAAATCAAATACGTTACGGTTAGGTGACGTATATATTCGGTGATATTCGCGACGCCTACGGTGACGGTGTGGTGATATTCGTCGTTGTATTATATTCAGCAGCGAACTTCGCGGCATCAAAACGCCTACCGTTCGCGACCCAACGAACTCCGAACACGTGCCAACGGCAGATGGCCTCGATTTACATAAACTCGTTCGGCTAAGTCGAGAGTAGGAAAAAAAAAAAATAAAAATAATAATAATAATAAAGTAGAGGAAAAAACGGACGACACGTGACCGAGCGATCGATTTATATATTCTGTATCGGTATAACAGGGACAGATATTTCGTATCTCTGCTGCCTTCTTTCACCGTTTTTGGCGCAGCTATAGCCTAACGATTAAGTAATTTCAGGAAGGTGTAGGTATAGAAACTGGAAAATAGTTTCCTGGTCGAGTTATCGAATCACCACGTCGCAATAAGTCTCCTAACTGGTATAACTGCTATAGGTGTTCGAATCGGCAATACTCCCTCCTCCCCCCCCGCAATACTTTTGCGTGTATACCGCGAACTGAGAACAGTCCCCGAGCACCGTAGGAGAGATAAGTTGCCCGATCCTGAGGAGCGTGACGAAAGAAGTGCAGCAAACCGCAACGTTGCGTAATCAAAGTGGGCACGAACTGTATATACTCACACACACACACACACACACACACACACACACACACACACACACACACACACACACACACACACACACACATATATACACATGTATGTATATGCGATATACGTATCGGTACTATAAGTATCGCCATATCATGGGCTGGCGCTACGATACGCGCAATTTCTTTATTAATAATTGTGACACCCCGAACGATGTCGCAAGACCGTCCATTGCGGTCGACAACTCGCGCCAGATCATACGATTGTGACATTAGACCACAGAAAGAAAAGTCAGAACCAAATCTGGAACGAAACGGCAATAGGACTGGAAGGAGACTGAGTCCGAGTCCTGTGATGCAGATCCGTCCCACCAGCCTCTGTTACCTAATTTGGATTATAACAATTCTCTGAGTAAGACAAACTGAAGTGTCCTTTACGTATGTGTCTATTATCTATTATGATTCCATCATCCGTAACCTCTAACATATCCGTGTCTCGTGCGTCATCACAGCGTGGCGCTATTGTATTGGTATATATATGTATTTGTATGGGCGCTGTGCCTATACTGTATTTTTCAACGAATTAGTTCGACAGCATCCCGATGAAGAAAAAAAAAAAAAAACCAAGTAGTCTGTAATTAATGGTGCACACGGAACAAGTTATGGCTCTGACGACGTTTCAGTTGTAAACAATATTAACAGAGTTTGCAAAAAATGATATATCTATAGGTACCTACCTATATGTATATCCATCTACCTACAGCTATACTACCTACCTGTCACCCGTCATGCTTAATATCTCGGAAATAAAACCGGTTATCCAATGCAAATATTGAATCGATTTTACTACTCGTTCAACGACGCGCGCGCTCGCCGCGCTCGCCTGTACCATAGAACAATATGTATGTAATCTACATGTACAGCTGGATCAACGCCGCAGGATTTCAGGAAACATGCTACATGTTACACGTGTATATAGGTATATGTATGCACGTACGGTCTGTGTTCGTATAAAACCTGCAACGATATATATAAATATATAACCTATAGATATACATATAGGTATATATGTATAGCGGCTGGCGGCGTCCCATTAACGATAGCTTTCATCTTCGTAATTTATCCACCCCTCTCTTTCGAGTCACCCTCGGCCCATTTCACGTCACCCCCGAAAGTATGTTTTTCTTTATCTTCTTTTTTCGTTTTTTCTTCTTTTTTTTATCATTCATTCTACCCTTGCAGTGTGTTGCGGAGCGTCAAGTCCACACACATGGCGCTTCGTAGATCGCTGTCGCATTTTTTAAAATATTTATTTTGAATTTTTATTAGTATATCTCGGATCTGAGATTCCGTTCGTGTGTATATTGTATTAATAGTGCAAAGCCACGTCGCGCGTCTTTCGATTCCTATCTCCAGCGAAAAACTTCAAAAAGAAGACCCTTCACTTTCCTTGCAAGGTTTACTGCACCTGAAGAATGTTGCATAGCATCGTTTGGATAATTCGTCCAATGTGTCTCATGTCTCAATCGACATTTCTATACTCATTGTAACAGGTTTATAGGTATGAGACGTATGCTGGTGGTATAAAAGTGGCGTGCCACCGTATCGTTTCGTTACATAAATAACCACTGCGGATCAAAGTGAAACGATTTGGTTAAACGGTTCGAGGCACTTTGAGCCGTGCTTTTATAACAAATTGATGGATTTCCAGCCATTACAAGAGGCAGTAAAAAGGACTTCGAAGTCAGGCCGCTGTGGGTGAGCTAGAATTTTTTTCGAGATTTAAATGTATGTAGTATTCGAGGCTAGTAATTTGCTGGACGAATCTCAGTTCTGGAATTGGCCAATTTCGACGAATTATGACCCGGAAAAAATTTCTGACAAATACGGTTGTAAGATGTTTGAGAAAAAGTTTATCCACTGCAGGATGAAAATCAGTTGGTTCTTACATTTTTTATCATGGCTATTCTTTTCTTCATTTTGAAAATCCGTGTTTCCCGAGGTTGAGTTTATTCTTCGGTTAGGTTCGGTGGCTTCTGTGTCCGCCGAGACGCCCGAAGAGTTTCGGACGGACGAGAAACGGACAACTTGAAACTGAGAACAAGGGCCCCTTTCAGGTCAACGATAATATTTGAATTCCAAGAGAAATAAGTATGAGAGTATGTGTAGTGTCGCGTCGACACGTGGAATTGGTATGTTCGCGCGTCAACGATTTGCCTCTATACAAGAGATTGACTGACGTCTTTTATATAAAATTCGACATACCTATACTTAATAAGTTGTTTTTTTCCGATCATATTGTGAATTGGATGCCAATCGACCGCGAAACAAAAGTACAGTTACATTGACTATCTCTGAATCGATGCGATCGCGGATGAGCAAAGGAGCTAAGGAACGAAAGAAAGGAAAACGTAGCCAGATGGTAGCAGCATCGGGTAGCACGTGTGGTTTACGACCCGTGGGTCGTGCGTCGTCGAGTACGACTACGACTACGACTACGACTACGACTACGACTACGACGACTACGAAACGCGCATATGGGACTGACGACCACCGCTCTGGCGTTTCTTCTCTCCGTATCCCCCAGGGAGATGTACCTACCCCAGTACCGAGGGGGTATGGTGCAGGGTGTCGGATGACGCCATCAAGCGACCTTTCTTTCCTTTTCGTTTTTATCTGTATTTTTTTTTTTCAGACGATGACTCGAGTCAAGTTGCGGGTTGAACTTCCGTGAAAAATATCACGACAGATATGCAATCCAAATTGACTGGGTTACGTATATATCGTAATGAACCAGACGATTGCTTTTACTTTTGTTAATTCCACTGCATCCAACTGTGGGATACAGAGATCTGAAAATCCTGATTGTCACCCAATTATACTTGAGAGGACTATAATTAACTACTGCCCTAGAACTGGGTCATTTGAAAATTCTTCAGCGAAACATCGCAGCGTTGGTCATTACCGGTCGAAATTCGAGCAGCAGGTCAACGCCGCGCCGCGCCGGTGAAAAACAAATACCTCTTTTCTCATTCAAAGACGAATATGTGCATTGTCCTAGAGTCATTTCCTTTCCTTTCACCCGCAGCTAGGCGAGAATTTGTGGCCAACGTTCTTCTGCTGCACGGGGTGGATTGGTTTTGCTCGACTCTACGGGAGAGTTGCACGGACCGGATTTTGGGGTTGGGTGAAGTTAGGAAAGACCGTCGGTCAGTCAACGACTACAGTTTATCTCCCTGCCCAGTCCTGCGCGTAGCCAACAATAAGATTTTACCCCGAGTGGTGGCACCTGCAGACTTGTGCTGACTTTTACAAAGATCAAGTGAATCCCCTTCGTTCACATTCGTGTATTTCATCATTTCTAATAGGTGATACAAAACATGATTATTAACGCCGCACATCTACATACACATACTCGTATAATATGTACTCGTATGTACATAATTACTTACAATAACATACGTACAGCATCGGAGGTTGGGTCGTCAAAATCAATACTTTTTTTAAAATTTATAAGCGAATAGTCAAGACATTGAGTATTCGTATGATTATTGTATTTGTGATCTAATGATATCCCTAAGAATTCAATTGAAAAAAAATCTACCAAAATTATGAACAAATGGTAAGATATCGATTTTTCATTTTAAATCGCTTTCAAATAATGAAAAATCTAGCAGAATGGTTCAATTTCACTCTTCGATGGCTTATTTTGTTCTTTGTTTGTTTGTCATTCTCATAGTCCTACAAACACGAATACAAATCTGCTGCTTTGTCGATGACAGTTATAACAACCATCCGAATCATATTCCTGTGTGTGTGTGTTATCGATTGAGAACCACTATCTCAGAGGGAAGGCTCAAGGGCCAGAGTTCGGGGCATCCGGTGGTCTGGTCCTGGTAAGGAGGGCTCTTCTCCCCTCAGGGATTCGGAGGATGAAACGGTCCCCTGCCCTCTCGTTGCGTTACACTTGCCGCAGCTGCAGGTGCACCGCGTCTTACATCATTCGATAAACGGCTCAAGCACTTGCATTTTTTTTTTTTTTTTCACCCAACCTCTACCTTCATTTTTTGCGGGATATGCATCGGCGTAGCATGCAGTGATCGAAACTATACACCTACGGTGAATTAATCCGATGTGAACTTGAGATGGTAATGAAGAGGATTCATTTCTTCGCCCATTCTATTATCAATGTGATAATTACACCGAGGACTTTGAGACTCGATAAGGCACCGCTTCTCCTCTCTATCACTTTCTCTCCCTTTGCGTGGTCCAGTACGATCCTACGAGGATACGCGTGTATCACCTATCGTTCGGTTTATTCGAGCGTGAGGACGAATCAAAGTAAAAACGATCAATTATTACGCAGGCCATGCCACAGCGCATTTTTGTACCAGAGACCGTGTGAAAGGTTACGAAGCCGTCCCCTCTGGTGCAGGAGTGGCACACGTGTGCAACCAACACGCCAGCCCACATCCCTCGCGTCTCTTGCTATCCGTTCATTTTTCATCCGCTCCTAAGAGTTAGGGCGCGTTTGAGACTCACTTTGCTTACCCTTTGGCTGTCGATGGTTTAAGGAGATTGTGTTCATCGACGTGGTATGGGAACGATTCAACTTTCCGCGTAGCCATGTCATATCCGAGACACGAAATTATTTCCCTGCCATAGTTTTGATCTTCGGGAATTTAGATTGCCGTGGAGAAAAGGTCATGAGCACGGCTTTAGACATGATGCGCGCGGGGGTCGACCGCGTCGCGGCAAGCAGGTGGCCCAGAGTCCCTTCGGAGCATCGGGCTGCATCGGACTGCAGCAGCTCGGGCGCACAAACTACCCGGGGCATCGCATCCCTGTTACAGACTCATATGGTTTCAATCTCTGGCAAAGCTATATGGACTTCTTTCTTTGGCACGCCGAGACCGTTACACCGACGCAGCCAGGAATTCGGAGCCCCTCCGCACGGATTAGGTCCGTTAAAAAATGAAAAAGAAACTCGAACGAGTTTTTCTTCTTATTTTTCTTCTCCTACTCCGTCTTCTTCTTCTTCTTCTTTTTATTCTTATTCTCCAATTTGCCTTAGACAGAAAAAATAATAATAATTTAACCAACGAATTTGCGATCATTTAAAAACTAGGAAACTCCTGTATTGATCCGTTTAGGACGTATACACGCGGGTTATTATAGGTATGCAAATTACAGAAAGCTTTTAAATCCTTTGAAAATCCGTATAATTATTCATGCAGAAGTCTCTGACATGCGGACGCCAAGGGATGGTGGAAGATGGGGATATACAGGGGCGGGCAGCGTGGAGCAATGTAATAAATTAACAGGCACGTTGGGTCTAATGGGTGTCGGCCTCCGGTCGACCTCATCCTCCTCCACTTGTACAGCTACTTCGCTCCTTCTTCCTCCTCCTTTTCCTTTTCCTCTTCCTCTTTCCTCTTTCCTCCTCTCCTCTTAGAATCTTAGCGGTACTTTTCCAAACGCCAACCGGAAGTTGAAGCTGCGCGTAAATGTAATAGGCAAGCTTCCTTAATGGGATGTCGAGAGAAATACGAGAAAAGAGCATCCATCGATCGGGTTGAGCCGGCAAGTGCGCGTACATGAATAATTATTCAACCAATGCCTAGGCGTGTACTCATACTTACATTTTCCATTGATATAATGATGACGATGACATTTATCAAGCGTCTAACAGCTACGGCACACATTACGCTGCAGGGTCAGGTCTTTCAATGTTTGTTAAAGCAATACGAGGAAAACTTTATATCGATAAAGAAAAACATGAACCGTCTCTGCACAACTTTCCTCTTGAAATGCTTATATATATTCCAATCCTTTGATGGATTTATTTTATCCCCTTGTCACATATTAACAACGATAAACCGCAGTCACAATTTGTGATGGGTAAATTCAACATGATGTCATATTAATCCAGCCGCAGTTGATAATTGCAAAATGGAATTTTTGATGGTTCAAAATCGAGCGCGTTTATCGCCATCAATATCTATACAGAATCGATGTCAATTGAGGCAGGTGGATCTATCTACGTACACGTTACATACCCGGAGTCTATAAACGCGCGGAGCAATTGCTCTTCAATTACCGGAGAAGGGACGTCACTGATTAATATCCGATAAAATGCCTATAGCGGTGATTCATGGGATTATCGAAGAATATTGCCTATAGGTTTCAATTGTTACTTGGAATAGTTATTTCTCGGCGTGATTCGGCCGTGTGATTTTTGACGATGTATAGAATCAGGACTGCAGTGATACATATAGGTATGTATAGATTATATACCTCTAATGTGATACCTGCTGGAAAGCCTGAAATTTAAAAACAAAAAACAACAATAAAAAAAACGAATTAAACTAAATACAACGAGAAAGAGTGAGATTGTAACGGAAAGGTTTCTGTATTACAAATACAATCCATCTACAACTGCGAGACAGCCACGGTCATAAAATGATATCAACAATTCTGAAGCTCGGGTAGGCGGGAAGACATACATATAGGAATAAGAAAAGGTGAAGACAATGGGTGTAGCCACTATAAATAACTCTTTCATTAGGATGACAGCTAGAGGTGGTATATTATAATATTATTATACCCGTGACAATGGAGACGCAAATGATGCGTCTTCTCCCTGCGGAAGTCCATTAGTGCCGCGGGCGTTATTCGCGGATCTCTTAGCTCGGTTAGACTGCAGCGAGGCCGTATAACACTAAGTGCGATAAGAATTTATTGCCAAACGGTGTTAGCGAACGCGACGTGAAAGATCTCGCCTTCTTTGGTTCGATGCTAAGTCGCTAGGTGTTCCAATACCCGCGGGAACGAAGGAAACTCGTCAGGTGAATCGTCGGGAAGTTCGTTTTGCCAGCTCACCGGAAAACAACGTCCGTATGTATGTACGTATACATACAAGTAAAATGCCCAGGGAACAAAGAAACGCGGGAGTCAGTCAGTCAGTCATCCAGCAATAGGTATATATCTACCTCGACTAACTAATATATTATATACCTGTATCCCCGATTTCACGAAGGCGACTCTCGTATAACACAATTTTTTTTTTCACTACATACTTGGAATGAACAGCGTTATATACCCATCGATGACCATATCTACATATATACCTACGTGGATACATATAAGTAGGTATTATAGGCATGATGGTTATACCCGGTTTGTCACCGTTTGTCACGGGGGCGTGGAATGAATTTTATTCAACCTTATCGACACCGGTCTCACGCACCTCCAAAACTTTGGAAATTACTTAACATAATAATGCCGTGACTATGAGGACGTTGTAGGAATTTTTTATAACCGCGTATACATTTATAAGAGGTTTTTGTCCTTCGCTATATTATCCACAAGTCGAAAAAATTGGTTACTGCACTTATTTCTCGTTTCGTTTCTTTATACCCGGAACTCGATCTAGAAATATGACATAACGTATGTTACCTATACTTTTTCATTGCGAGACTATAGTTTGAAATTCATTTATTTTCTCACACGGAAAAGGAATGAAGATTACGTTCGTTTGTCACACCTCGTAGGTAGGTATATATTCTTCGTATATCCAACGAATATTATTCGTCGCGGTAGGGTAGGGTAGGGTAGGTATATATATATATACATATATACATATATATATATATATATATATATATATATATTATGTATATAGCGTCGAGACGTTGGGGAGGAGCCGTTGCCGCGCGAGCAGAATGGGAGCCTTGGCAACGCAAGGCATTTCATTTCCTTGGCGACTTCCGGCAAACGCGACGCTTCCGTTATATCGGGGCCGCGGCGCGGGTTCCGGTTCCGGCCCGTTCGCCGTTTTCTCCCCTTTCCACCGCCTACCGTTCTCGACTTTCCGCGCCTCGCCTCCTTCCTATTTCCCTTCGCTTCCCTTTGCTTCGCTTCCGTTTCACGGAACTTCCTTCTCCCGCAGGTAGTACCTCTCCCCCGGTTTCCTTCCTTCTCGCCTCCCTCCTCGTCTCCCTCGTCTCCTAGATCCTCGTTCTGCACAACCCCCGAGGGAATATATACACCAAGATCTATGTACCTTGACTCTACACACACTCGCGATTCTGTATATACCCATACTTGCGAGCCGCCTATACATATATGTGTAGAATTCCTCCCGTCCGCCCACATTCAGGATAAATAATCGGTGATTCCACCCGTATGGTTTAAGTATACGTAACCTACGTGTAGGTACGCGTAGTACCTATATAATAACGACACACCACTGATCTGTACAGATGTAAGATTTTTACTTCACCATTCAATGACGATCGTCGCGGCGATAATTTGTTGATATTTATAAACTGACCCGCGGTTCCAACGCTTGTATCACCTACGAGATATATATACGCACGTGACTATCGCGTATATACGACAATTTGCACTCGAATTCATCCCACGATTAACGGTTCTTACGCCAAAGGTAATCCGCCTTGCCTCGGTCGATTTGCATCCGAATTATATCTCGTCGAGTTCGCTTATGTATCCGGTATACATATATATATATATATATATATATATATATATATATATATATATATATATATATATATATATATATATATATATATATATATATATATATATATATATATATATATATATGTATACATGATGATATACTGAAAAACCTATTCCATAACCGGATCCCCCTGATTATGGATTGATCGGACAGTATACGAAGATATATATACCTATATATAAATTCTAAACTCGTTTGTCGAATATCTTTGAATTTTTGTCGATTGACTCGTGTCGTAGACGGTATCGTCATAATAATAAAATAATGCCAATTATTATTGTGACAATGACAATGGCGATGATAATGATAATGATAGGGCAAAGGAATACGCCGCATTAGTGTCTCGCGATTACTTCGCAACTATGGTACTTTTTGGTTTTTTGCGACACTCGAATGTATGCTCCGACTTTCGACACCAGGTTCTTTGTCGGCTATTATATATACCTATAGAGGTTGTCAAGCATCCGGATATGAAAATCCGAGGAGTTTTAACCAAGGCCGGGGGCTGGGCTTTAAACGGAACTGGCGGGGGGGCCAATTGAGGGGAATAGAGAGAGGGAGTCCGTGGAGATGGAAATGGAGATGGAGATGGAGAGTTAATTAGCTTCGTCCTACGATTATAGTCGACCGCGAGCGATCGCGCGGAACGTCTTACGCAGGTGAGCGTGATGCAGTCGTCCGATGCCGGTATACATGAATACACACACTATATACACTGAGCCAAAAAAATACTTGATTCAAAAAAATTTTACTTGTTTCAAGTAAATTTCATAATTGATGGCTCCTTAGAGAGCATTTATTAGTCTCAGATGAATATTATCATTCCGATGTAACAAACATTCAATCGAATGAAATAAATAAATGTTCCAAAGAAGTCGATCAACATTCGTACCAAGAATATAATTACAATTAGAAAAAAATAATTGTGATACACAATAACCTATTTTGTTAAGTTGGGCAAATATTTCTATGCAGCAAGTAGATACTTGAATGAATAGAAGGAATATTTATTTCGAGTGAAGTGATACTCGTTCAACTGAAATATTCGTAGTTTATAGACAAGTAAATCACCACTTTTCTATCAAAAATTATTTTTCCAATGAAAAACCGATTTTCTTAAGTTGGGCAAATATTTATACGCAGCAAGTAGATACTTGAATCAATAGAAGGAATATTTATTCCGAGTGAAGTGATACTCGTTCAACTGAAATATTCGTAGTTTATAGACAAGTAAATCACCACTTTTCTATTGAAAATTATTTTTTGAATTGAAAACCACAAAATGTCTATCGAACAAATGTCACTTCACATGTAGTACATGTTTACTTAAATCAAGTAGCTATCTCTCTTCAGCGAAATGTTTGTTGTTTTGCAATGAGGTAATCATTTCATAGATAGGACAATATTTATTTTAGTTCAGCAACGATAATTGTAAGTCAAGTAGAATATGATTCAATATTTCAATGGACCCTATTCAAATTTTGGAAAAAACTGGTTTTGAATTATTTAAAATACTGCAATTGGTCTAATCGAAAAATACATACCAAGATTTTTATAGATAATGGTAGTAGATGTCTTAAAAAAAATTTCAACCTCCTTCGATGAAAATCCATGCGCAGGAAACTTTTCACAGTGAAAGTCACTTAAAATTTGACTGCGAAAGGTTCCTGGCGCATGAATTTTCATCGAAGGAGGCTGGCATTTTTTTGGGGACATCTAACTACCATTATCTTAAAATCTTGGTATGCATCTTTCTGATTGGACCATTTGCATTAATATAAATAATTCAGAACCATTTTTATTTCGAAATTTTAGTATAGGGTCCTCACTTGAAACATTGAATCATATTCACTCTTACAATTATCGTTACTAAATGGAGATAAATATTGTCCTATCTATGAAATGATTACCTTATTGCATTTTAGTAGGGTCCTCCCTCAAACGCAGACTTACTGGAATGCGGAACTTATGTTTTTTACTGAGACACTCTAAACTGGGAAAGAAATTAATAATTACCTGCATCAACAGAATTTCTACTAGATCTACAATAACAAGTTTATTGTACAGATGAACATCTGCAAAGAATGTTGAAAGACATAGAATTTCGTTCCGTTTGAAACAAAGCCAATAGTATACTTAATTATGTCACATATTGTACAAGAAATGGTTCATGAGGTTCACAAGAACCTTTGAAAGGATCTGTATTTGAAAGCTATTGATCAAAAACCATTACCACACACAGTTCCCCAATATTTTTCACCAAGAAAAGAGTTAATTTTTTACGCAAGTCAGCCGAACACGTACGTAAACGACGCCACGCTGAGCAGGATCAGGCCGGTCTCGCTTCTCTACGGAAATGGCGGATGCTACAGCGCACCGGAACTTGTACGGAATTCGTACAGACTACATTCAAATAAGCGACCAATGCCTGCATGTCGATGATCACGTGATCTTTTATTTTGTTCCCGCGTTCAATTCCTTAGTAAATACTTTCTTGAACCAAGCGATATGTCTAAAGACACTAAACCCGCTATGTAGAAGATTTGAATTATATATGTATATATAATATTTTGATAATTATATAATATAATATATAATATATAATATATAATATATGATATATTATATATCATATATAATGTATAATGTATAATATATTATATAATATATTATATATTTTTATAATATTTATTGATGATTTTTTTTTTTTTTAATTCAATTTTTGTTTTTTTATCATGTACAAAATCACTTTTTCCCGTCAAATTAATGAATTGCTTCATTTTATCGAATTGTGTTATGTCATATATGTATAATGTTTACCTAATTCTAGTAAATATTTTGTGAGCTATGTGGTATTGGTTTTGATGACTTAATAACTTCATTAAAGTAGATATTTCTACAGTATGAGTATTTATGCTCTCGAATCAAGCCTTATTGCATGAATTGTATCTGTTATATATTTTTTTTTGGCAAATAAATATTTGTTTCTAGCAAGTCGATATATTTATTCAACGAAGTTAACTTTTTTTTTTTTCAAATATATGAAATGGACGGCCAGATTTTGTTGCATTAGGAAAACTTTTACTTGCCTACGATATTCCATAATTTCGATTTGAGTAAATATTTGCTTACGCGGTGGATTTTTCGGGAAGTGAATGATGGTGTTTGATTTTGAAAACTGATTTTTTAGATTCTAATGAATATTATCTCAAAATCAAAAAACCTTATTTGCATCACGAACATCAAAATATGGAAAATTATTTTTTTACTTCAATGTTCACAATTACTCTAAACAAGTACGATTTGTTTGACTCAAATAAACACTGGTTCTACTCAAGTAATTTGATTTCAAATAAATGTGTTTACTTGACTTAAACAAATTTTTCTCTCAGTGTATGTGTAGTTATATATATACCTATGTGTATGAATACGCATGTAGATTACATGCGCACGTCGTAGGGAGATTAGTAGTTTGTTTTCGTATCCCCTTCCCCCCTCTTCGGCGAACTCTTCTTCCGGAAAAACGTTCAAGTAATTGAGCAGATACTCGCCGTTTCCACGCGTATTATGACTAAACGTTGTCGGTATCCGGAAAAACTCTATGAAAAATGACTAATAGAGAAAAAGAAATAAAAAAAAGTTTCAGAATTAAAGAAGCCCGCATCGGGCAAGTATACCATAGACTTCCTTGTACAGCTAGGCACTGGCTATTTTCGGGCGCCACTGATCACTTCATCGAAATCGATTAATTAACTATATATGTGATTTGTCTTTGACCGTTATACGAATACCAACGACTGTTTTTTTTTCTTCTTTAAATTTTTTATTTTTTCAAGAGACTGAAAAGAAAAAGGTGAAAAACACGTAGGTACATAACGTGTCACGAAACCGAATCGTCATACCATACTGTAGACAGAATTTTGACGTAGACCGTACCGCTATTATAGTTATCTATAGGCATTAGGTATTAGGGTATATGCATGTATACATATATACATGTATTCGCAGTTAACTTATATAGACGCACGATTATACGGCTGGTCGGTGATCGGAGGCTGCGCTCGCTTCATCCTGGTCTTCTTGCGGTGGTCTTATATAAATAGCTAGACCGACCTCGTCTTCGTGAAATGTTCTTCGCTCCGTTCCAAGTTCCGGTGAAAATTCGTTCGGCGATAACTAATAATAGACTTTACCGTTGCATTTGTTGAAAACAATTTTCACTAGGAATCTGGCAGAGCTGGTGAATCTATAATTATTTATATATAGGGAAGAAGATAACTGGAAATTATATTTATAAAAACATATATTCCGTTTTTAGATTTTTTTTTTTCATTACTTCCTCAACTTCTATCTCCATTATATATCGTAGAGCTTCGCACCCTCGAAAGAGTATGAAACGGTGAACCGAGTTGAATTGTCTTGCGTGTCGAGGACTGCACAGGGGGTAGGTTATGCGTATAATACGTGTACATGAGTATGTACATTATACACGTATAGGCTGGAAGTAGTCGCGGTAACAGATTTCGCAGTGTATTAGATTTCAATTGGTGTAGCGGATGTTACGTATAGAAATTGAGAAAGTCTAACTTGGATATACATAGATTCCGTCTGTGTATATAAACCAATTAGACCACATAGTTGATAACTTTATTACGTTTAACCTGAATATCTCCTCGTAAGCCCTCGATGAAACCAGATTGCAGGTTATTGAATGATTGGTAATACTGGCGAGCGCGGCCTTGGACGCGTCAACGAACAATAGGATACTTTGCTTGCCTTGTGAATGACTGAATACTTACGTCTGTATAGATATAAGTACGACAAGTAGGTATTACTCGCGTACTTGCGGGTGAAAAAAACAGCAACGTGAAAATTTAAAAATAAATTAACTTTCCAAGAATTTAAAATGATTCATTACGAACACCGAAACCTCTGGCATCTATACTTAGGTTATAGTTATAGCTATGCGGGTACAAAAAAATGAAACAAAAAACACGGTAAATAAGTAACGCATGATTGTAATAACATTTAAAGATAAAGTTGGAAATATAATGAGCACGAGTCTCTGTGCTTAGACCGCAGTCAGAGCCCGCTCTTCTTCATAGCCGGTATAGTGTCGGTATTGCTAGTCAATATTAGTACAATCCTGATATATAAACAATCCGGCTTTTTATACCGCAGAGAAAAAAAAATAAATTATAGAATTTTTTTTTACTATAACGAGTATAACTCTTCTTCTATAACATTTCCACCTTCCCCACCTTATTGATGTATATTTATTTTCAAACGAACCCTGGGATATACTAGTGGTCTGTCTAAAGATTAAGCGATCTATACATGGGCAAAGTATAATACATACACATATAATACTAACACTTGATCTGTATTATTCGATTAGGGGTAGCTGAAATAGTACAACGATTTACACACTTGATTAATTCGTTGACAATTTATTATTATTTGCATAAACAAGTGCATTGAGATAAAGTTGAGATCGGGCATACCCTAAAGTATCTAGGAAACTGATGGTAACCTGTTCGTTTGTTAGATCATACGCGTCTATGTTCATGCACGGGAGATATCACACATATGCCAATATGTACGGTTTCTCTCCGGGATAAAATCACACCGTATATTATGTAATGCTTGGATTCAAATGATCTCATCCCCTTCCTTCTCCGTCACCTTTCCCTCTTGAGCTTCTCAACTAAACCTATATATGCGGCTGACCTACGCTGTGCATATTCAAGTTCATTCACCCACTCTTACTCCCTTAATTGCAATTTAGATAAACACGTATGTTGCTATTCGGGACGAGATAACGCCACCTCCCTTTCTCCGATAAATGCATCGAAGTCGTTTACGGTTACGTCCCAACTTCCAGCTTCCAGCTTCCAGCTTCCAGCGCAGCAATGATCTTTAACACACGTATACGTTCGCCTTTCGCCTTGACGGCCGGACGTGTCGAGAGATATCTTTGAACAGGATATAGATTGCTATATGTTGGTACAACGTCCACGCAATAGAAGAAAATAGCTGTACTCAGTGAACGCACAAAGGCATTCGATTGATCTTTGAACTTATAATCGTTAGCCTTAGCTACGGTCGGTGGCAGCAGTGGGATAGGAAGAGAGAGAGAGAGGTAGAGGGCGTCGCCGATAATAAAATACATATGCAATTTATGGTTACAACTGCAACCGCTTCCCTCGATCGAGTTTTATATCCCGCAGAGAAACACCACGTGTGTACACAACGCTCATACCTACATACCCACATACCTACATTATACCTGGATACCTATAAGAATGTATGTACTCGTATATATGTATACGTGGTGCTATACCGTACTACATATACCCATATACCCACGTTAAATATACGTACTCGCGAGCAATGCTCGCTCTAAATACGCTGCTTTTACGTCATCACCACTTTCGAGTATTACCATATTAAACCATTGTTTCATTAGCTAATAGATTAAATACATATATACATTATATCCAAGTATAGGTGCGTAAGGATGGGTTATTATTGGGTACCTGTTTACCTGTTCACCTGTTCACCTGTTCGTCTGTTAACATACCGATAACTTGTCGAACGATTGTAGACGGTATTCCACTTCTACAGAAAACCAAACCGCACAATGAGAATATAAAGAATCGACGAAGGAATCAACGAGATGAGTTTTTGGTCGAGTAGCCGATTCCTCTTTGCATATATGGTGTATAAAAATAATAATCAACGTACGTATATACCTATACATAAAAGCTTGGAAATTACGTTCTTATTTACATCTCCTCACAAACATATTCATATGTATATACCTTTTTCTTTATTCATCTTCCCTCTCTTAGCAGATGTAAACTAACAGAGTTGGCGATAAATGATAATGGACCATGTAACTTGGTTATAATACCTATACGTAGACACATACACATCCTGGGTACGTAGATTCGGCCCAAGGCTGTCAAGGAGTGATCGTGTCTTACGGGCAGGTATATACATATACCTGAGTCTGTAGTAAAAGTGGTTACCGGGTACTGGTGCACGACCCGCGAGTATACGGTTATACGTCACACGGTTATACCCACCTATATAACAAGACTCGCAGTTCTGCCTCGGGTGTACGTATACATAAATGCATACATACATATACCTATACATATATCTCTTGTGCAACAACAGCCACCGCGACCACCAATATTATACAACGGGTCTTGGCTTCCGGTTATTATCCAACTCCGACAGCACAATCGTGCAACATCCTAGTTATACATATACATACCTAGTTATATATATATATATATATATATATATATATATATATATATATATATATATATATATATATATATATATATATATATATATATATATATATATATATATATATATATATATATATATATATATATATATATATATATATACATATATATATACGTATACATGCTTAGAAGAGTTTCTTGCTATACTTGCAGTGTACTGAGCACACCTAATCGCCCGCAGAACTTTATATATATCCATACTTCCTAAATTTACGCATTTGTAACCTTATTCTTCTTCTTCTCTGTTTACTTTCATATATACGTATATAGTTGCTGTTGAATAGCCAGAGAAGGGGTAGAGTCTTCAGCGTTATAGCGATCGAAATCTTATCATACGATTATAATCTTAACGTGCTTTCGCGTTAAAGTACATACATTCATACGTTTATGATATACGAACAAGTATACCTCTTAGGATGATAAATGAATAGGTACGCGGGTTTAGGAAACAAATGTAACCTCCTCGTAGGTACTCCTCTTCCTCCTTCTCCTTCTCCTTATCCTCCTCCTCAGGATGGACAATCGGTGTGACGCCGTGAGTTCTCGAGGTAACGGAGCGAATCGTTTTCGTACTATTACATGCCAGGTATATTCTTGCGTGTGTGTACGATTGGATAGGAAATAAGACAGGAGCGAGAAGGAGCGGAACTCAGGTTCGCGGCACTTCCGTTCCTTCAGATACGGCTCGGTGCGTCGGTGTCCTCTCCCACAACCGACCGACTCCTCGCAACAATGACCCGGAGTCGAACTATTAGCCACGCTTGTACTTACCCGGTAGCAATTTATCGCCCCCGTACACCCGGTACCCCGGACCAGTCCCTCAAGATAACCGCGAGGCCTCGACGACCCGACGCGCCCACTTCCGATACTATACGTACGATACCATACCCGGCGAGGTAGCTTATAGGTATACAACGCTGCAGGTTATCGATGCATCATATACACGGGTCACGAGGGTCTTTTTTTCTTTATAGATATTATATACCAAGGAGACCGCGATCTACGAAGACGCCTCGACTGATATCTCCGTAAATCGAGAATCCAAAACTGTAATCATTAATTGTTATTCCTTAAATTTCATGTGTAAACATGTGTGTGGATACCTACAGTTTTCATGATCCATAACTATAATACAGATATAGAATAATATTGTGCCATCGATTGTATATGTACGAGGAAATATGGTGAATCGTTCGATTTCAGAGAGACTTTAGAATTAGCTGCTGCGAATACGTGCAGAGGCTGAAATCGCTGCTTTGTAATCTTATCGGCGTATTTACAATCGGTGGCAAAAAAAAGCTTTGATTCGGGTGTTGAAATAATTGATATTTCACACCGGGACAGGGCTATTTGTGTACCTGTGTACGTTGGTTGTGGTTGTATGTGGCCGAGTGTTCACGAGCACTGTATAACGTGGTGTGCTCCTCCTTGTCCTCAGACCTGTGCAGAGTGTGTATAGTATATATACGTATAGGTATACTACCGACGGACTGCACGCGTAGGCGAGAGTCACACAGTTCACACGATTATCCAACCTCGCGATACGCAATCACGTTTCCCAACGGACTGAAGAGGAGGCCAAGTTGCACGGAGAGGGGAGATAGAAGAAAAGAGAAGAAATACAAATTGAGAAAAATAGAGAAACAAAAACTGTACGTTTTTCGCCGCATCGTTGCCCTCCCTCGATCCAAGTTCTTCTTACGCTTGAATATTATACATATTATACCGGATTTGAACGTATGGATGTATGTTCGTACGTATGTACACACATACGTAAAAAATTTTGGTAATTAAATAATATATGATTCAAAAAAGGGAGAAATCACACGGGTATTTTTGAGAGTATGTGAAATTATCACGTTGTCACATATCTCGCGCGGGAAGGAAGGACGTCGACGACAAGTATTGAGAAGTGGCGCAAAGGTATACGAGGAGACGTCTACATACATATGGGGGACCGGCAAGATATATATAATATAGAGAGAAAAAGAAAGAGACAAATGAAAGAGAAAGTGCCCTAGTGGCACCTCGCGCGCGCTCTCGGGCGTCTTACGTGCCAAGTTATATAATCGGTTGCAGTCGCACGTGACCACCGGCGTGTTACGCGTCAGAGATATACCATCTACTAGCGATATACGTTATGTATAACGGGATGCAAATGAGCCAATTCCCGATAACCCCGGGCCTAGGAGTCACCTCCATAGACTCCCCGGCGTCTGTTATTCGCCTCGGTTTATACTGCGAGAGGAGTTGTAAGGGTAAGATCTTAGTTGTCCCGTTGAAATTCCCAATGCACCGTGTACATACGTACCTATATACTTATATATATATATACATAAACATATAACGGTTGGAAATTTTTCGTAAATTATGCTAACGAGAATATGTAGATATAATTATGGTTGTACCATTGACGATCGGTAATCGTTGTTATGTTGCCGAGAACCGTTTCCTGGAAGTTGATGTATGTATACAGATTTATGCACGCATATATTATATATATATATATATATATATATATATATATATATATATATATATATATATATATATATATATATATATATATATATATATATATATAATATATATAATATACAATAAAATATATTTATAAAACGTGCGCACGCAAGTATGAGGTTTAGCCGGAAACCAGATTACCTTGAATGACCATTCTGTTCTGCAATATTGATTTCATAAACAAACGATTGTGAACGTACGTCGTCGTCAAGCGTCAGGAGTTCAAGACACGGTCTCATTGTATAATGGCACTTTCTTGAAACAGATCGAACATGGGCGAGTAACGGGTGGATACTTACACACTTACAGCATACTTACCTATATCAGGCATATATGGCACTTCGATAGAGGAAAAAAAAATTATATTATACATACTTCTTAAGAAGTGTTGGAAAATAAAAATTCTCAGAACTCGCGTACATATATAATCCGTGTTTCGGTGAGAAGCTGCGCGGTATATCAGAGGAAGGCTAAAGGTGGAGATTTGAGTAAGACTCTGCAGTGGCGAAAACTCAGCGAACTCTATCACTATATATACACAAATCAACAGCTACAGATTATTTTCGCGGTGTGTCGAAACTGCAATAAATCGACTAGTTTTCGCCTCAGAAATGTTCCATTCGATAATCGATGAAAATGATTACTTTCACTTTCAAATGGTGACATTATATATATATTTATGTATACATATATGTATAATTGGTTGTGTACAGCTACTCGCTACCGATCGCGAGGAGGTGGCCTCAATTAATTTTAGCCCGATCGATTAGCCGGCCGAAGGCGACCGATAACAATGAAGAAATCTATGTATGTCAGTATACAGGTGTGCCCGCTTGAACACACTTACATATATACACGTATACATTTCTATCTACCGATTTTGTATCGTATCCTATCGCCGTAGCTAAATACGTTTATTAAACTCAACAGTTTTCTGATATACACTAATAATGTCTCGAGTCTTGCCCATGCGCCTCTTTAACCGCGTGTTTTACTTAAAAATAGTTTCTCTTCATTTCCGATCGTACGCGTACGTCGGTCGCCACGCAGACTGCATGGCGATGTATGCGGTTCACCGTATCAAATATATACCAAATGTAAACTACTTGTATACCTACAACTGTCTATTTTGAACACGTATATATGTATATATAAACACGTCGTTGACAACAATTCTCTAGCTTCGTATATGTATATCATACCTGAAATATATATATATATATATATATATATATATATATATATATATATATATATATATATATATATATATATATATATATATTTTATTATAACAGCCCAACTGAAGGAGAGAACGAGGGATAATTATAATACAAACTGCAGTGGCTGTATATAACGATTGGAAATGAATCTGAGACGTTGACCACTTGCTGTATACCTATCTTATAATATCATAGTAGTAATTGTGAACGAATAACCAATAAATATTCCGGCTCGATATATATATATATATATATATATATATATATATATATATATATATATATATATATATATATATATATATATATATATATATATATATATATATATATATATATATATATATATATATATATATATATATATATATATATATATATATATATATATATATATGCCAACCTACTATAATCCAGCTACCGCAGCCTATAGCTGCCCTCCGGGAACGCTTCGTTATAGTCGTATATCGCCGCGCCGGTCGGGGAACCACGAGGTGTGACCACCACCACCACCACTACCAATGAACGACACAAGGAATGCGATGCAGACGGCGAAAATATTTGCTCTCAGACACAGCGACAGATAAATATAACCGGCTACCGCTTACATAGATATATATATATATTATACATACAGTATAGAGTATATATACCTATGCATATATTGTGCTCGTATATCGTGATATTGTGTGTTGTTATTTTTATGAGTAGTACGTATTATACTGAAATGAACGGCACGAGATCTGCCGACGTATAACGCGACGGAATTCCAATATCTTGGGACAGGTAGCCGTAGCTTCTGTAATACAGCTGCCATCTTATTGGCAGCCTATTATAAAACTGTGTCGTGGCATTGTACTGACGAAGAAATAGGACGGCTAAAGTCCATATAATGCTATTAGGCAGTTTTATATTAGCTAATTATTATCGACAGACACTAGAGGAGCGGCATAATTCTCGTTTAAATTCACGCTTATACCTGCATATTATATATCTTTGTTGGACGTTTATGATTCCGGAACGAGGAAATTTTTTCAACTGAGACTAGATCCGCGTTTGTTCAATAATTTCTCATTGATTTTTATTATTGTTTATCGAATCGTTACAGCTAATTAGAAAGTGCAAGGTCGAACGATTCTCTGACTATCGAGTAGACGGAAATTCTAATGACTCACGAGTCCGGAGATTAACCGTCGCCTCACCAGCCAGCCAGTTGCCGATTGACGCGTTTATACACAGTAATCGCGGTTTCCTTCATCTTCTTCATATACATATACGAGTAACACGTCGTATCGCAATACGAGTAAGTTCTAATATAAAAGCGTGACGTAACCTTTCCCATTAATTCCCTGCTGCAGGCGGGGATTATTCTCAACGAGAGGCAAGAATCTTTCGATACGGAAAATTAGGGTTCTTTGTAAACGGGGGCTGGGGACCAGGATAAATGGACACTAACGTAGATAATATATATCTACGAGTACAGACGGTGACCAACGATTAAAAGATAGTCTCATTCGCATGAGAATTTCGGAGATTTAGAGTATGGAAACCAGTTTTTTTTTTGTTATGACTTCAGTCATTACGGATATAGTAAAATTAGAGTACGAAGCGACGATGACGTACGTGGACGATCATCATACGAGCGGTACGTGTTGAATACGTTGAGGTATAAAGTGTGACATGTAGGATAACAATAAAAATATATATGGGTCGTTCCAGCTATAACCGAGGGGCCACTGCCTCGAAATTTTTTTTTTTTTTTTTTTGAGGTAGCTTTGGACAAAAAAAAAAAACATACGTGTACCTCGAAAAAAATTATTCGTCATCCAAATAAAAACACCATAAAAACACATTTTCACAGTTTCATCCAAGTACAAAAAAATCAAACAATAATTTCTCCATGACGGGATAGCCACCAAAAGATGCGGTATTTAATGTACTTTTTGGTGAATTTATTTGAGAAAAATCGGAGGATACACTCCATTCGAAAATAATTTTTTTTTCTGTATCGAAAGGTCATAAACTGGAACCAGATGACGAATAATTTTTTTTTGAGGAATACGTATGTCTTTTCTTGTCGAAAAGTATCTGAAAAAAAATTGGCATCACAAAAAAAAATATCAAGGCAATGGCCGCTCGGTTATAGCTGGAGTGCCCCATATACCTATACCTACTTAAACGTTCATAAGGTAGATCGTATATTTGTGTATACCTAATGAACTACAAGTCAGTTAGTCAGATCTGACTCATTGCCACGTGGGCACAAAGAAGTCTCCACACATACATATATACGACGGTGTTTTGTATACCTAAGTATAGGTGAAATGTCGCACGTGAGTTTACAAATAGCTGGATGAAATCACTTTACCGTTTGAGCGGATAATTTAACGCACGTCGTTCTTTTCGAAGCGATATGTACATATATATTATATAGGAATAGACACATGGAACAGAATCACGATTATCATGGGCTTCCGGAATCCCGGTCCGAATTCGATGAGAATGACCTCTCTCTGTCCCCCTTTCCCTTTACTGCACGTATACACACACACACACACACACACACACACATACATATATATATATATATATATATATATATATATATATATATATATATATATATATATATATATATATATATATATATATATATATATATATATATATATATATATATATATATATATATATATATATATATATATATATATATATATATATATATATATATATATATATATATATATATATATATATATATATATATATATATATATATGTATATATATATGTATATATATATGTATATATATATGTATGTATATATATATGTATATATATATGTATATATATATGTATATATATATGTATATATATATGTATATATATATGTATATATATATGTATATATATATGTATATATATATGTATATATATATGTATATATATATGTATATATATATGTATATATATATGTATATATATATGTATATATATATGTATATATATATGTATATATATATGTATATATATATATATATATATATATATATATATATATATATATATATATACACATATACATATATATACATACACTTACGTTCTTGCGTATATGCAAATCTATTGCTCGTTCCGTCCACGGTATTCATTTTTCACTCTGAAAAATTAATTATTCTATAGAGTTTCGATGAGGTCATAATTATTGCAATCGTCGATCTTCTCAACTCGTAGGATGTCCGTACCGACCGCAATCTGGTCGGAAGCGCTTCCACGCGGGCTTTCCATTCTTGAGCATTATGGAGACTGAGTAGTTTACGTTGTACTTGCAAATTTCTCGGAACTATTATCAACTGAATCAACTGCTTCCGAGAGTGAGATCAGCTCTATGTATCTATGTATCGCACTGAGAAAACGGGGCGAGACACGTCGTCGGTGTTTTTCGAATCCAGATTTTATTTAAATTCTAATATAATGACGAAATTGGAAAACGCAATCTCGTCAAAGTCCTGCAGGGATAGCCGTCCGTTATCTTTGTACTTTGTACATACCTAGATCCATTTATATACCTATAACTTTAACGTATATGGTAGGTATAATCCAGTGTTTACTCTGTACAGAATATACAGTATATAGTACGGTATATACATACGTGTTGACGAAATTCCAGTTAAATTTAGCCAACGCTGCGGCACATAATTGTGATAAGAGTCTAACCCGAGTGAACAACTATATGGAAAGTATATATCGCAAAGTGAGGAATAACAGTGGTGGTTCTGACTGCAGTTATTCGAAGTAAACTGAAATATGTTAGAGATGAGCGATTACAAAAAGCCGTTCGTTCGGGTATTGCACCGCCTTATTGAATGTGATATGAAATCCGACGAGATTTATTCTCATCGCCACCCGATAGCTTGTACGCAATATATTTATATTGTTCAGTCAAATCCATAGTTCAATTAGCTTTGGAGAAACGGAAATAGAAAATACTGCGCAGTTTCTTAGATCTGTGACGCCAACGGTCAAAATTAATCGCCCCAGGGTTGGTTTAAACACAATCGAGAAGGTTAGGCCGGACTCACGTTACGTTCAATAAATGAGTCATACTGTATTTCCCGGAACGAAGAGTTACGGGATCATCATAATTTATGCTTGTGCTACTGGCAGGAATATCGGGGAAAATGAAATGGAAGCAGATATACAAGAAATGGCAAGAATTTTTTCCTTCTTCACTTAATCTCGTTCTCTCCCCGGTATAACAAGCTAGCTATGAGAATTCTAAAAAATAATAATAATCCACGTTCGCGTCAGCGTCTACGTCTTGAACCGCAACTCATACACATATAACACAGCCAATAATACCCATACGTATACATACACACGTTACAACGTATCCACACCATATGGCATAGACCATATCATATGTAGACGAGTACATAAAACTCCTCTAGGTATGCATAATACTTGGCATAGGTGTATATACAGCTCTTACTTTTTAAAATAGTAAAAAACATTAGTTGTTGTTTATTATTTCATACTCCACTCGTGTCTACGGTAGTGGGTATTTGTTGATGCTAACAGTACATACTGTACCCGCAAAAGCAATAAATAGACACGGGCTGAAGAATCGGGGACAAGCACAAGAGGCGTGGAGCGGGAAAACCGAGGGGAATATATCTCCCGGACTGTTTTTCACGGTTTACGGTATATGTGCAGGGTATATATGTATGTATATAAGTAGGTACACCGATATGTGTATATACATAGTATATATATATATATATACGTATAATGCATATGCGGCACGTTTCCATCCAGCCATTCTCATACCAACAACTCTCAGTCTTCACGGGGGTAGAAAATCACGACGAGTAAAGTGCAGGTTAATAAAAAAAAAATGGAGATCGAAGTCAAGTGCTCGGGTGTCGAAGAATTAGATTCCGAGTAAAGACGTCTCTCGAAACCTAATTGCTGTGGATACAATCATCGTTGCGAACAATAGAGCTGTTCGATATTACAATCAAGTATTGGAGGGGGGACATGAAAAAAGTTAGTTCGCGTTTTACTAATTCGGTACGATTCGTCGTGGGGGGAAAAGAAAAGAAAAAAAAATTTATAAGAGGAAATACACAATCCGGGGAGCAGGATGTCAAGTAAAAAGGTTTTTCGAAGGCGTCAGCTCTTATATACCCGCCGTTGTTATAAATGAGTTCTCGGAAGAGGAGCGACGAAACGAGTTGCAGCACGGGCACGCTGCGATGCTGCGAGGAGAATCATCCTATTATCTGTCTTGTCCCTCGCGTATAGATGCCACGATATCCCCCGTCCCGCGGGAATCGATTTGACATACGTCGTTGTTATAGGCGTTTGATTTTGACTACCTTAGTATTTTTATTTTACACCGAAGTGGAGAAAAATTTTATTCCTATACACGTATAACGTACCTATATGCAGGGAGGTGTAAGTAAAACGGATATACATTATATACCGGCGTATAGCGTACACCGTGCAAAGTTACCATGGTACGAAAAAGCCTCTGTACGAGGTGGGAGAAAGGGCTGACAATGAACCAACTGACTTGCTTCTTTACGCGAAGGTAGAAGAGGAGAAAGAGTAGAAAATAAATAAATAAAACATGGAAGCCCTCCGTATTCCAGGGACTCCGAGGGTGGTCGTGCCTGCCCTCACGGGGTGCGATATTCTCACACTTGTTGCAGCGATTTTCCTACTCCCGAACCACCCCGTTCTCTCTCTATCGGTCCCCCAACCCGTCTCCCTCTTCCTTATCCCTCATCCCTCGTCCCTATTTCAAGCTCGTCGCACCCTTTCTTTACCCTTACCCTTACCGTATACGCGTGGTTGTGCAATGTATACATGCGTGCAGGTATACCTTAGTGTATACATAGGTATATACATGTATATGTATGTATACTAAAGTGACCCAACTTTCTTGGCTATCGTCTTACGCCACGTCGCGTCGTATCTCTCAGAGGGGAACGGTTTTTCTGTTTCTTTTTTTCTTTTCCTTAGTTTTTTTTTTTTTTTTCTATATTATCACGACGAGGGATAAACCTCGTGTAGCAGCAAGTGTCTGCATTCCTTGGTATATGTCACTAGGGTCGTTTGTTTTTATTTCCTTTTCTCCTACGTGCATATATAGCTATACCTCACGACGATTCCCCCCCTATATACGAACATAACCAAGAGCCACCAGTGCAAGCCCGCGTATAAACCGTATATATATATATATATATATATATATATATATATATATATATATATATATATATATATATATATATATATATATATATATATATATATATATATATATATATATATATATATATATATATATATATATATATATATATATATATATATATATATATATATATATATATATATATATATATATATATATATATATATATATATATATATATATATATATATATATATATATATATATATATATATATATATATATATATATATATATATATATATATATATATATATATATATATATATATATATATATATATATATATATATATATATATATATATATATATATATATATATATATATATATATATATATATATATATATATATATATATATATATATATATATATATATATATATATATATATATATATATATATATATATATATATATATATACATATACATATACATATATATATTATAAATTCCTCGATATCATCCCCAGAGTCAGCAATTCAGCTTGGCTAGCAGAGATTGGTGTTTTAAACGTTGCAAATTTAGCTTGAGTCGTGAATTTCGTCATGTGCAGCAGTCGAAGTAAATCGTCAGGTATACTTATCGTATTGCTATGTACCTGTATGGTTATATACGCCGCTTCCACCCGGACTTGATTTAATTAGAATGAAAAAGAATCCTCAGCAGTAAAATATATGTAACGGATTTGATGTTGTGAAGAAAGAATTATCTTATTTCCCGATTGTTGTTATCCACTTGAGATTTATTTGGCTAAAAATCACAGACGTTGCCAAAAATAATAATTATGTTACATATAGACGGTCAGATATATTCGTGTATGTGTTTATATGGTTCGTGTTATAATAGTGATTAGCAACTACGACATACCTATACCTACACACTCACCTGTACAGGTTGTATAGATACATTCCTACGTCTGTCGTACGCTGCTGCAGGCGCATGTATGGCTGTTTACGCGAGGAGAAGACAAACGATCCGTTAAAACAGACTTTCCTGTTGCGTAGCGTTCCATGCCTCAAGAAGTCCGAAGAGAGACCTGCAAAGACCAGCTTACCTTGCTACGCCACTCCTGTTTCCATCCTGCACACTTCCCCGCCTTATACTTTACCTCCATCTCGTTTACGCTCGGATCTCTCCTCTCCTCTCCTCTCTTGTCTTCTCTTCTCTTCTCTTCTCTTCTCTTCTCTTCTCTTCTCTTCTCTTCTCTTCTCTTCTCTTCTCTTCTCTTCTCTTCTCCTCTTCTCTCTTCTCTTCTCTCTGGCTTCTCTCGCCTCCTCGACCCTCCCCCCATCTCCCACCCTGATTCCCTCTCTTTTTCTCGCTTGCTCACTCACGAATAAATGTATTCCTCTTTCTCTCTCTCTCTCTCTCTCTCTCTCTCTCTCTCTCTCTCTCTCTCTCTCTCTCTCTCTCTCTCTCTCTCTCTCTCTCTTTTTTTTCTCTCCCGCTCTTCATCTCTTCTTTTTTTCTCGTGCACTGGCGAGCCCAGCATCTCATCCTCCCGGATGTGCGCCTCCACGCGGGGCTTCGTTACGTGGCATTCTTGTGCGTCCTGCATGCGTCTCGTCCAGGATCTTTAACAAAGACCGAGAGACTTGAACCTCCGTTGAACCGAAAACTCCTCACTGTACGCGGCTACAGCAGCAGCAAACTCCGCGATTATACACACTGTCAATTTATATATATATAGAGCTTCTTTATGAACCACCTGTGATCTGTAATCATCATATTCTATATATATATATATATATATATATATATATATATATATATATATATATATATATATATATATATATATATATATATATATAATACATAATACATATTCCACTTTTTGCCAGGTATCCTAGGAGCATTAATAATTGCTCACGCACGTACCATTTAGCGATAATAATTTCTTTCGTAATTGTTACAGCTTATGTAACATAACTATATCTATATACTCGTATATTATAGGTATATACAATACCTATACACTGGAGTTATTATATTTAATTGTTATATTTCCTTATATTTTTTTCTGTTTTCAGTAAACTGCATATTCAGACGATTACCCATACCCGATTACCTGCGGGACGTTGGTATTAAAACGATCGAATGATATTAATTCATTGATCAAATCTTGTAAGTATATTATTAATATAATGAACTATCCGTCACACGTATGATACTATGTACATATACATATACATGAATATATATACATATAGATAGATACGTATATAAATAAATAAATATAGATACGCGTGCAATAAAGATTCCGAACGCCATGTTTAAACGCCCGACCGGGATTGACACTCGATGATAACGACACTAACTTTTAAGTTAATGTCCTCTGCGCGCATATATGCCTCCCACATACATATATACATATATAATACAACATGAACAAATGTGTGTAAGTGATCAAGAACGTGCGAATAGCGGGAGGGGAATATACCATAGACTGTAATCGCGGAATGCGAGAAGTCGAATAATTTAATTTCCGTTCAAGTTTAAGACTAGGAGCGCCCGCAATCCGACGACGTGACGCCTGGTTACGATTAATACCTATACTCTACACAGAACAGCCTCCGCTTAACTTATACGATCAGCCGGTCGGCTCGTTATTGCAGTACATATATATATATATATATATATATATATATATATATATATATATATATATATATATATATATATATATATATATATATATATATATATATATATATATATATATATATATATAAATTTATGTAGTATACTTATATCTACTCGTACATCTTATATCATTTGGATATACATATGTATATCATACCCCTACAACAATTTATAGCTTATAGGTATAATGAGGAACTCTACGACAGCGTCGTATTCAAACAGAACGATCAAGTAGATGGAAGGCCATAGTCGCGAATCTGTCTCACAATCTGCTCGGTATTATCGGGGGGAGGTACTGCGGCCAGAGTTGTCGAACGATTCTACTCCTCCAGCTTTTCCCTCGTCCCAGCTGATCGTCGTCTCTCCCTCTCTCTCTCTCTCTCTCTCTCTCTCTCTCTGTCTTTCTTTACTATTCCGTTATACATTTGCCTGTATACGATTCACGCGTAGACACATCAAAGTCCAGCAATCCAAGCGTCATTCTCAGTTCTCCGTCATCCGTCATCCATTATCGTCACTCTATGCTTCATACTGCACTATTCACTTCAGAGCTCCCACGCCAAGAATATTAGCAATCGAGTATTTTCTACCATCTCAAATCTCACTACTAATTATTCCTGCAGCTGACCCCATGCCGTGAGAGATTTCGTCAGGTGCAGGCTAGCTGGCGCGATCTGTATACCACCCACGCGGAATTATCCATATGCATACATCGGCGTCTTGTATGCACACGTTAATACGTATATATATATTATACTTATACGCAAGGTGTACACCTGTAAAGATTTTTATTCATGATTGCAGTAAACCGCGGTAACGTACCGTAGTCATTTCATTCGAGACGTGCAATCGGAAGCAAGAGCAAACTGCAGTTTCCCCCCTCGCTCGCACGATGCAGTGTTTAGATGTTTTACATTTCTGTATCCCTCGTTTCTTTTTCAATATCATGCCTATTGGTAAGTATAATGTTCGTGAAATCACGGTGGATGTTATATCATGCCCGGTGCAGTAATATAGAATTGGAAAAACGATCCTCAGTCGTCATGCTCGGAGATTTTGCGGTGACTAGGTATGTATGTACATGTATATATGTATGTAAATGTATCTACCTTATACCCGCCTATATACCTACGTGACCAAATTTTTTTATTCTTAAATTTTTTTTCTTCTGTTTCGATAACTTTGATTGATTTCCTCTTCCGTTTTTGATTGCACGAATTCGAACGCGAATACGTCACGTAATATTCTCCCTCTCTTTTACCCGCCACATTTGTCCCACGCTTCGGAGAATCTTGCTACGAGGGATTCCCGTTCGCGAATCGACGTAGAATCCGCTGCAGGGAACCGGTTCTCAGATATTCGCCTCTGACCGATGAATATATTTTTCCTGCTTCCCGACTGGGATTACACGCACGATTCTTCGTATCAATTGTACAGATATAGGTATACATACTAATACTATTTTATACTGGAATCGGGGACTGACTTTAAAAATAACTGCTGCAGGCAGGCAGGCAGGCCAGGCAGCCCTGTCGCCTATCAACTGCTCCGAACAATTTATACTTCATGCTAATGCTAATCGTGAGCGCGATAATAACGGTTATACCGCAAATTAACATTGCGGGTAGCAAATAGCTCATTGCGCAACATATTTTCACTATATATCTTCCGGGTTTAAATCTCTATCTATATTATTTTCCGTATATAAGTATAATTGCTCCCAGAAGGTTTGACGAAAAAATATTTCTGGACCTCGTCGTGATCTGCAGCCATCATGGATGATCAGGGAACATTTTAGTTTTCCTTCATCCTTCAAAATGACATTGTAATCCATGATATGATCATGTATATACGTCTACCGTATAATTCACAATCAGTGCACAATTACGATCAAATGTTAAGGTCAATCGCGGATACTAGGACGTCGTAATATTAATTACCAAAATATATCCAGGACATTCTCTCTTACAAAAATAAAATTCATCTAGGTTTCGCTTTTTCTCCGGGATATTTCGGCCTTGACTACGATCGTATAAAGATGAAACTAACGCCTGACCGGAAGCCCGGTTCCGCCTAACTGTGTCTCTTGTCAACTGACTCATTCGTCTATATACGCATGTGAATAACTACTATCAAATGATGCGCTTCCGTCGTACAAAAAAATTGCTAATGATAAATACAGAAATATAAATAATAAATAAACAAATAACGCACTCGATCGTACGGACTCGGGGTAGATGGAACGAGACCGGTTTAATGACCAACAACAACAACAATAAACAGCGTAAGTTTTCACGGATCCGCACGAACGGACACGACCAACGGCTGCACGTAACCATATTATGTATATACACATGTGTGTGCTTTTTTTCTTCGTTGTTTTTTCTTTTTTTCGTCTCTCCTCAATTTTGTTTCGCCGTGGAGGGAGACTGTAAAGTGTCCATAAGAATCTCGAGTCCCGAGGATTATACTCTCGGTCGGTACTATATAGTATATACTGCCGTTTATCGCCCGAGATGATTCCTCGACAAATTCCATCCCTCGCACAAGGATTTGCAATTCTACTCGGTATATTTCCAATCGTGCGGCCGGCGCATTGCGTTCCCAAGAATTAGTCTCACTTCCGCGGTGCATCTTGCAATCCTCGGTTATCATTGCCAACTCAAGACAACCGTATAATTAATTATACGACAGTCTATAAGAGGAAGAGGAGGGAAGAGTCTCAACCGCGTATATATTACAGGAGGAAGTTGCTTCGTCAGATCCGGCAGTATAACTTTTAATTTACTAAAGTAATTCCGCATTAATATAATGATCTGCAGAACTGTAGCCTCTAATTATCGTAACAAATGAATCGAATCAAATTTTCCCGAAGGTTATACAACGTAAAATAAAACATAATTCGTTGATTGGATATAATTGACAAATACTTTTGAGCCTCATGAGTGCTGCACCCGTACGCGGGTAGTTGGAATAGGCATATAATAAATTATTGCGCCCGTTTCGTGCGAATATCACGTCCGCAGTTGTTATACACGTATAGGTATACATATAGTATTATATAGATAGGTTGTAGGTATATAACGTGCATATATAGGTATGTACAATACATACCGGAGTTTATATACACACACATTGATGTATACATATACACGTGTCGTGTGCCGCGGAGGAATGTATAAATACCGTGTAGGTCCGTACGTCTTGTCCGTTCGTCCGTTGCAGTCCAGCAACAGGGTGAACATATTACAGCGGTGGGCGCGCATGCGTGATGATAATAGTAACTGATAAATAAAGTGGTCAGTGCAGTCCGCGTCGAGATATATACCGGGATTGATATCTGGTGTACCCTGTAACGACTCAGACCCTGAACTCCCTGCCTCGTGCTGATCGCTGCACATACGGTGCGGCGCTCCACCTCACCTCACCTCCGAGCACGCACTTGTCTGTCGCGTTGCAACCGGATACGATGTGAGGTTTCTTTTTCGTACCCGGAAAGATAACGCGCCTAGGCGCAGCGGGCGATAATTATTTTTATTTCTAATTTTCTCTCTCTCGCTCTCTCTCTCTCTCTCTCTCTCTCTTTACTTACCTCTGCACGAATCCAGGTTAATGGTAAATAGTTATATACCTATACGTGTACGACCAATCCTCGAGACGAATTTTTATAGCTTAGGATATTTACAACAGTGTTCTTACATACTTCCTAAGGAGAATTAACAGTGAAATTGGTACCTATAATACACAGTATAATACCCTCCTGCATTGACTATAAGTAAACGCCATTATTAAGACTAATTGGCCGCAGGTATTGTCATTATCATATTACGCAGGTATAAGGAGGTAAAGTTTTTGACGGCGTTTGGTGTAAGTAGGTATAACGTAGTCAGGTATACGAAGGAGCTTACGCGTAGGTATATATACGTACCTATCCTATATAATACCGAAATTAGTCGCTTATTGAATTACAACTTTTGCTTTGAGCTCGAGGAAATCCCTGTGTAGTACCTTGAGACCGTGAATACCCGCAGATTATAGCCGTGCAGCGCATGATTTCCTTGGCCTGAAGCGGAACGAAATTAATTAGTATATACGGTAGGGATAACGTTAATCGTTTTGTTTGTCAGTCGGACCCTGCTCGGGTCACGACTATAGAGTTGGGACAGCGAGAATTTGCCTATAGGTTAAAACAGCAGGTGTTGGTATAATCTCTCCACTAGTAGAAGAAGAATAAATTATGGTCGAATGACAAACCGACTACAGCTAGGTACGCATGTAGTAGGTATATACGAAGAGATAAGTCCTAGCCAAGGACCCCATTCTTATACTTTCGGGGATTCTTTGCTGGTGGTAGATACACCCTATGCGCGTGTGTGTAAAATTGCACTTGAACGTTGTACGTGTATGTATGTACATACATACGTGTTGTGTATAAAAAAAACGATGCTTGTATATATAATATATTTATAATAAATACCGCGTTACTGCGAAATGAAGGAGAGGTCGTAACCCGTTGGTATCAAGTATATATATATATATATACAACGGAGATCAAGCGCGGTAGGGATTCACCGTGATATAATTTTCTAGCTTGTCTTCCCACATTAGATTAAACTTATCGAATTGAAATTCACGGTCTAGACTCCAGAAGAGACATTTCGTTAATTATTTACGTCAAGTTGGCTCTTCGATTGACAATGTCTGTTATACTATTCGTGTCTACGTATACCTACACCTATGTAACGTTGAAATATTCGATGGTGCAGCCGCAACCGACTATCGTTGGACGAAACTTATTATAAATAGTATAAATGACGATCAGCGGTTATACATATATACAGGTACCATATGCATTAATACATACACGTAGGTGTAATACGCACACATATACCTATACACACGTGGATATAGATTCGCGTGTATCGGACACCGCGGTGATATGTCACATATATAGGTAGTCATATAGGTATAGATATACAAAGGAGACGGAAGAAAAGGTTTTGAGCTGAAAATTATGGTCCGTTCGCGCGGACTGCACCCGAGGGTAGGGTCGTGACGTAGGCACGCAGCTTGGGCAGTCGAGTATAAAGAGTGGGGCCGTGAGCCGAGTCGTCGTGGGCCTCCCGATTTAGGGCCCCTTCCGCAGGAATTAAGCGGGGCTGAGGTAAGGTTAAGGCAACGGTGGGGGAGTGGACAGGTAGCTGTCCGGACACCCACAAACCAGTTTGACCTGTTATGTCCTCCCTGCGGGCGGGCAGGCGGACAGCTTATGGGTCTCCGCGTCGCTTCTTCTCTGCCTCGTACAGGTATAGCTATAGCTATAGGTGTAAGGTAGGTAGGTAGGAAGGTAGGTAGGTAGGTAGGTATGGGTACGGTGCTGCAGCGGCGGGTTTTCCACGAAATCTGAGCATGCACCGAATCCTTGGCTCGTCTCAGTTTGTTTATTACCTACTGACATTCTTCGCGGTGCTTAATTCGAATACCGCATTCGATTCGACGCCCGATTTGACGAACGATCGATTAATCGAACCGCACCATAATCCGCCTCACTGCACTGCGTCACGGCCGTGGCCACTCCCTGATGATTTGATACTTCAAACACATCGTTGAAGAAATTTAAAAGATATATTATATACGTAGGTCGCGTATGCACGCAAGTTACACAGCCGCCCCGCAGTTATTCCTCGATTTCTAGCACAGCACAGGTGAACCCACCTGTTTACCCGTTCTCACCTGTTGACGCCGGTCTATTCACCTGCGAGAAACCTAATGCAACTATATGACAATTGCCGAGGAGGAGGAGGAGGAGGAGGAGGAAGCGAACCATCTACATATACTGTGCACGCGTCGTCGCGGTACTCTCAGCACCACCCAGCTGATCCGTGGTTTGTGCATGACTTGTAGACACTCGACCTCCCGACGACGACCTTTACCCGATAACGCGTTATATACGTCTATGTATTTACGTGCCTCGCAATTCAATCTTATCGGCTAAAGAAACTCGCTAAACTTTTAAAGATTACGAATGGAGAGAGAGATATATATGTATATATGTATGTATGTACCTACTCGGTTCGTGCATAGCACATCATTCGATTTGCAATTTGATTTTTCCAACAAATCATACGACTGCGACTGCAACCATCACGGGAAACTTGGCGGTACAGTATTCATTTGCATGACATCCTCCCCCCCCCCCCCCCCCCCCCGGTTCCTCAGCGTTGATAGAACAGTCTCTCAGCGTACTATAGTATATCCAAGATATTGGTTTAAAGACCAGCAACCATATTGCTTTTGTAGATTCGCGTTTATCAGGGACACTCCAGCGAGACTATTATCACTGTTATAATACATGTACGTATATATACAAGTAGGTACAGGTATAAACAAAGTTCTGACCACACGGGCAGAATTGGAAATCATACGTCCCATGTGTCTATATCCAATAAATAAAAAGAAGACCGATATACCAACCAAGTGCGGTATATATGGTGGGAAGCGAATAATCGTTGATTGAAGAAATTGACCTGTACCCTATATCGGTCTGCAATAGCTAAACTAGTTTTATTCTGAAAGAAGAATAAACGGATACGTATACGTGTATACCTACATAGGTATATCCGATTTACAATTGAGTCAGGAGGAAGATAAGTTGTAGCGATATTTATATACGCGTCAGAATTTAGAATGCGCATCTATTATTCTCGAGTCTATTCTCTGCCCTCCTCCACACTACGTATGCATGCCCTTGCATCGGTATTGGTCACGCGCTCGTATCTCGTCAGCACATATACGCGCGGGCGCGCGACCAGCGCGGCTTGGTGCACACCAACGCGACGCGGGGTAGAGTCACGCATCTATGCGAGGAAGCACAAGGAAGTCTCCCCTCCTCGCACCGCGCGACAACATCAGCAGCAGCCAGCGTAGCCGGACGGGCCGACCGACCGACCGTCCGTCCGTCCGTCTGACCGTTTACCCTCCACCCCTCCGTCCCTCGACCCCCGCTTACTTCCCTCGTCGTTCTCTTTCCCCCCTTCCCTCCCGCTGCCCGCCGTGACCGTTGCTCTCTCACTCACTCGCCCCCCTCCGTTCGGCCAGACTTCGACTATTTCCGCTCGACGCCCGGGGACGGCCTATCGGGCGCCGAGATTTCCACTTCCCAGCCAATCGGTGAACACTACCGCGCGCCACGAAGGCGCAATCTTTTATTTTTCGTGTCGCGTACTTCCTAAACGCGGGACTGCGCGGGACGGTACCGTCAGGGAGCAGCGGCACAGGCACCAGCTACCAGCTACCAGCTACGGCAGCAACAGCAGCAACAGCAACAGCAACAGCAACAGCAGCAGCAGCAGCAGCAGTAGTGAGCAGGAGCAGCACGGGATCGCGTATAGAGAAGGACAGACGTTACTCGGTGGGCCGATCGCGAGGGAGACTCAGGAGACCCCGGCTCAACTCGACTTCCGAGCGACAACCGCGCGCGACACGGCACTGGCGATCAGTCGCTCGCCAACCTCGAGACGAGACGGTCGTTTTACATACAATAACGCTGTAGTCGTTGACCGCGAGCTGAAAATCTTTAAGTTAAAACAACATGTCAACGTATATACATATATATACACATATATTACACGCATATTGTATATGATATTGTCGATGATCCGGTTTTCTAAACCCTATAGACAATATCGCTTTGTCTTCTAGAAGGACTTCGCGACGCGTGTGTTATATTAATATATATATATATATATACATATACATACATACAAGGTGAATAACATAACGTGAAATATATAACTTCCAATCGATGAACAGTAACAATAAAAATCAACGTTGACGGAATATAACGAGTATTTTACGAATATATATTATTTTTCGTATATTGTCTGAACGCGTCAAATCTCGTGTTTATTATAAGGTGTTCAGATCATCCGTTTCTATTCCCATTTCCGCGTTCAAATACCAACTCGTGACAGTGATACACGCCTGATACTACACATATATATTACACATAAATTAATTAATGAACAAACAAAGAATTAAATAAATTCTTAAAATCGTTAATTCTCATTCCGAATGGTGCCTACATATCCCCCGAATATATGATTATCAGTTTTATCTGTGATATAACGCTCTTTTAGAGTATTACCATTACTGCAGTGACAATTATTTGTGTGGATTAATCAAATGAACAACACAGAGAATTTGTGATCAAAGTAGTTTGTTACATCGTCAAATGCCAGTGATTATATTGAGGATATAAAACGGATCCAGATCCAGGTAATTTTTTTCAAACAATACCACGTATATATAACACCCTAGTATCATCATCATCATCATCATCATCATTGTCGCCGTCGTCGTCGTCATAATAATAATAATAATAATAATCATCGATACTCAATCCTTAAATCGCTGTATTCAACTTCCGTAACCCTTTGTTTATTTTCGCGCATTTCAGACACGCATATATATATATATATATATATATATATATATATCACCTTGGATCTGATCTAGCAAAGACAGATTGTGATCGTTAGTCGATATAGTTTCGAAACTGAATCGTAACGAGACAAAGCTAAATGAAATATTTGACAAAGAACGTGCAGTAGCATCACTTCCGGGTACGTTTAGGCCGTTAAACTGAAACCTATTACTAATTTGTTTGTAACATGAGTCTGGCTGACGAGGCGGGAGGGAGAGGTACTACTTAGCGAGGTGTCCACATACATCGAAACGTTTCCATAGCTTCTGGCAGCATTGCTATTTCAACCATTGATAAACACGGGCCAGACGTTCGTCGTCTGAATTCTCATAGATGTACTTTCTCGATTGATGAAATTAATCATTTATTATCTGTAACGGCTCATTTGAAAATGACTTGTCATCGTATCGGAAAAAAAATAAATAAATAAATAAAGAAACCACGAAAACGATCCTTGGTGTTGGATAATTGATAACAAATTTAACAAATAAAAGAAAAGATAAAAGTAGAGGATACCGTGGCGCGTGACGCGCTGTTAACAATAATTACGGGTTATAGAAATGTCGTAAACGGTTGTGCCTGTATTTATAGCACGGCAGCAGCAGCAGCATAACAACATAACGTAGCGTAGTATAGTATAGCACAGCACAGCACAGCACAGCACAGCACAGCACAGCACAGCACAGCACAGCATAGCAGTAGGGTTTCCTTTGTCGAGTCGTGCAATGCCATCTCTCGGAAGAGTTTGCAGTTTTATTGTATCCCGCGTGATAAAGTTGGAAAGTCGGAAGAGAGGGAATACGTAATTTTCTTATCACTTATCGCATATCAATTCTCTCTATCTCTATCTCTCTCTCTCTCTCTCTCTCTCACTCTCACTCTTACTCTCTTACTCTCTTCAGATCTAGAGTCACAAGAGATGTTTGAATTTTCACCGCATACAAAGGTTCTAACTAAAGATAATAGAAAAACCCGTTTTGAATACTGATAACGAGTACAAGATAACCAAGACAGTATCGCGAGTTAATTTGGCACCAAGATGGAACTCCTCTCTTTACTTTGATAAATAGCCTCGCACATATTATATCTATATACATATACATATATATAAGATCCGAAAACATTATAAGATAAACATACAGAAAATTTCACCGTCACTCCCTAGGCGTGTAATAACTTTGTAAAATTTGATAGATTACGCAATATCGCGTCAGGCGTTACGTATAGACCGTCGACCGCGATGACGGCTCCACGAGGAGGGGGAGAAAGAAGACACAGCATTGGGAATGCATTCGGGGTAGTAGCCCGACGTAATTTCATAAATATACGTTTGCTTATTTATTCAAAATACTTTTGATATTTGCAAATAGTTCAAACGACTTGCTGGTATAGGTACATACATTTATATTGGTAGGTTACGGATGTGGTGTACCGAAACGGCGGAACATACTCAAGTTTCCGTATAAATTCCTGGTATGAAACGATAACTCGTATACTCTGTCCTTAGAATTATTCGTATATCTACATTATACATATATACGAATATAGAATGCAGCACCAGTATATACCTGCAACAACATATGTATATTGTATACCGGACAATTAAGTTTCGTATTCGGAATTCTAAGAGACACATTCACGAGTAATGTACTCGCGGGGCTTTTCCAGAGCGTGGAGCATCGAGTATACCTATAACCCGGCTAATTGTATGTAAATTTTCATTAAATATTTCAGTCATATATGAATGATTCTTATCATAGATCGAGTTTTCAACCTTGATTCGGTATTTGTGCGTATACTTATACCCGCAGCATATACCTACATGATGGACAAAAAAAATAAAAAATTAAAAAACACGTGCGGTAGTATAAGTCGTGTATTTTAATGTTTCAAACTGTAAACGTTGAGCGCCAATGTAATGCGACGAAGGTGTCTAATCACTTTCCATCGGTGCCGTTGAGTATTTTTCCGTGCCTAAGAGGCATCGAAGCGGATCTCGAGCAAACCCGTGATTACGTAATAGAGCAAAAACCACCGTCGCATTCTCATTGTCTTCTATTAACGACAGAGAAAACTTGTCTGCCGCAGTGTCTTTCGCGCGAATGTTTTGCACACGGTATAATATTAAACGTCATGCTTTATGTACATCAGCCGCAAGTAAGATTTTGACTTTACGCCGACACTATAACAGGTGGTACTCGATTCCCCCTGCACACAGCACACACCTCCCTCCTCCTCATCTCCGTATCTCTTTCCGCGTGTATACGTATCTCGCTTCACTTCACGTCTCTCGAGATGACTTGGCGAGCTACACAGAGAGAGGTATAGGATGGGGTAAAATCGGCGACCGGGGAAAACGGAGCACGACTTTACAGCGATGGATGACATCCGGTCCGTCGTAGTCTGAGAATGCGCCGCAATACTACTACTACTACTACTATCAGTGTTTCCTTCACGGTTCTATATATGTATGCACAAGTATATGTAGTATATACCTACATGCACAGTAATAGTTAAGTTGTGGGTACATCATGCATATACGCAGCGTATAGCCTGCGGACGTATGTACATACACGGAACGGGGAAGCGCGCGCTGCATCACACCGTCATACGCGGAAAAAAAAAGAACAACAACACAACTACACAGCTGGATGACCCCGGTATACGTCAGGGAAGGGGGATTAGCCCAGAAGAGAAGAAACCTTCGAGTCGTGTGCTGTATACTATAGATATACATATGTACAGATATTAGTAGATATTACAACTGTGAACTAGGTACAGAGGTATGTACATACGTGCGCAGGGAAAAATGCATATGTATACATATATTAGATATACACATGTATTATGCAGGTATACATACATGCATAGGTGATATATATATATGTATAACATGTATTTATCTACTTCGAACACCTCGCGCACACCCGGACGTCTCGCATTCCTTTGCGTGGATACAACTATTATTACGAATTGGATCGCAGACAAGAGCGGACGAAAGTCCTATTCCCGTATTACCAACACATACGTCATATACGTATACGTATATTATATATGTACGTGTTTAAGAAACGAACGGCCGACGTTCTATTATTAGGCACTTCCTTCTCGCATATTTATAACAAACTTAAGGAGATTCTTCGTGGTTGATATTATATACATATATATGTGTGTGTATATATATATATATATATATATATATATATATATATATATATATATATATATATATATATATATATATATATATATATATATATTTATACCTACCTAAATATATTATGTATATATGTATAATATGCCCGCAAACGACACGGTGCGAAAAACTCAAATGTATAGTGAGTTTTACCAGTGAAAAATGATTCGATATATATAAAATATTCATTGCGATGTCACAACTCTCTGTTCATCGATATAAGAACGTATATACAAACCTTATAGGTATACCCACGCATGAACGATATACGTATATTCATGTATCTTTCAATCGGGACGCTGCAGCTATAATGTAGTTCAGAATTTAAACAATTCATTGCGGCGACGTCTGCAAGATGATCCAGTATAAACCACCGTCATACCACGGCCGTGCAAGTATACATTTGCGAGTCAAATATATGTACACACTGCAAGGCAATAATCTATTAACTAAGCTATAGCTCTTTCCGCTCTTTTTGTATTTAGTGGCCCTTTCGATTCGTTAACGAAATCACTCATGCACATGCTGTTTCCTTAGAGAAAGTATGTATAACCATTCACATCATATGGAGACGTATACACTCGTTTTGTGTACCACCTCAGGCAACGATAACAAAAGATCTGCAACACCCCTCTTTGGGTATGGATGAAATTTGGGTATTTATTCATTATTGTTTATAGAGCCGTGTGGGTCTGGAACCTACTATTCATTACTTCAATTAACTCGCTGTCAGTGTCTTTCTTTTTTTCCTTCAATTCCGTTTACCTCTTGACCTGTCGACATTATTTCCAACGACCCCCCGTAGCACTTATATTTAAAATCTACAGGAAAAATGGATTTATTCTTGAATCCCATCGTAATGTTTGAGGAACTTAGCGGTTAATCCTATTTTCGGTAAGGTCAGTCAGCTGGATCAGCAGGGTGCAGGATTATCAACACGTAGAACCGGACATGTTAATACACAAATACATAGGTACGTGAATACATCATACACACCTACGTATGTACAGGCATAAGTACTCTAAACGTACACCACGTACCATATTTTGTCCATTATATTACTCGTCGCGGTTCTGCTCGCGATGAGGATAAAATAAGAAGAAGAAAACAAACGAGAAAGAAGAACCAACTTCTTGAAAGTGATGCCTCTAACATTTCCTGGCATTACGTTTTTTTTTCCTTGTTTCAATTTTTTTTTTATTTCTTGCTCACTGCAGCAGCAACGGCAGCACACTGTATGTATATAATGCCGATAAGAAGGCGAATTGACTCACAGGCTGCTGTAGTACGTCTGCATACTGTACAGACACGTGTGTGTAGGTATGTATGTACAATACATACATACATTGGATTTGATCTAAGCAGTATCAATTGTTGAAATTATTTCTTCCGGTAACGCTTTGTCCGATAGATGATATAAGGTATATGACGATGGTGGAAAAAGTATGTATATAAAACGTAGCTCGGTGGCAAATTGTCATCGGTCATTCCTTAGACCGAAACGACTCAATTAGAGTGTAAAAACGTGAATAATTCAAAGGCACACCTGATTAAACGTCTGCAGGTAGGTTTTTTCCGGGTCCTTGCACCGACTCACTCACTCACTCACTCTCGAAGACAGGTTTCGTTATGTTTAGTTTTAGCGGAGTGAACAAGGGGAGCGAATGACGGAGAGAAAAATATACAGGGGAAAGTAAGAGAGAAAGAGATAGAAAGAGAGAGAGAGAGAGAGAGAGGGAACTGGCCGAATCTGGGGAACCGTGGACCACTGTACAGCCAGCGTTCGTTCCCATGACGAGAATCTGGTGCCGAGTGACGAGGGTAGAGCGAGCTTTTTATCGACTTCCGGTCGGCGTTACTCGGCTCTCTCGCATGCACGTGCAGCCTTTACTTTGCTCCTCGCTACGGAGTGATCAGTGACTCTCAACGTCTTGGTTACTTGATTGTTTTAACTTTAACTCTTCGATATCCGAGGGAGCGATTCGGCAGCATCTGCACGACGCCATGCATCAATTCGTCAGCTCTTATATCATTTCCAGGTTATGCTTATCCACGTACGTAATTTAACACACATGGAAAAGTTTGAAAGGTTGAAAGGTCAAAAGGTCAGATGATCAATCTAATTTCGTTCTATTCTTTACCTAAACGCGACCGAATTGACTTTGCACGTGTATTTATATACGTATAGATGCAATTTCTCCATCGCTACGGTACCTGTACTCCATTATTTTGATCGCATCGAGATTCTCTACAGTCGATATATATATATATATATATATATATATATATATATATATATATATATATATATATATATATATATATATATATATATATATATATATATATATATATATATATATATATTCGTATTCCGTCAAATCACCGGAGGCCAATTACGTTCCTTATTGTTGATATACGTTCGTTATCTTGCTCGCTGAGCCTAGGGCGAAAAAACAAAAAACAAAAACTCGAAAAATCCTCTCCAAAATATCCTACGTCAAAATGCTTACATGTATGCTTCAAAATGGAATGTAGCGACGCGATTTCCGGTTATACGTACACCAATTAGTATAGTTGACCATTTTACTCGGAATAAAAAAAAATTCGTCTCACGATTATATTAATCTTATTGCGAGAAGAGATGATACGTAGGTGGATTATATACATTATACGCATATGTACACAGAGTCGCGTCGGTGTCGCGTATATGCCTTGCGGTGATCGAGGTGGCGGGGGTGGGGGAGGGGGGGGAGCAGGTGCCCTGGAGCGAGAACCGACGAAGGGTCACTGACACCTCGTCAGCACACTCGACACTCGCTCGGCATTCAGTATTTATCAGTCGGCAGTTCCAAGTTAACACGCGTCGTTTGCTCAGAGCACACACGACATCGCATCGTGCCCATTGCAGGTCTACTTCATACTCTTATACTCTACGACATGCCATACCCCGTTCATCACGGTGTGTGTATAATATGTATGTACATGTACAACGTGTAGTTACCTATACGTTTCGAACCGGGCGCGAGATGAACCCGTCCCCCCATATGTATATATATATATATATATATATATATATATATATATATATATATATATATATATATATATATATATATATATATATATATATATACACATATATTGCGGGATATACCTACGCCCCGTGTGAAAATATATAGCTTTTACTAGATGTCGAGGTAAACGTGCTTAGTTTTTTTTTTTTTTTTCTCTTTCATCCAATTTGAAAATCATAAACTTTGAATACGATGAAAGAAATGGAGAGGGGGATATGCCGATAAATTGCGACCACGAAGTACGTACACGACACGGAGTGTTGTTTTTCGTATTTTGTATTTTTATCCAAACTGCGGCGACGCGATGATGGGGTAGCATATCGCAAGCGGAAAAATCACGCGCCAACAAGTATATATTTTGGTTTGATACCGACGTGATGTATTTAAATTGACAAAAAATAAAAATAAATAAATAAAACAAAATAAAATTAAAATAAAAAAAGACACACACACACGCACACACACACACACGTAGGTACACTCAAAAAGTGCGGATAAGTTTTTTTTATTTTTATTTTATTTTTATTTTATTTTGTTACTGTGGTGTTTCCATTATCGTTGTTTTTCACGTTGCAGTGTATTGAAGTATGATCGTGATGCGATGTATAGGTATGCTTATAAGTTCACTGTCCCTGCAACAAGTGCGACGATCATGCACACGCGCGGCGAGCTGTTGTTTTGTCAATACGGAAGCCAACGGTTTGGCACGAAGTCGTATTATAGCGGCGATATCGAACCGAATGTTTTTTTTTTTTTTTCCCCGACGCGCCACAACGAGATCAAAAAGTTTACGCCGAAGCCTCTATTTTATTATATTTATATATAATGCTTATCGTATCATGATCATCCTCGATCACTCGCGTATACATATATAGGTATAAATTATACATGTACCTTTTATACATTACATTACATTACATATTCGCGAAGAACTTTCATAGCATGTTCTAAATACATCGATGAAAAACTGTAACCACCCTTGTGCAAATTGACAAGTGACAAGCAACAATTCTTACGGAGATACACAAAATTCATGCTCGATATACATATATGTGTTGCAGAGAAATGAAAAAAATGTCAAACTTCATCTTTATACGTACTGTATAACTCCAAGGTTGTGGTTATAATCGGACGAAACCCCGCCTCGCAGATCCGGGTATCACCGGTACCCGGAAGTCCGACTATAAGCTACTAGACTATGTAGAATATAGATAATCTTGCGAAAGTGTATATAGGTATCGTGCCTTTGCGCCGCAATTGGCCAGATGTCAAGAATCTTTATTTATTTCATAATTTGTAAAGGTCAAATTATTAGTCATCGCGGTTATAATCTGAATCATTTTAATAATGTCTAGCTGTAAAATATACATATATCCTATAACATAATGTGTATCATCTGCGGATATCGTAAAACTCTAGTGGGGTGCAATCACTATAATTGACAAAGTGACCGCGATCCACTCGAAACTGTTGATACACATGTGATCAAACTCGATATGTCAATGTTAACGTAATTCATGTTCATTCGGTGCTCGATTCGTGACGACTCCGTTGTTGCAGTATGTATAGTAACAGGTATATCATATACACGATCGCTCGTTATTCCTCATCCCGATGACGGTCGCTTTGTTGTTGAAGCTGCGTTATAATACGTTGCGTACACTGTGCCATACGTATACTCATTATTATATCAATAATTGTATACACGCGTTATAGATAATAAGAATTTGAGGAAGGGACTTCGTATCGTGGGGGCGGTGGCGTTGGTTAAATATTGTAATGTTCACGATCAGCTCTAAAGATATTTCCTTGCCGTTCACTTCCTGGTTCTGGTTCTTCCCGATGACCTTGAACGGTTCGCTGAACCCGTTGGCGATCACAAGCCGCGGTCGCGTCTGGCTCAGTGCGCGTCTCTTTCTCTCTCTCATTCTACATGCATAGTGTATACATGTATGTACATACATGGCACGGAGACGGGATACGGCACACGAATATACATATACACGTTAAACATATCTACTATGTACATAGATACAGCGCCGCCGCCTCTCAGTCCTCCTTATGTCGTCGCTAGCGAGTTGCGTCACTCGGTAAACCGGAGGCGAATCGAGAACGACGACGCATGATATAGCTTCGGCTCGGACCGGAACACTTTCGCCAAATGGCAACTCAGCCCGAGTTACAATTACTCGACAAAATCTAGGTGCCTCTATGTATCTACTAGACCTACCTTATACCTACCAACGGCAATTACGCCGGTTTAGCCGCGAGGAGGATTCGAACACAAATGGAAAGAAGCTGAGTTTATTCAGTTTACTCATGGGTATACTTATTATGGTTCGCGTATACGTATGGGGCTTACGATGTCTGACGTCGCAGGGGAAACCCGCGTGGCACCAGGCACATGCAACGATTTCAGGCATAGTCGAGAACCTCTGCTTAGCTCGGTGCGCGGTGCCGTGCGGTGGCCCCACGCGATACCCCATAACTTATGGGCTCTCGGAGTTGGTCCGTGCGCGAGTTATACTTGCTGCTCGGCAGCATCTTGCGGAAGCGTACTTACATACATACATACATCCATCCATACATACATACATACTTACTTACTTACTTACTTACTTACTTACTTACATACGTACTTACGTACCTACATGCACAAAGATGTGTGAGTACCTACAGCTTTTAGGATCGTTGCGCGAGCCTCGACGCTGAAAATACACAACCAGGAAACAGCAGCGAGATAGGGGAGACGCGAGACGGAACGAGGAAGGTCCTTGGCGAACGCCCGCGCTGTATCGGTTGCCCAATATCCAATAAGCCTGAAGCTTTCGCTGGGATTTCAGAATCGTTTTGCAACGCCGGGGCAACGTGATATCCGCTTTACCGCTCACCGCTCTCCGTTGTTCTCTCTCCCCGCTCCCTACAGCACGGTGTCGGTATAATAATGGTTATATTTCCTCCAGATATCCGTTAGTTCGCGCTGCAAATACTTTTCTCCCAACTCAGTATAGGTATGGAATTTTAATATAATATTCATTACATTTACGCCTCCGATACTTGTAATGTTAAGTAATATGTGTATAAGGCAAGGTGCACGCGCATATACGACGTGATCTCTCTTTACATTATATGGGATGAAAAAATGGAGTGATATATGTATATTTCACGTGCTTGATGCTCGTACAGAAGGCCGGAAGTAGCCCTCGCGCATCTATAAGTTAAAATTCCGAGAAATATCAAATTAACCGAGTAGGTATAGTCCATCGATATAGCGATAAGTGGAAAAATATTTTAGGTATAGGTGGAATACAACATCGGTTTGTCATTTCGTATACTCAACGCCGTTTGTCGTCGCCGGTCACTTGTGTGATACACGCAAACATGCTCGACGTCCACACGATGATGCATTATGCAAGTGCCTTCTTCTTCCTATGCATAGCTGTTCTATACGCGTACATATACCTACGTCTATGAATAAAGCATAAAGACGAACCTTTGACTCGCGAGACTGCTTACCTAATAGTACAGGTACGACAATGATGATAATTATCAAAATATGTGGAAAGAAAAGATATATACCTGATGTTATTTATTATTCAAAGATATGAAAAGAAAAAGAATAACTCGGGGGGAGTTGTTAACTTCGTGAGAGGTCAGCGTCTAGTTCCGGTACGAGAGGATTTCCGGTCTTGGTGCGAATGTATAAGTACGTTATTTCTTTTTGAACTTCCGCTCGAAAGAGATAACTAATTGCACACTCTATGGGAGCTGCGTCGGCCTATATTCATATCCACACCCATGCGTATGTGTACGTGTGTGCAATGACACCGAGCATAAATATATAATGCATATGTAAGTTCCTCGGGATTCGTATATATTTTTATCCTATTCTTCCTCGTTCACTGTATGGTTCTCTGGATTCTTGTCTACCGGTGTAGCGCATAAACCGCATTACGTATATATATATATATATATATATGTATATACGAAATACCGCAATTCTTCGCGTCACGTTTTACCCGGAAATGTTATTTGAATATATAATTACCGTTCGACAACAACCCGGCGTAAGTATAGGTGTAGAGCTACTCGTCGTAGGTATAATAGTAAGTATGATACCGGTTCTGGGAATAATATCGGTTAGGTATTCATTTTCAAATTAGGCAAGGTAATAATTTCGGCGAGTGTTGCTTGGATAGCGTTATCGATTCATGTATACCTATAATATTCGTGCAGGTTATACCCGGGAACAATATTTTATCGTGGAAAAACGAGAATAAAAAAGAAAAAAAAAAAATTAATAAAATTTGCCGATGATTCCAACGCGCCTTAACAATACCCGTTTGTTGGCATATATATTGCAAGAGGCGCCCGCGTGGCACGCGAAGGTCGTTGTGCCGTTGTCTTTGCTGCTGCATCGTCCAACATGCCTGCAGCAGTTAAACGAAGACTCCACTTTCCAGCTATATAGTTCCTCGATTTCTAACGTATAGCGCTGCACGTCGTTCAATTCCGCATATGTAATGGAATTCCAAGAAGAGTGATCTTCGGTATTGATTCTTTCAAAAAATAAAGAGGCAGGAAAATAAAAAAAAAAACCACGTCGGAACACGTAAACCAGCTTCTCGCTTCTTTGAACATTGACGTATGTACAGCCAAGGATAATATTATAGGGAGACAAAATTCTATTGAATGAACGTCACAAAACGATTTCTGATCGGTTGGCCTGGCCATTATTCAAAATTTAACGATAATTGTATAGGTGTACTGTACACACGTGGTTACCCATATATACCTATGGGCATAATTAGGCTGCAGGTATAATATGTACGGTTATGCGATTGTAATAAACCGGCCGATAAGCGAAAGGCGCCAAGCAACGATTACATGTTTAATTGACCATTCCACGTGGGTCCGTTTATCGTCAAACCGACCGTCAAATAGCGCCATTTCAGAGGCTGTTTACTTCATTAAAATCGTTTTCGTTCGCTGGGTCCAGTCTCCAGCTGCCAACGTCCGGCGAATGGTGATACAATCGACCGGGACTATATATATATATATAGCGTGCGTGTACACATACAACTGTACATAACTATGATACCTATACCTACCATGTGACTTGCAGTAAAGCGAAAGATCTATAATCTATGGTAACGGGCCGAGTCAAAACTTTTCGTAACCCAAATGGAAATAATGGAAATTGTTTATTTAAATTGTTCGATAAGCGGCGGATACAGTCTTCCTGCCGTTCGATAATGTTAAACGGTATATGAACCCTGCTTCTCTCTCTCTCTCTCTCTCTCTCTTTCTCGCCATCTACATGTACATACATACATACATACATGCGAGCATTATACTTCATGCAAATATCATTAAAGACGTCTCCGGAAGTGCTGGTATTCTTATCCTCTTTGTCCTCTGTCTGTTTACTTGGGTATCGGGCGTTGCCCGCGCCGAGTCCCACTCTCTTGCAAATTGTGCTCGATAATTGTCCTCGACGTAAGGTATAACTCCAGGGTGTATATTGTATATCTATAACAGACTTCCGACTTCGTACATTCATTTCGATATCTCCATAGAAAAAAAGGTCCGATCGGGAAATTCGCGGTTAAAAATATAATCGAGCCGTTCAAATTTAGATGATTCTTATCATAAAGTCTGCAAGTTTAATTACGTCATCTCCGACACTATCTAAAATCTATAATGTATGTATATATACCTATCACACCCACACACATGTATACGTATACATATATATATATATACATATACACAGTTTTCACGTGGCACGGTTATGCAAGGATAACGATCTGCATAGGTATATGTACATACGTATATATATATATATATATATATATATATATATATATATATATATATATATATATATATATATATATATATATATATATATATATATATATATATATATATATATATATATATATATATATATATATATATATATATATATATATATATATATATATATATATACCCGCGATTCTGACAAACGATGTGTACAAGAACGTGGCAAAAACACTAGCCGAAACCCACCAACGATATATATTCATAATAGATATATATGTATACCTATTATACTCTCTAATTCATATAGTACGCGTGTACTTCGGGATATCAAATAGCAAATAAAATAAAAATTAAGCTGTAGATGTATATATATATAGTACCATATACCTATTTATCATAATATATACCTAGGTAAACCGTGATTTAGATATTATGTGTACATACGTGTGCGTGCGCAGGTATTATATATATGCATGACTTACCAATTGTGTATAAACTTTAATTTTAAATGGTATAGTTGCGGTGACGTAGAATGGCTGTTACATATCATAAGAATTTGACGAAATTAAGATCAGATTCATTTCTCGGTACCCACCTTAGTTCCCTACCAAGCTCATGAACACAATTATATATCGTTTCTAATATCTGGTGTGTTATTTATTTTTTTTTCTTTTGGTTACAGGCGTTACGAAGCCGCGGAACTTGGACGTGTTATGAAACTGCTCTCAACTACACAGCTGCCTCAGTTACCGCCGGTTTCTGCTGGTGGCGGTATGACGGGTATGGAGTCCCGTCTTCCTCCGGGAATAGCTCTGCCCTTCAATCCCACGGATCTGTTGTGGCGCTATGGACCCATGAGCTTCTCACCCACTGCTCATCCGCCCCCCAGTCCTCTTCTAGACTTTAAGACTCACCTCCCGACCAGTCTGGGTAAGGATCCCCCTCTCACTGTTATCACTTTTTGATTTTTTTTTTTCTTCATATTTTTAGCTCTCGCCACATTCGGCAATATAAAGATGATTTTTTTGAACTCTTTGCTCTTTTTTCTTCTCACTATTTTCTACGAAACCGATGCGATATATATTATAGTAGACATTATCATAATTTCGTCGTACTGTATTCGATGATGATTTAAACTTTATTCAGAAAAAATGAGGTACGGCATAGCATAGCATAGCATAGCACAGCACAGCATAGCATAGCATACACGAGTACCTGGTGCTGTTCTCTATGATGACGCGTGTTTCTCTTTTCTTTCTTGTTCTTTCATTCATATTTAATGGAACCTCGACGCTGGTATTCTCAATGAGTAATGGCACGGCGCAAAGTGCACGTTACCTAGGCATACCGCGGAATATATGATACATGTTTCTCTACCACAGCTCTATTAATTTTGTATTTTTCATGAATTTTCAGCGTCCGACCCGCGCATTTGGTCGCGAGATGATGTCGCCACGTTCCTACGATGGGCTGAGCGTGAATTCGATCTCCCCCAGTTCGATATGGACATGTTCCAAATGAACGGGAAGGCCCTCTGCCTACTGACCAAGTCAGACTTTGGCGAACGTTGCCCAGGCGCCGGCGACGTTCTCCACAACGTCCTCACGATGCTCGCACGTGATTTTAACCAGCTACAGAGATGCCTACCGAGCAGTCCCGTCACCCCAACGAGACCTTCGGCCTATCCCCTAAGCCCGCACTCTCACCCGCCTACGCCTACGTGGACTGAAAATCCCTACGCGGCTAACCTCGTATCCCTAATGTCCGCAAATTCCGTAACGCTATCACCAGCACCGTCCGTCGACAGCCAAGCTGGTTCACCTGGCCATGCCGAGCCCCATATTCAAGTATACAAGAGCGACTCCGACGAGGATAATCACACGGGAGGTAGCAACAGTCCACCGGCTACGCCGACGGCTTTGGCCACCCAGAGATTGAGCGAGGTCTGCGTCAAGGATCAACCAAGTCCGACGCTTCCACCTTATATGATGCCCCTAACTCCGGGTGCCTTCAGACCCGCCGGTGCGACTAGGGAATTTTTTCCAAACGACTCACCCGAGCCTAATACGAGTAAGTGTATAATCGACCCTGGTGCAATTGCAAGGAGCACCTGTACCTAAAACGGGAGGATGGAACAGTGATTGGTATTCGCAGATTTTCATTGTCTAATTTTTCAATTTTTCCATTTTCAGACGGCCGACTTCTCTGGGACTTTTTGCAACAGCTTTTGAACGACCCGTCGCAAAGGTACACCCATTACATAGCGTGGAAATGCAGGGATACGGGAGTATTTAAAATCGTTGACCCTCCAGGACTCGCCCGGCTCTGGGGTATACAGAAAAACCATTTATCTATGAATTACGACAAGATGAGCCGAGCTCTGCGATATTACTACAGAGTAAACATACTCAGGAAGGTTCAGGGCGAACGCCATTGCTACCAGTAAGTTTTATTATCATACATATAATATACCTAGCTACGTACCTATATGCATGCGTGCGTGCGTGCGTGTCAAGGGGATGAAAAGCGGTGAAAAGCTTTTCGAAGCCATCAAAGTCCATCGACCAGTGAGACTGACACGTTCCTTCCATTTCTGCTTCCAGGTTTCTCCGGAATCCAACCGAGCTTAAAAACATAAAGAACATTTCTCTGCTCCGTCAACAAATGCGAATAAAATCGGAGCCCGAAGATGCGGACTGTAACGTGACGCCGGTCGACGAGTTGCCTACTGACCTGTCGATGGCAAGCATGAATCAACCCAGCGAACCTCTGCCGCTTCACGATCCACCCCCAAAGTACAGAAGCCACGCTTACAATCTCGTAAAAACAAACCAAGAACCGGACGACCGGAAGTGACGCGAGGTCTAGCACCGCGATAATGTCCCGTTGATGCTCAATACGGTGCAATAATTTAGTCTGTTGACATTGCACCGAAATTATATTACCCTGCGTTGCGCTTAGAAATTGTGGGTCGAATCAATCAACGGATAACTCGAGACGAGTTATTTACCGACGACGCGGTTACGCAACTCATGGTTACGTAAATACCTACACAGACACATAATTACATACGCAACCATAGTATATTTATACAAATGCGGATCTTGGTGTACCTACCTATATACGTATGCGTATCCTATACCTGAAGTATAACATGGTAAATGGTAAACCGCGTACGTCAACCCCAACATTGGTGTTGCCAATATCGTTGATTGTGAGACGTGATCGAGACGATAAGACGTTGCGACGTGGACCTCATTACTATAACCGTGCTTCGCGTGTTTACATCGCCATTAAAGTTCGGGAGTATACGAAGAATAAACAAAAAATAAGAGAGAGAGAGAGAGGATGATGATTGAAGGGGGAAATTGAGAATAATTGGATCGATGGCAAGGACAAGTTTCAAGTACCATGAAGGTACTGGAATCTCGAAGAAGTGATTTTCTCACAAAATATCGCCGGCCTGATGTCTGCGATGTTTTCTTATATTTTAAATCACCACAACGCCCGCGTTAAGACATTCGAAACCCGGTTGTTATCAAGACTCTCTCAATAAAGTGGAAAAATGAAAAAAAAAAAAAAACGTTTGATTAATCGTTACGAACAACTCCCGTAATGTATGAAATAATACCTATATGAATCGTATAATGATGTAATGACACATATACACACACACACACACATATATATATATATATATATATATATATATATATATATATATATATATATATATATATATATATATATATATATATATATATATATATATATATATATATATTGACAATTTTATGAAGTGCAATTGTGACTTGCGCGGAAACTGTCTTTCGTACAGAGATATAATATAAACTGGGGGGCTGTAGCAGCGTTGTCACGTTTTAAAAAATAGTAGTATAGTAATAATAGTAATAATAATAATAATAATAACAATAACAACAATAACAATAAAAGTAATAATAATAAGTAATAATAAGAAGTAAAGTAGCGGTGAAAAAAAAGTTGACCAAAATGAAATGGTCGATGTTATCGTGATAAGTAAAACAATGAAAGAAAAATATATATTCATCAATATATATATTTATATGTATTATGTGTGTATGTGTATATATATATATATATATACACACACACACACATAATACATATAGATATACATATATATATGTGTGTGTGTGTGCGTGTATATGAAAAATTATTTTTTATTTAAACTTAGGAGTAAGGATCTTTATTATAAATACGTTTCTGTTCCAATATTTTATGCGCAAGTGTGATAAATGTAATATCGGCATGGAAAGTCGCCAAGAGATGCGGATTAATTGATTTTGCTATTATATACGAAAGTTCATAACTATATTATGTGTTCATCGTTCGAAAACTATGAGCATGAATTTTGGGACGATGTTGATCGATGTAAACTCGTCGCGTTCAATATTATATTCTTTTGTCTTTTATTTTTATTTCTATTTTTATTTTTATTTTTATTTTTATTTTTATTTTTTGGTTTTTTTTTAATTTCCTTTCTTTATTTTTTTGCCATATTCGTAGTTACGGTACAGCCGCCGTATCTCGTATATACACAACGAAGCATCGAGAAAATTGTGGCCATTGTGGCTTAGGTGGTTAAGCTTTAAAGGAACGTACTGTGTTTATCGCACACTTTCGAGTGGGTTTCAACTCGAAAAAGCCGAAGATGATAGCTCCACACATATTAGATGAATAAGATAGTTATTTAGGTTTATTGCGGGCATCTTCAACAACCCTAGAATTTCTTCGTCAGACACACGTACACTGTTACACACGCGCGCACACACACACACACGTATACACAAACAATTGAATCGTATCTCTTCCATTAATATTTTTAATTTTATTAATAAATCTGATTGAAAATAATTCGAACGGTCGTTGGAGAAGTCTGCAGCTCTCGATTATACATATGTATAAGTTAAGCCCTTGCGATACTAGTGCATTTAAATTTTTTTTTTTTTTCAAACTGAAAGAGATTATTACATTTTTCATTTTTTTTTTTATTTTTGTCTATTCTTTACTTTTTGATTTCTGATTTTCACGCTACGAGCAAGGGTTTCCATCTTCTCCCCCCACTGTAATACTTGTGCCAAGAACAATACTGTTATCAAAGATTGATGAGAAATGTAACGAGTGGTCCGGAAGATCCAGCCAGAGCTGTTTTATTTTATTTCATTTTTTTCCGATTACAAGCACACGCAATACGAACGTGTTCATATCTTTATCCTTCCCTCTCTCTCTCTCTCTCTCTCTGAAAATCTAGATATCTATTTATGTATATCTATATATTTATCTCTTGTTCGGATCTCTCGGTCAATCTCCATGATATGAAAAAAAAAGAATTGTCAAGAGTAACAGAATAAGAAAGAAAAGTTTGATAGGATATTACGATAATCAATAACCGATTACGTTGTAGCGTATAGGATCTCTATATGTAAATGTAAATACCTACACAAGTAACATTACCGCTATATATGAAGAAAATCTATTAAAAATAGCAAAAATTTTATGAAATACCGGGGCCAGAGTTATATATATTTTACTACCAAAATTTATATTCGAAATTTCAATATTGTTGGTGTGATTGTGGCGTAACATTCCACGTCGAGATGTTCGAATAACCGCGAACGTCCAATTTAACTAATCGCCTGTAAAGTTATTAATTAGCAAAAGATGAATATTGTATTTTTACACGAAATTTCAGAGTTAACGATGTTTAAACATTATATCTGGCTTCTTATATATATATACTGTGATCTCTATAAACTGAAGAAATAATGAAAAGATAAATAAAATAAAAGAAAACATGCGTGTCTAAAGAAAGCATAATATGAATAATAAATGATATACCTTTAATTTTCGTTTGTAAAATGTAAATAATTTATATATGAGAGAATAAATATAGGTGATCTATTTCATAAGAGATATAAAGTAAAAGAGACGGTTTAAAGGAGAAAAAAAATCTATTCTAAGCGTGTATAAAAATATAATATCTGTAAAATTTTATTCATAATGTCATTTTATTATGTAACTTGTTATCGGGACGACGAAGAAGAACGTTGTAAATATAGACTTATTTACTTATTAAGATGAGAAATTTGTATTTTCACTCCCCCTCTAATTATTTTTACCTTTTCATCGTGGCACTATCGATTTTTATGAACAATCTCTAAACTTCTCTCCGCGTCTTGTTCGTAATCTTATCAAATGGGATTTACAGCCGCTTAATATTTTCCAAAACACCTAATTGCAAATACCACAAAGATGAATATCATTTTTAGAAGATGAAGAATGGGAAGTCAGTATGGATTCAGAAGACATTATTCACAGCAATTTAGTTAAAAATGTATTATATTTTTGTAACAATGTTAAACTTCTATTTTTCTTTTTTTTGATCCAATTTTTAAATCTAAGAGCTGTTGGTTTGGAAAAATATAACATCGTCTGCGATTATGGATGTGGTAGGTCTTGAATTGCCATCGTCATCTTTGATCTCGCCATAATTGAGCCTACCATTGACCAGGACTCTGTTGCCTTTTTTTAAGTAACTGTACACGGTGTCCCTCAAAATTGGCTTGAATACGCTGATCCTGTGCCAATCTGTTCTTTGAATGAATTCACCTGCATGAGATAATTAGACATTAACACAAGGCTCCCAAAAATAAATCAAGAACCTTAGAATCATATTTCATTTTTATTTCAGTACTAGGGTGTTTCAAAACAAAAAAACAAATATTTTTTTTTAGGTCTCATGGTCTCAAAAGTTACCATGAGATGTAATGAAAATTGTCTTCAAATTTCAGCGCGATATGTTAAAAATTGAGCTGGCACTTGAGAATTTTTTTTTTCTAATTATCAATGTCAAGTTATATCAATTCATATTGGGGCTCACCAGTTTCGTATTTGTAATTTGTGTGAGTAGCTAATGAAAATATAACGACCGGATGATCTGACGTCCCTCGTTTCTGTGGATCAGCTCCGACTCTTCCTAGCAAGGTGACTTGATTCAGCGCTATGAATTCATAAGACAAGAGTCCAAAGTCAGAGCCGGTTGTTAAGTTGAAAGTTTTAGTCGAGTAGAATGATATTTGCAACATTGAAAGTCAATACTTTACTCACATTTTTCTATCTTTGTAGTATCTGTTGTATTCGCCATAGTTCTGACATTGTTCGACGACAGTATTTGCCGAGCCATGCATCGGATAACCTGAAAAATTATATCACGAGAAATATAACCTCAAAAGTTCGAGTTAATGTTTAATTGAGAAAATTTGTTTCAATAATAGAAGAGATACGCTTGCAGTGCACATTCAATGAATTACGATAATGTCTGGCTAATGCAATATCATTTTTTACTCTTAGAATCATTCAATTGTTATTATTGAAAGCCGACCGGTCACGGTAACATAGCCTAAAAATTTTCGGCGATTACTAATCTTCCAACATTAAAGCGTGGAGATGAGTATCGATTATGATTGTTGCGACAACTGAAAAAATGATTAATACGCACCTTGTTGGACAACATTGTAGGACGTGCACTTGATTACCGGATAAAAACAATGAAGCTTAGACTGAATAGGGTTATCGAACGTAAGCTCATGCACGAATCATACAATTCAAATAACTTGCTAAAGCCAGCTGTGGCGGCGGAGTGGGGAGCAGCCGGGGAGGTCAGTCATGAAAGACCGGTTGCCTACGATCAGGCACGTTGTGATGCCGATTGTTCCAGCCTTGTATCCTTGTTCTTTAATTATGTTTTAAGCCACGAAATTATTGGCTATTACTATTATATTCCGAAATTGGTGATAAACAATACGCAGCATGCATGCTCAGACAGAAGAAAAGAAGAAAATTGTTTTCCTTTCCTATTTTTGCCTGTTATACTTACATACATAATACACAAAACAATTGTCGTGAGTCAAGACCTAGGCTAATCTTTCTTTACTGCTTCTAAACTTAGAAACTAATCGGTATATCGCTCTAGGACCCGTAGAAAGTTTATTTTATTAAAGATTCAACATTTAGTTAATTGGTCCAGAAGGTGGCGCCACCCCAGTCACAGGATATTCAAGATCCAACTACTTCCCTGGCAAGCGTGCGAGAGCGGTTGTAATCAACAGGAAACAGTATAATAATATCCTTGTATGTGTTGACTCGGGTCAACATGATGACAGTGGTATTTGCTATCATTGTTGTATAGTTCTTGGCGTATGTATAACATACATAGGTACAGAGCTGACTTACTATTGAAAACGAAAGTTTATCGCGCATGCTTACTAGTGTCGCGGTAAAATTCGGGGGTCTACTATCCGTAGTAGAACAGGGGAACATACCTATAGGTAGACCACATCAAGCTGTAGTTTTGACTGCTCACGCGAGATCCAGTCTGGGGCGATCTGTCCCGTTCCAAAAATGCAGTAGCTCGCAATACCTCGAAAGTGAGAGTCAAAGTCCATGGGCGTTGTTAATGTGATGACCAATTCCAAAGTCCTCGCTGACTCTGATTCATCGCTTGCATCACAGATATGGTGATACAGTTTACCTACATATTATAAATGATCCTCTGATGTGATGCATCGCGTATGCAGTGATACTTATACATAGTTCTATTTGATTCAGTTCGGTGATAAGGGCTAATAGAGCCGGAGACTCATTCTGATCTCCGAGAACCAGTTGTCTCTGCCGAAGCTGTACTGTCAGCGTGGTGCGCGGACGCGTAGTTCTGCTGTGCATGCTCAGAGCGAGTAGACGCAGTACCGACCAACGATATGATGTTTAAACTAAGCCGGAAGCACGTTTAAACCAGAAAACGGTATAATTGTATAGCTTTAGGTAGGTTGGAAGAGCGTTAGTTAGGGCCAATTTGTAGAACACGAGGGAAAACTAATCAGATGAAAAGTGAGCAAAAACAATTGTCGTGTTTGTTGCATACAATTCTATTTTCTGACAAAAAAAAAAAAAAAAACGAATAACGGTCCTCATGCATGAGGAGTTATTGAAATTTTGTATATCTTATCTGCAGCGGTTGACCTTTCAAGATATACTAGATATACATTTGTTGTTGGTGTTGTATACATATACGTGAACAACAATTTACGACGCAGTATACAATTCCTTTGTATTACTGAAATAAACATTACGTTGCGGTCATATTAGTTATTCACTACTTCTGTATATTTCTCTTTCTCTACTTACATACCAAGTATTTTTCGAATCAGTATTAATTACAGCCGATTAAGATACAAAAGTACAGCGCAGTGCAAGCTTAGCACAATTTAGAACGCTGAACAATAAATAAATATCGATAAGCCAAAAGATATTCCGACAAAACGTCGAAGATGCTGTGGTTTATTTTCTTGTCATTGTTTGTGAGCTCGGCGTTGGCCGATCAGCATCGCACTCTTCAGGTGACAACAAGTTCCGACCGTAACAATGTGATTACTAATGACATCAACGAATACTGGGTAATGAATCGCGTGGAGTTGCCTTCCTACGATCCGGAAGTGGATTTACCCACGGTAAGTTTCTCAATTTTCACTTTTTCCAATCTGTCCCGATGATCAATGACCGGTGTGAAAAATTCGCGCCACAATCGGTTGAGAAATATTAGACCACAACAAATTATAATTTAACTTGAAAATGTACATCCCTACCGTTTCCGTTAGCCTGACTTAGTAAGGCGCGCCGGGTACTACGCCGAGACTCATATCGTGGAGACAGAAGATGGATATTTGTTGACATTGCACCGAATTCCTGGAAGGCTCGAACACCCTGTCACAATAGAAAAACCCTCAGTGATACTGCAGCATGGACTTCTGGCCAGTTCCGCCGATTGGGTGATAACCGGAAGAGGAAAAGCTTTGGGCAAGTTAAGAAGTGACCCATATGTACTTATAAAACGTTGTTGATGCAACTTATTCATGTGGGTGATCTTAGATTTATGCTCGTATCGCATCTACCTCTTGAGTAGGTATATCAATTATTACATCTTGCCCATTCTACGACTCGATACCACCAACGAGATATTCGCGTGAATAGAATCGAAATAATTTCGACCCCATGTGTCGTTGCAGCTTATATACTTGCTGATCAAGGATACGACGTGTGGCTGGGAAACGCGCGTGGTAATACTTACTCCAGGGCCCACGTGAGTTTGTCGATAACCGACTCAAAGTTTTGGGATTTTACTTGGCACGAGATGGGGATCTACGACCTTCCAGCGATAATTGAATACATCACAGCGTACAAGAAGGAGGAGAGCATCCTATACGTTGGTCACTCAATGGGTACAACGATGTTCTACGCGATGGCCTCGGAACGGCCGGAGGTAGCCGCTAAAGTTAGAGCAATGTTCAGCCTTGCTCCGGTCGCCTTCATGAATCACGTCAAGAGTCCGATTCGCCTCGTTGCCCCCTTCGCGTGGGAATACGAGGTGAGGAGCCAGGCTGCAAGAGCCATTTTCATACTTTACCCCTACATCGGATTTCCAATTCCCAAACTCTGTTTTTCCAGATGATCGCCCATTTCTTTGGCGAGGACGAGTTTCTACCCCAGGGAATTATCCTGCGATTTCTGGCCAAATACGGCTGCGACATTGACGTAACTGAGGAGAAAATCTGTGCAAACATCTTGTTCGTCATTTGCGGATACGACAAGTATCAGTTTAACAACGTAAGAGTAACAATGCATAGGATGTAAACATTCGCGTGACCAATGTTTCCATTTAATTGCAGACTCTGCTGCCAATTATATTCGGCCACACTCCGGCCGGGGCCTCAACGAAGACGTTGGTACATTATGCTCAGGAAATAATTTCGGGTAAGAAAGCCCAACTGCACCGTAGGTTGAGTCAAATTATGTGCAGCAAGCATCGAACACCTCGCTGACCTGTAGTATTTTTATTAATTTTCTTCACTGAATTTTAGGAAAATTCCGGCAGTACGATTACGGGGCTAGAAAGAATGTGGAAATTTATCACTCTACCTCACCACCCGAGTACGACCTTTCGAAAATCAGCGTACCCATAGCCTTGTTCTACGCTGATAACGATTGGCTGGCAAATGTCTTGGTAAGTACCGCACAAAAAATTATAACAATTATATGTATACCCAGGTGGAGGTATAAGTATAAGTATTAGTACCTCATATGTCACGAGGAAAGTGCGAGGTCATGTTTGCTGCACGTGTAGGTATAATCGCTCGGTTTGTAGGTATACCCTGACCGTAACACACCTATAATTACATTAAATTATTCGCCTGATGTGTATACTGTATTATACAGGATGTCGGAAGGCTGTACGAAGCTTTACCAAAGAAACTGGGCAAGTTCAGAGTGGACTTCCCAAAGTTTAACCATTTGGATTTCCTTTGGGGGATTGACGCTCCCAAACTTGTCTACACGCAGATGTTGAAATTGATGGAAAAATACCGGCACGAATTAAAAACGTCAGGATCTCATACCACCTTCACGAACACATCTACTGTCGTGGCTTGATTTTTCTCCTGCACTATAGCCTCCACTTGTATCTTTCCACTCATAGACACACACGTATGATATACATATAATGTAATCTCGAGATGTGACGTCACGTTCCGAGAAGTGTCTAGGATTATTCATATTTTTACGCATATACAAATGAATTTTTTTTTTTTATCTTATTCTATATTATTTCAATAGTAATGATAGAAATTTTATATATTTTTTCATATATATATTTGGGTTACAGCATCCATAGGGATGAGTATAAGTATAAATCAATGTCGAAATATACACTTATCAATCTAATAAATTGCTTCCCATTCCATAAATATTATTCGTCGTTGACGTTTGTAAAATTTCTCTTTTCAATTTAATTTAATTTTTTTTTTTCATCAAATAACATCGCGGATTCAGAAGAATACGAGTACGAGTAATGCAGGTCCATCGACGTTACAGAGCTAATGGCACCGTCTTATCAAATGCAACTCGGAAGGCATCTTATTGGCGTTCACAATCGGCTTCATACTTAGGCTTCATAATTTATTCATCATATTCCAACGCTGTAACGAGATACAGATAATTAGGATTGGCACTTCGTGTGGCTACTTGGAAGAGGTCGAGATTTCTCCTCACCTCGCAATATATCAGAATATCTGCCACGTAGTTTATTTTGTAAGGCGAAGGGTCCGCCGTACGTGAGTGCTGTTAAGACTTCAATGAATTTATTTAGCTTCCGGAGTCCGCCTATAACCTGCGGTGTAAAAGTGGTAGATTTAAAAAAAAAAGTCTTATCACATCGCTATCATGTAAATCACGTCGAAACACGATTCTCTGCCAATGCAATGGCCTTCGCGTGAATTTCATCATTCTCGGACCATCATCATAGTGGGATTAAAAAAAAACAAAAAAACCAGGGTTTGCCACTCGAGCAATCGGACACGTGCCTGTGGTGGCCGTGGCGTTGAGTGGCCTGACTTCGCAGTTTCGCTACTACGCAGGAGCGCGCCCCTATATCGCTCAGAGCGCAGGACTAAGTTTATCAGAGGGTGAGTCGGTGGCCTCACCCTTCGCGAGTATAGGGTATATCGTTTCAGGTTAGCGGCATGGCTATGTTAGTACGTACTTTCCAAGTTCCATCCGCGAGAGCGCTGCTCGTTGTCCGCCTAGCCCCGGGAGCGGGGAGCGCGGGCTGTGCAGACCGCCGAGCTCGAGCCTCGACGCGACGGTGAACGACACCGAACTCTCCTCAGTCGGGACTCGGCAGTATTTGTCCGTACGCAGACGGCAGGTTTATTGTGAGCCAAGGTTAGAGTCAAGCAGGCAGGCAGGCAGGCAGGCAGGCAGGTAGTTAGACTGGCAGGCAGGCAGGCAGGTAGGCAGACAATCAAGCGAGTCGAGTTGATGATTTGTCTCGTGTGTGTTCGATCATCAAATCACTATTACGATTCTCAGCGGATAATAGTGTTGTGTATTAACTAATCTAAGAATTGATTGGATTATACAACGAAACGAGGATCCGCATAGAGCATCGTGTCAACCAAGGGAGGCCGCATCTCGACGAGTAAGTTACTTTTGTACATTTAACAATTAATGAGATTCACGTCCGTATATAGGCGTATATCAATAAACGAATATTGTAATACGATGTAAACAGAACGAGTTAAGATTATACGTTGCCTTCATCGATTCGTATCCGGTGGTAGTTGTAGTAGTCATACACATACACGTACACATAGTCAGCCGTTCAAAATACTCATCGTCGTTGTGAAAGTAGGTACATACATACAATGATAGGGAAGGAGAATGAAATCACTTATAGGTACTCAAGTTATATCCCCATTCATTGTGAACAATCGTCATCATTCCATTATAATCCCGCGTATTTTGTTACTTTTGTCATAATCATTATCATTTGTTAATATTATCGTGTGCCCTGCAGTGTCGGATTCAATATCTAACAACAACTATGTTCAGAATACGTTTGTATATTGGGTATTTTATTGTTAATCCACAGCCGAGGTAGGTGGCATTAAGTAATTGACCCAAGCAAGTCCACTTACGCCGTTAAGTTGGATTAGCTGGGTCAGATCCTGCCCCCCTTCCTTCCTTCTAAATCGTAAGGCAATCTACTCCGTTCGAGGCTGCTGCAGGTTGGACCGTTATGCCGATTTTATACGGTATCGTTTTAACTCTTTCCCGCGATGACGATGCCCGGCGTGATTCTACCGGATGATCGATGAAAGATCCGGTCCTCTATCCCATAATTGTTATACCATTTGATCTACGTGTAGGTATATGTATGCACGTATGTAGAAAAATTTGATGGAAAACAATTTCCCTTAGTATTGCCCCTATACGCGGTCTTTGACTTGGCCGTACAAAATCGGAAATGATTAATTACGGATAGTGGCAAAAGCCTTGTAAACGGTTCGAAAAGGATGCAGATACAATCGAGAAATGAGATTAGGGACGGCCTAATCTTTGCATTATTGTCGCTTGTCGACGTATACTCATTCTCCTAGACGGTGAAATAATTTATGTAAATTCCGATAGTTCATATGAGAATTCAGTTGCATATCGATATTTCTATACAGGATAAATTGGTCTTACGATCGTGGCATTGATTATAGTAGGTATTTATGTATGCTATATATACCTGTACCTATTATACATATACCTACACATGTACAGTATACGGTAGTGGCCTTAATTTGCGGTGAAAGTTGGCACACACTCACAATTATACATGCATATACATATATTCATGTATAGGTATACCTAGCCTATAGCTCTATGGCGATCTATGCTGTGTATAGAACTTTGGCTGAAACAATTTCTCCTATCTGCATTCTGCGACCCAGAAGGCAGTTTATAAACCAATAATTACCATAGCTTTTATGTTGGTTCCGATACGCGCACGGGGCGTACGTATATAGCGGAACGCTAGAACTGGGCTAGAATTATTAACAATTTTATATCACGGGCCAATGCGCGTACTATACAGGTATTATAGGTATAGGTACAATGCGAGTATGTACACCCTTAAGTATGTCTACATACGCTGACGAGACTGCACCATACACCTCCGAGCTTGTTTGCCAATCCCACGAAATTCTCCCACGTTAATACAATTACACGTATATGTATGTATGTATGTCATATACACACATACGTATATTATACCTTTGTATCTTTATACGAAAAAGTTTCCTCATGCTGAAATAACAACAATTCCAGCAAAACACTCCGCGATCATAATCGACAACGCGGGCTTTCAGGCTTTGATTCTTGCAGGCGTATTTTTGTTCCAGCCGATCGACTTGACCATATAATAATACGTGAAATATCGGTGTAGTATTTGTTAATGTCATTAATGATAAGGACAAGATACTCATAATCGTGTGTACAATGCGCGAGCTAACGAAAGATTTCTAAATATCTAAACTCGGAAAGTCTAGGAAGATCTGATAGATTCTATAAACAGACTGTGCAGTGATAGGACTCGAAAGGACGAGCGAGGCGCGACGGCCTACTTATCACCATTTCAAAGTCCGTTCTCGGTGATTCCGCGACATATCGCGTCGTACGCAAGAAGGCGTATATAGGTAAGATATATGTATACCTATACCTGCCGTTTCGCATCGTTGTTATACTTGTATGTTCATTGTACATACGTACTTACATACATGTTATACACACACGTTAGATCTTGGATAACAGGATAATGGGAACGAACTTGAATCGTACAGCGTGTGCCGATAATATTTATGTCCATGGGCGCATTATACATACACCTATATACCTATATATATATTAATTATGTTACAGTCGCGCTTTGTACCTGGGAGAATGATATTGCACTTGCTTGTGTACTTCGATGTTTAAAATATTCTTCATATGTTAAAAATCGAGAGAAGAGAAGAGGGAGTCATGTCTGTTATTATAGTCGCGTGGGATTGAGAACTCGGAGGGAATTATATGCAGGGAACTCGTGGTATTGAAGAAAGATTCCCGTCCTCAGATTATGATTTAGAATGTACACCTGCATACGTATAATATGCGAATTACACATGCATTGTGCATACATGCAGTGAAGTAATTATTTCTTTCGTCCACGTTTTATTATGTACGATTTATAAATATCATATGTGTACTCTTATATTTTTATAAAGTGACTTGCTGGGTATATTAAATGTATGTATGTACATATTAAAGAATATATTACCACTCATGATCCGTTATAATTGTCACAATTCCCAATTCAACCTATACAGTATTCCTAAACATATAAATAAATTATATATTATATATAGTAGGTATATATCAATTAAACACTCCAGCTTATATACGTATAATTGTAACTGTCATTATAATTTCTTCGTACCTGCACCACCTGACGTCAGATTAATGTAGAAATGTACTCGGCCGCGGCGATACACTCAGGAAACAATTTGCATACCTCGCGAGCCTCCGCAGCAGCTATGCGGGATGAACCAACCCGCCGCTTGTATACCTGCAGTGCATATATGTATAGGTATCTGTCCAATCCATCTATCTACCCCGCGGCTAGAGATATCTATACAATGTAGATATTTCTGGGTATATGCATACTGCAGATTCGTCGTGCGCCCATATAGGTGAGGGCACGTGCAACGTCTGGTATGTGTACATGCAGTAAATGTATACACACGCGAGTATAATACCTATACTAATTCTCTCTCACGAGTCGTGGCGATGTGAGTTCTTCGAGCGTAAGTTAGAGGTTTTGCCTCGGAATCAACGGAGAACAGAGAATGGAGAATGGAGAATGGAGGTCTCGGCCCTAAGCCGTAGTAGTTTGACTTCCGAAGAACCCGACACGAACTCGAAGAACCGGTGTGTCCGCTCGACGTAGCTCGGGTCTCGCATCTCGCGTCAAGCGTATGATATACCTATATATGTACACACAACAAACATACCTATATACAACACCTGTGATTACGGGGCACCGCGCGCCTCGTCTCGTCTCACCTCACCTCACCTTAGCCTCGCATCGCCTCGCCGCGCCGGTACTACGGCATTACGATCCCCCGCAGCTCCGAGTCAGGTCGAGACTTCCCGTACCAGTTGTACACATTACGCAAACGGCAGGAACTCGGTTGGTTCTGTTCTTTTTTTTTTTTTTTACGTCATCTTTTTTTACGTTATTTTTTAATCCATTTCTTTTTACTTCTTTCTTTCTTTCATATACTACCTATGCTGCATTAGCCATACGTCAGTCAGCTATCCGCCTTTCGTGCGATTATGGAGATGAATAATGGTGAAGCGATCTTACTGTTAACGAAAGTGCAGCGCAGGGTGAAATAGTATTGGCGATTAAACTCTCCTGTTGTAGGATTCACAATATCTGATTTCATCATAGTATAAAGTTAGCGAATCCAAGGAATCTCGATGTTTCGTAATACAGAGACGATCAGCGAAGAACAATATGGTACTAATAATAATGATTGTTATTGTGAGGGTAATTGCGAGGATGATAATCAACAAAAACGATGTTGGTAGAGAACAAGGAACTATATGTATAACTATACATCTCTTTTGAACAATACGCCAAGCGGTAGCCTCGTTACGATTCTATTGGAATTAATTAAGGGACGTACTCGATGTGTGTTATACGGATTTTTGTATAGGTATACTCGCAGCCTTCTTATGTACGCAGAGTTTGTAGTTTTATACCTGATAAATGGCGGTGGAGGTTCAAGCCCATGGATCTAGGGATATACCTATACATATAACTACCGCGCGAGGCAGCAATAGTTGATGGATAAAATCTTCACGGGTCGTGCCTACCTTCGACCTTTACATCCGCGACGCAACGCATTCCACGTTAATGGGTTTCTCTCTTCTCGTTTTCTCTCATCGTCTTCTCTCGCCCCACTTCCCTCTCTTCAACGTATACATATGTATATCTATAATGTACTACATACATATATACGTGTATGCATTACATACACGAATGACTATACTGATTGTAGTTTCTTTGTTCTTCACTCTATTTTTTTTTTTTTTTTTTTTTTTTTTTTTTTTTATTCACCGTGGTGGTACTGGCAGTATTATGGGTGCAGGTAATTCTTCCTGCAATATATGAATGTATAGCGCGCGGACTCATACGATTTGAAATATACTCGCGCCTATAGGCATGCATGTCTGTATACATGGTACCTACATACATCCATGATATGCGCGGTATATCTTCGTTGAAAACAGATGATGTTTCATATTTTACCACCGAATGAGAAATTTCCAATATTACAATCGGATTCACATTGTTCGTGAGATAATTCATACGTTCAAATTTCAACAATAGTATTTGCTGCAGTCAGCAGGCTGACAGAATCTTTATACCTATTATACCATGAATGTATTTAATTTGATTAACACGTTCCGTGACCGTGCCGCAGGTTGAATCTCTACGAACACATTTCACGATTATACTTCTCAAGGATATATGAATATACATATAGGTATAGGTATATATATATATACGGGGTTCGCAACAGGAAACTTTTTACCTGCTGCAGTACCTATACGTGTCGGAGGAAAGGACTTAATAGGTGGAAACATCCAGGGAATAAGTGAATCAACTTCATTGCCAGAGTTTCCTCGTGTATATATACCTAAGGTTTCCCGAAGCCCTGTATATGTATACCCTAACACATGTTTATATATTTTATACCTCGAGACAGTCTAAATATTGTAAATAGCATGAATAATATTGTGGATATATTTCGCACCATGACTGATACACACTTGCCATAACGTGCAGGAGAGAACAAAGACTTAACCGCAGTACCTAAAATCCCTGGCTGAAAATATACGTTCCATTATTTTTTGGGGGAGCTCACCCTTTTTGATATCCGTTCCTGCAGTACTTAATAACTAAATAACTTTAACGACGTCGTACCGAGAAAATTATACCTACTCATCGATTGTAAAACAAGATGAATAAACCAGAGCGCAAAAAGTTTATTAGGAAGTGAATTCGTAGAAAATATAGAAAAAATGAACAGAATAGTTTAAATGGACAAGCTGGTAAAACGAAAGTTTTTTTGTTTGTTTTCCTTTTCTACAGACTACCACTACTTTTTCACTGCCGTGTAAGATCGTACGCGGCTTTATCATCCTCCTAAACAGTCGTACCCGGGTACACGCAGGTACCTGAGATTTCTCTACATATATACGTGCATACCATAAATACATACACACGTACGTACGTACGTAATAGATACCTACACTCATCCAACTATTATGACTCAATCTTATATCGGCTCAGCCGTGCGTAGTCCTCGAAGGATTGAATATGGCAGGATCCAAGCCTCGATTAGTTCGGAGGGTACGGATTGATCTTTCTCATTCTCATCTCTCCGGCTCGTCCTCGCGGCGGCTCGCTTAAAATGAACTAAAAATAGTTTGCAGTTGAAGGTGTACAGAGGAATGCTGGTACAACTACCTATACATACCCAAGTATAGGTATATGTGTGTGTGTGTGTGTGTGTGTGTGTGTGTGTGTGTGTGTGTGTGTGTGTATATATATATATATATATATATATATATATATATATATATATATATATATATATATATATATATATGTATGTATGTATATATACGAGTATTATAGGTACAGCAGATATTTAGAGTGAAACCTCGAAATTGTGTGGTGAATCCCACCGCGATCACTCCCGTGAAACCTGCAGCAGTGAAATATTTATAGCTGCTGGCACTCTGTATAAAGTAGAGGTGGGTAACGATGTATTTAAGTGTATCTGTTTGACCTCTCAGCCTTGTAACAGATGTGTAAAAAATTCGATGGTATTTAATTTTAACCGAAGATCAAGGGTCTACTTTGACCCTAAAATAAACGAGGCTTTGGTATATATATATATATATATATATATATATATATATATATATATATATATATATATATATATATATATATATATATATATATATATATATATATATATATATATATATATATATATATATATATATATATATATATATATATATATATATATATATATATATATATATATATATATATATATATATATATATATATATATATATATATATATAGGTATGTATACGGCTACAAGGACGGTTATGCTACGAGACACCATCCAGTGCGGACTCTGCATCAGATTGATAATGTCATTACGATTATGGATGATATACATATATAGGTATATAGCTAAGCAGGGTAGGGTTCTTTCACCCGCTGTTACAGGGACATGGAATTGTACACGATATGCATCACCCGCTGGAGATGTGTAGCTGTGCATATATAGGTATACAGTATAGGTATGATATAGATGTATAAAGTCACCTATTTGTGAAGTTGGCAATACGACGTCGCGTCGCGGTGCCCCGCCTCAATCAATATGTCCTGGTGTCGCGGCAGCCCTCGCCACTATTAAACTCGGTAATTATCTAGTGCTAACCTATTTCTACAATCATCACGTATATTTATCCTCGAGGGGTTATAAAAGTACATATTACCTATTAGGGTGATTAAAAAAACAAAACGACTATTTTTTGAAGTGAATACTTCTTTTATGACAATGGATGAGCGTTATGGTCCCGTAAGCGTTAAACCGGACAAGAGAATGGAAGAATGGAAGAAGATAGACGTTATGGTCGCATACTTACTTCACCTTAAGTCATAAGACTTGAGTCTCAAATCTTGGGACTACTCAGGTCTTAGATTTACTTTAAGTTTCAAGTATTCTTTTCAGATTTTTTGAAATGAAACTTCTTTTGGCAGGGTACCGAAAATTTTCAAGTGCAATGAAATGTGTGGGATTGACATCTGCCTGTATAAAATATACATATACATGTAAGTCTTAAGTCTTAAGTCCCGGGGTCCGGGTCTTGAGTCTTGAGTCTTAAGTGAGAAGTTTCACTTCTAGCGTGTGAAATACGCTACACGTACACTTTTTATTTCAAAGTCACATATTCAATAATTGCAATAAGGTGAAATAAGATGCCTGTTGAAATAAGAGCCCTTAATATTAATATTTAGAGATCACCTATAGCTATTCTCTATTTTCCATTTAAAATACCTATAACGTGGGAAATGTTCTGGTGGTACTTTTTGAATTTTACATATCAAGAACTGATCTATTCAGAAAGATGTGGCTTTAACTTTTGTCCAAAATTGAACGCTCTAAAAAAAAGATCTCTTGGTCTTTATCGACGAATCTATAAACTGTTTCCAATTTAGTCATGGTTAATAACCATACATATAATAACACATAGTATCTAATATAAATAAATTATTTTACCTTTCCGCATTTGAAGGTACCGCGAAAGTGATAACCTGGCCAATTTGGCACACAATCAAGTGGTACACTTTTAAACGGGAATGCCTACCTATACGTTTATCTTAATTTTCTCTTGCCGTTGGAGTTTCTATCTTATATCGGTATAGGTATATTATCTGCTGGCATATGCATGCATTCCGTAGTATACGCGTTCTTTTGTTTCGCATACGTCTACGATTATACCTTTAGCAGTTATTATATAGATCACGGATCGAGATAAGCTGATAATGACGAGAGCGCGGAGTTTCACAATGTTTTTTGCACTATAAGAACAATTCATCCTGCACAAAGGCAGCTCAGCGGAAAGTTTCTTGCGACATGGTTAAACTTCCGTATAGTATACTATTTCGGGATTACAGCACGAGGATGGAGGTGGGTATTTAAATATAGAATCGGCCCCAGATTTTGAACTTGTGCCGAGAGAAACGAAGGGTGCGGGGGAACAAAGGTCGACTATAAACGATAAACCAAGGCATCATATTCTGTATTAATTAATCATAAGATTCAGTTACAGAAATAAAAAAACGTATATGAAAATATATATTTCTCTGAGTTTGAACCTACCCCACGAATCCACGTGCAAATTATCGAAGACAAAACGCCGAACACGCTGTTATACAATCGGAGGTCTCGTTCGCGGAATGTGAAACTTTTTTTTCGGGAAAACTTGAGTAGCTGGGAATTTCCACCACTGCAGGCTGTCTGGCGCGACGTTTTGGCATCAAGTGCGGGTTTACACGAACTGTAGAAAGTAGAACGCGATTCTACCACGAACAGAAAAACAAAAAACAACAAGAAAAACGAAAAAAAAAAAAAGTAAAAGAAGATCGCGTCGTATACGTTACCTTTCATTTTCAAAGTAGCGTACGCTACTATTATGAAATACGTGTATACATGTGCTGCAGTAATTATGCCATTATATACCTACACAGACTTACTGTACAGAGGTGCCCGGAGATGACGGCGTCAGGCTCTATACATCATAGCAAAGGACTAGGCACTGTACGCGGTGGCCGCAGGATATATACTTATATATATTATACTTGCCTACATGGTATAATCCGTTAATTTGCAGCAGACGTATACATTTTGCGTAAACCGCTTGACAGCGAACGTAGTATTATACGCACTATATATGTGCGTATAGGATTTTATGCACGTAATGGAATAATTCAGTGCTTGAGTAAAGGGAATACCATGCATATAGGTATAGGGAAAAAAATATTAGAAAATTTAAAAGTGTAATCCTATCGTTAAAATTGTACAAAGATATGGAATGAATCTATGGCTGGATCGCGATCGAGTTTGCAGATGCAGAGCGTAATTGGAATGATCACTTTATGGATGAGTTCAATCATTCACAACCCATATAAGTATGCCTATATGTATATGTATACTTATATATATATATATATATATATATATATATATATATATATATATATCTGCAATTATATATGTATACCTAGCCATGGGATCAGCGGTAAGGTGCGAGAATAATTACTTACGTTCGTAATGCGATCTCACGGTTCTAAGTCTCGCGCGTGATTCTCACCAGGGGCTTCGCTGTTCGTCATATCACCGTGAACGTATACCTATACGTACCCTGCACGTCTTGACAGACTACACTACATCTATAACGTATATATGGTGCTCCCGTAGGTTACTTGATATACACGCTGGACAACGCTGACGCCGATGTCGGGGACGATGTCTCGTATGTCATACTCGGAGGTGCTTATCTGGGCGTAAGTGAAACGAAATCTTGGTGGAAAATGTTGCCGCGGCGTCAGACCGGCGAATCAGCTTCTCATACATCCTACAGCTGCATGCAGCGTTATGGCACTATATATGTATATGTATACCTCTCGATGTATTATACAGAGAGAATATGCAGAATGCGTGAACATATAACCATGTATAGTTGCTATATATATATACAGATACAATTGAACCATGATGACAAACATGTATGAGAGAGCCGAGCGGGGCAAAATGGGACAGAAGATCGGGATGTATCGATGGGGCAAAATGTGACGCGTTCAAATTCAGAAGTCTGAAGCGGGGTTAAATGGGACACTTGGAAATTATATAAAATATGTAGTTTCTGACATTCGGTAGCTCATAACTTTTGAAAATATTTTATTTTCGAACCAATATAGAGCTCGAAAGTCAGAATTCAGTGACGGGGCAAAATTGACGTCCACGGTAAGGAAAAAATTTACGGCGTAAAAATTCGGAGCAATTTGAGACTGTCTCACTTTTCCAAAATGTCAAAATTAACAATCCAGTTTCAATTTTTTATTGAAACACAATTATTTAAAATCACAGGTATAGTTTTTCAGCAAGATTTTTCGATTGGCTGTTCCGTTTTGCCCCAGTCTCCCCAATAAAAGACGTTCGGGATAAAATTCGGATATATATAGGATAACTGTTTCCTAGAATGTATAATTTGTATGTATACAAAAAATCCTGCGATGATTGTACCACAGCGGGCGAGCTCTCGACGTATACCATAGTATAAACTAACGTTACGCCGCGGGTCGTATAGAAACTTGTTGCTCACAGCTTGATTAACGTTGCATCGAGACTGTAGCTTCTGACGTACGGAGATAAATGGCCAGTCGTAGTCTGCACGCTCATTACGTTCTAATCCTCGTCCCGGATGTTGAATGAAAATCGCACCGTATCTCACGTGAATCGCGTGTCAAAAATATGTGTGCGGCTAAAAAATAATCGGACGAAAGCTTGAGAGATATTATTTTCTGCAAATCTATTATGGGATATATTATTATTATTATTAATATATTACATGGTAACCGTTACGATGCATATCCTCGCTCTTGATCATTTTATTGTAGCTCTTTGAGCAGAAGTGGGGATGTTATAGAATTTGTGAAATGTCACGTAGAACTTGTACTGGTTATAATCGATGTACTTGTCAATGTCCAAATAGACACTGCAGTAGCTGCAGTTCTACATAATTATCTTCGATCATTGCACAAACGTGCAGGGTGATGCTCCGGGGCCTACCACGACGACGTCCGCAGTGTATAGGAATTATTATAGGTATAGGGTGATCGGTGCACGAACAGCAAATTACGTACGCTGCAAGTCAAAGCATGCCTTGCAGTGTTATATGGGTATGCGCGATTGCATGCATCTATAAGCACACAATAGGTTTGTGTATACATACGTAGAGGCTGTATAATATACTTAAGAATTTTATGAAGGAGGGTTGTATATGGTCCATGAGAAAGCAGAAAAGCATATCTGCAACCAATAAATTCGATCGCTGTATAATACTGTATTTTACACGGTTGAATGCACAACCGCGAAATACAATAAAATACTACAATAAAACTTGTGAATGTTGATATATGTATACATATATGAACGTTCGAGATCGCGTGGTGTATTCGAGTGATATGACCCGTTCACCGAGCTCCGACCTTACGGGGCACGAACTCATCCTCGATAAGGAGATCGACGATAATTCTTCAGCATTATAGAGCTGCTACGTTATAATCGCGATGAAATATATTTTAAGTCGATGAATATTGTTCTTTATTGAAAATGCTGCGGTTATGCTGACGAAGAAAGTAGTCCTACGTTTTTGTTTAATTTATTTATTTATTTTTTTCATTCTTTTATCGTCGGGCAAGTCTCTGTGTCAGCTCGGGCGCGTTCTGGAATTTACCGGACCCGATAGACTGCAGTCACGTCACGTCACGCGCCTCGAACGTACGTGTGGATATGCATTCTTTTAGGTATATAATGTACATTAAAGTCGTTATGTATATGTACGCTAACCTCGGCGTTCTATCGGAGAGAATATAAGAGCGTGAAGAATATTCGGAAGAGGACGGCTGAAATTTTACGGGTTTACCGCGTTAATCCTAATAATAATTATCGAATTGATTTTTATTCCGAAGTGACTGCAAATCCACGCTTATATACAATCGGTAGATATTCCTAGGCAGGCTCTATCTACACCGGCACTGATACAGATATATACAAACCTATCTTTCTATCTAATTTCCGGCGTGCAGACCCGGCCACACGGTATACCCATAGACGAATTATGTATACACCTATATGATACACACGTATCTATATGTATGTAAAATGTATATGTGTGCAACATACATACGTACAGTTTTTTTTCTCCCTCCCTCCCACCGCGTCCCGCTGCGTCGTCACATGCGGGAGATTAATTTAATGGTTAACCAGCAGTACCAGCCGAGAGGCTGGTAGATTCCTCCTGTCCGCGTGGGAGTAAATATAATATGGTGGGAGGCCGGCCGTCGTCGTCCGCGAGGCCGAAACTTTACTCCGGAACAGCGATACGCTTTAGTAGCGGAAAAATCGCCCCGCGTATAAGAGTATACTTACCCACCATATTATACCGCGCGCGTTTATACACATATTGGAATTTAAATTTACACAAAATTTCTTTGTTTCGCCGTGGTCAATTTATCCTCGAAGCAATATAATACCCAGTATACCGTGCGGCTAATTCGCGTACGAGTGTTTTTAGAAAAAAATTTTTTTTTTTTTACGATATTGGTCAGACTCCAATCGCTGTGTTGTTGTTCGAAATATTACCAATCTCCTGCAGGGTACGTCGTCCGTAAGTGTTGACGATAATATTATCAGTATAATGTATAATGTAGAAAAATAAACAATCGAAGTAAATTTCCCCATCATTATACATATATACCTAGATACATAGATATACGCGTCCCATATAAGTATAATCAAATTGCTGCACTGACTCAATGACGATCACCACGTATTAAACAGGCCAATATGAATAATTTTTATTTTTAACCCTGATCATACGTGGCTTGGCACGCGGTGCTTCTTCGTGCCAAATTCAAGCTACTTCAACGTCTTACCTTTGTTCGCTTGGTCAATATGTAGGTAAATGTAGTACTGATACATGATCATTATACTGGTACAGCTGTCTCTAATCGCTGCACCCCATGGGCTTGATCTTCTATATCTTATAAGTATGAGTAAGAAATACCGTTTTGTTTCTCTCTCGATTACCCGTATGTTTTCTCAACAAATTCCTATTATAGTTCTCATGTTATTCTTTTCCCAACCGGTATAAAGGTTGATCTCTCCCGAATACTTCTATTGGTATACAATATATAGTATATTATAGATATGATCGTGGTTGGTGGCGACGATATTGCGATGCGTTAGTGTATCGAAATCCTGCGTGGACGATCGCCCAGCACAAGCCTGATGGATAATTATCACTGCCGCGCAAATGTCTTATATGTATATAGATCCACATACGTTATGCATACACATACATGAACGGATTTGCATGTATCCATGGTACTGCTCGTAACATCTATTATTTATGGATCTTTTTATAGATTTACAGTTCGTCGAGCCGGTTTAGGCACAATCATACTACAGCGTCGCAAAATGTGACGTCATATAAATAGACAACATCGGAATTAATTAAAAATTACACCAGCAGTACCTCAAATCGTTAGGGCGCAATGATATAACTCCCCGTGTGGCCATTACTGATGTTTTAAATGAACATTTCTCTATAAACGGTACATATAGAATAGAATGAAGTCTATAAAAATTTACGACCAGAATCCTGCTCTCTCAACGTGTGTATGTAGATGCACCTTTGACCAGCGAGTTCAGAAGATCGTCCACGTAAACAGAACGTCGCGCTCGCGTATATGTCTGAAGATATCTTTAAATTACAAATTACAAATCGGTGAAAACCGGTCCTATACAATAATCTGTATATCCATGCGCAGAATTTTATAGCCGGTATAATCGCCAGGATTTCCCATGAATAATTCATTTATGTATATATATAAATGTGTGTTTATGTATGTACGTACATACGTCTATACGTAGATAAATACGTGCACTACAAACTAATAAATTCCTCTCTGTGTGACGTTTTTTAAACCAAACTTGTATACGACGGCAAAAACAGCTGATACCACCGAAAGAACGATGATTGCGATATATATGCTCCGCTCAGCTGACACGATTTAGCCTTGAGATTTTTAGCCAATACGGCTATACAGTATAATAGAAACAAAATTTTCCCATCGCTGTATCGGATCGATTATGTGTAGCTGAGATACGTTTAGATCAATTGATGTATCTTAAATTATATATACCTTTGTACGGAAATAAGTATAATAAGCTCAGGGGATACGTAAATACATCATTGTCTGTACATATAATTTAATTTCTGCAATTAAAATAGACGCGACGACCTCGCCAATTAACCGAATAAACTTTCAAGTGGAATAAATTAATACGCCGCATATATATGCAACACACGCGCTATACATATGTATATAGATATAGGTATTGAAAAAATTTCTCCCTTGTTAAGATGTCACGTATGTATGTATGTATGTGCATATATATATATATATATATATATATATATATATATATATATATATATATATATATATATATATATATATATATATATATATATATATATATATACACACCTACCTGCTGATAATGCTGAATTGTTCGCGTCGTGCGTCACCGGTCAATAGCGAAAGCCAGTTCAAAGCTATTGCAAAACTGCATTTCATACGACAACTCGTATACAGTTTCAATCTAGTTGCAGGCTGCAGAGCCGCGAATCGCGTCACCGGTTCTCGGTGATACGGACATATGTGGTGTGTATGTACATGGGAATGATAAACTACGATTCGTAGCTGGTGTATATAGCAGCTGCAACTATTTGCGCGGAGCGGAAAAAAGGGAACAGAAAACTGCCGACGAGGCTACTTAGACAGCTAGACTAAACGACTGATGAACGCCTACAATAATTCGCCTCATCTGCTCGGCTGAAATAATTTCTATCGTCGTTCCACCATCTGGCCAATTTAACAATTTGTCAATTCGACAATTGACCACTTTGGGATGATCCCTAGTTCTTTATACCTTTTAATTACTTGATTGTCCGAAAGCATGTCTGATATATTGTGTCAAGCTGCACTTAGCGTGTCTATGCTGTAATATATATATATATATATATATATATATATATATATATATATATATATATATATATATATATATATATATATATATATATATATATATATATATATATATATATATATATATATATATATATATATATATATATATATATATATATATATATACGTATAGGTATACTCGTGTATGTGACATTATTATACCCACGGCGTATAACTGTTACGGTGATATCCAGGCTGATTGTGATTTAAGAAAAAGACCAATTAGGTACATACATACATACATACATACCTAAATATATACGTGTGTTCTTGACCGTAATTAGTTTTCTGTCCTCAGCATAATTACAGGCGAGAAAGAGATGTACGGGGTAATCGAGATTGACGTGGGGCAATGAATAATTGGGCTGTAAAATCGGCGTAATCGAAACTCTATGGATTCAACGATCCCCGCGGTCAGTGCCGCGGGTAGTGTAACGGTAGCGGTAGCGGAGTACGTTTACCGGCCATTAACGACCAAGCATAGGCGTGCAGGGAGCACGGGAACAACCGGCGACGAGGAGTACACTACCGACGAGGAGGAGCTCTATCCCGAGGAATCTGAGTGCCCGGGTGGGACGACCCATCCGATACTCAAGTCGGATCTGGCTCGCGCGGCGACCGACCTATTCGGCTACGAGGCCAAAGATCGTGACGATGACGACGACGACGATGATGATGATGAAGACGACGAGCCCACGGGACTCTTCGATGAGGATGAAAAAAAGTTTCCATTTACCGCCACAGCGAATAGGTATGTAATTCCATTTCCATTTTCATTCTCATCTCTGTCCCTGTCCCTGTCCCTGCTGTGTACCGATAACCTATCCGCATACATAACAATTATTTGGTATCCGTATTGCATGCATGACGCGTCGTTACAGCTCTGGGAAAACGCCGGTACGGTTCAGCTACAGCGAGGAGGTTCCTCGAGATGTCGGGAGGAAGGATCGTGCGATCCAAGATCTGATGCATCCGAAATCTACGAACCCGTTCTATGCCTCGTTGCAGAGGAACGCCGGGACGTCGAACGGCGAGGAGATCGAGACTCGTCCGGAGTTTCAAATGTGCAAGAGGCCGACAGACCTCAAACTTGTTACCACCGTCACGTCCGCGGTAGAATCATTCAATAATTGTACCACGGAGGTAGTAGAATCCGCATCCCCTACCACAAGCGCAGTGCCAAATCTAACCTCGACGAGTCCCGTGACCCAGCTTCTAGATAGTTCAAATCCATTCTGCAGCTCGCCGAACGATGATGATGCCAATATCACATCCCTGCAGGAAGACGGGTCGACGGGGCTCGCGAGTAGATCACCGTCCGTCGCGATCCCTGTCGAGACCGAGAAGTTCATCAAATCGGAGGTAAGTGAACTCGCACAACATATCTCCCTTGTCAATACATCACCTTGCCTTCTACCTTAAACGCATAACCAGATCCATTCATTCATCTTCCGAAGGGAGAATAATAAGATGTTAAAATTTTCATTTATTAAAACGCGCATCGTCCTTCAGTGGGTACGGTTCTTGTTCAATGGAAGACGAAGTGTGCTCGTTATACCTTTGGTCACTGTACCGATTAGTAAATAGAATATGTGTCTATATTTATAGGTACATGACGTTGATTACTGGTGTCAGGTTAACATAGATATACAAATACATTACAGCTATGTGGGTATAATATACACAACATTATATTCCTACCGTTCCGACTTGTTCAAGGTCGAGTCCCGATCGAGACAGGAGTTTGAACCCTGCCGACGTGCGTCTAACGGATCTCGATCGGCCTCCCCGACGACGGTGCAGTGGGGCAGAGCGGTGGCCGAAGTTAAGGAACACGCCGTCGCGAAGCTCCAACACGAGTTGAAGCTAGCTCATGAGGAACTAAAGCTAAAGGCCGAGGAAGTGACGAGGCTATCCAGAATCAGGCAGGACGTCGAGTCCGAACTTGAGGATCTCACAGCCAGCCTGTTCCAAGTAAGTCAGAGGAGCGGAAACTCTCGTGTATAATCACTTCTAATCTACCGAATCCTGTCGAAAGAAATTCATCTCAAATATGGATAAACTTGTATCAATGGCCTTCGTAGTATAGGTGTATGTCGACCACCTTGCACTCAATAACTATAATTATCACCTTGAAATGGAAATAAGGTCAGCAAGCCAACTGTATTATCTGGTACACGCGATCTGACCAATGCTCTGCTGCAGTTATGTAAATTGTCGAGGAACAGTTGTTGATTAACGGAAGATTGGTGCGGCGCTCGTCGTCATGATGCTTCACATTCGCGATATTGTGAAATTACTATAAAGTTCATTTTCTTTATGGTTGTATATTTCCGATATCCATGCTTCACGTGTTGATATGCGTATTGAGAGAAGCTTGTATGACGACCAATACAGCGCCTCATACTCTATTGAAGACGAGAATGGAGCTGGGGGGGAAACACGAGAGGGGAAACTAATTATATCACGTTTTAAACTCTGGAATAATATCCAATTAAACCTAGTGAGTCGCGGATCTTGAGATATAAAGCTAGCTACTGAAGAACTTAAGGGGCCTTTCGAGTGTCGCAGATGTGAAAAATCGATTTTTTTTTTTCACATAATCTTTAAGCTGCAAATCTTGAGAAAATTTTAAAGCCTGTTTGATGAAAAAAACAATCCCAGAACTGATAATGCTATACATGTTTGAGTGGAGCTACGTGCCTTACTGCTGATAGCCATACTTCGAACTTAATTGAAGCCGTTCATATTAAAACGACATTTTTCATATCGGTGAACATGATATCTCAATAACCAATGATTCGTTAGACTTGAATCAAGTATACACAGGTAGAAAGAATGTCCTCATATCGTTTGTCCTATACTCAAATTGATGCTCAACAAATTGCGGTTTCTACATCCATTTTGATAACAAACAAAAAAAAAGTTATAATAAAATAGCAACTTTTTTTTAGCCATTTTTTTTTTATTTTTCATTTTTTATACAGGCATATTATATAATACCCACGCATATATACCAAGTGAATTTGAAATCGTTATGCCTCGTAGTTTTTGCTACAAAAATTCCCAAATATTAACCATATTTTAGAGCGTCACACTAGAAAAGCCATTTGAGGCTTCCTAATCTCCGCGGAACTCGAGAAATCAGGCTGCTGCGTTTGCGGAAGAAGAGGAGACGACGCGACGGAACCTGATCGAGTAGTACGGTATAGGTATATGCGGACCCGCGCCAACGGCGCCTGGTACCGCATGGTAATGCTTAATAGTACGCGCGGCTTTCACCTCGCTCTTAGCTCGGTCGACATCTCGAGCTAACTCCCAGCCCATTTATCGCGATTCGTTTCAAATCCTCGACACTTGCTATAGCCGGCGAGCCTGTGACTATAGTCGTTATAAGTAGATATGTACTTACATACTATATACCTATATACCTGTAGAGGGGTTCTCTCTGACGATGGAGCACTCGATAAATCCGGGTGTGAGTATCAAAGTACGGTCGGATATACTGATGTGAGACTTTAAAAAGCGTATGCGTACAATTTAGGGTGGGCCGAATAAGATGACTGTTTTTTTTTTTTTTTTTTTCTTTTTTTATATGGCAGTTTCAAAAACTTGTTCCTGTTGATCAAATAACAAGCCTCGAAAAATCTGAGCTCTTAATTTTAACATTTAGAGGTCGCTCGTCATGATTTTCTATTTCCCATTTAAATAACAATAATGGGAAATGTTCTCATGGCACACTTCGATTTTTATATCTTAGTTATTAATTTACTTGGAAAGATTCTGCGTGGTTGCTTTTGTTCAAAATCGAACGCTCTACAAAAAAGGTCTCTTGGTCTTTTTCGATAAATCTAGCTGATTTCAAGTTGGTTATTTGTCATTAATGGTAGATAACCATGGCTAACTTGGTAACGCTTAGATTCATCGAAAAATACCAGGAGACCTTTTTTGTAGAGCGTTCGATTTTGAACAAAAGTAGCTATATAGCATCTTTCTAAACAGATTAGTACTTGAGATATAAAAATCGAAGTGTGCCACAAGAACATTTCCCACATTATTCAAATGGGAAATAGAAAATCGCGATGAGCGATCTTTAAATATTAAAATTAGTAGCTCAGTTTTTTCGAGGCTTTTTATTCGATCATAAAAATACAAGTTTTTGAAAATGCCTGTTGAATAAAAAAGATAATCGGTTTACTTGGTCCACCCTAGTGTACATACAATGAAGATAAATAATGCACGTGTCTGGAGATAATTGTGTAGACCGAATGTCTTTTAAATTCTTGACAAACATACTATATGTAGAACGTACGATGGATCGAATCGTAAAGCCGCGGTTTCCTGCGGCCAGACGGAATATAAAGTTACGCATCGCGAGGAGCCCCCCTTTCACTGGCTCGACCGGACATTGTGGTCGATTATTCTTACAGCCATTATAATTTTAGCATGAACGAGTTCCTCTTATGAAATCTCGTATTATAGTCATAATCAGTTCGTGTTCATAAGTCAAACGTGACGGATTGCGTGCCGGTATATAGAATAAATTTCTTATATATGCGTATAGAAATAAAATAACCTAAACTCACCTCTGTACATGTACATACATGTATGTATACTCGTATACATATAACTTAGTATACATACGCGTGTCGCGCATACGGGAGATCTTTCAATTCAAATATTCGAACAAAGGGGGGAAAGACTGTCGCAGCTTCCTGTGTTCTGTGCGGATTCATAGCCCTCTGCGAGGTCGCAACTCTGCTAGTTTTCAGGGGTTTGAATACCTATTCCTTGTTCCTGTGGCAGTGCGGGATTATGAAAATTCATTGCACCTTGGTGCTGGAGTGTGACTCTTTCACGAGCCTCGATAAATTCATAGAAAAAATTTGACGCGTGAGACTTTTCATTGCGATTAAATCAAAGTCACGGCTCCTTCCCACAGGGCTATAAGTTTTATATTCTTTCTCGCCGATGTTCGCACTCCTTTGAGTTTTCTTTCACTACCGCGTGATTCGTGGATGAGATTGTCAAGTAGTTGCGATCGATCCACGATTCTAATAAGCAAAAGTTCATTGTGGTCAATCATCTCCGTACTTGGATGTACGCTTTGTTAATTGCGAATTTACGCGTTTACAATCAATCGTCTACAATCAATTCGCTAATCGTCCGACCGGGAAGAAAAACCTTCAACTTGAACTTGAAGACGCGGTTAGGGCGTCCAACGCAAGGATGCAGAAACGATGTCCGGGGAGTCGATTGAGCGCCAGTCTACGAGAATTACACCTTGAAATTGAAAAATTGGAACCATACTTCACGGAGGAGGTGCAGGCTTATCTGGCATTGCTAAAATAACAACGACAATATTAATATTAATAATAATAACTGATGACAGCAATTATAAGGAACATTATTTTTCTATCTTGTTGTCCTTGTTTCAGGAGGCACACAACATGGTCAGGGAAGCAAACGTGCGGCAAGCTACGGCCGAGAGGTTGTTAGCCGAAAGTCGAATGAAGTCCGAAGTCCTTGCCGCTGAAGTAGCAGCCCTGAAGACTCTCGTTCTAACATCGACACCCGCGAGACCGAACCCCCACCTGCACCCGCAGATCGACAGCCGTGGCCGGGACGAGACTCCTGGTGGTCTCTTTGCCAAACGGCACCGAAGATCACCCTCGCATTTCAATCTCAAGTACGGCCGTGAAAATTCACCACCGGAATCCCCCGTGAAGGAACAACGGGCCTCGCTACCTGCCGAGGCATTGAACGAGGCCCGCGATCCCCGCGATGCACTGGAGGTTGATCCAATCGTGCACAAAGAGTTCCTCCAGTGGAAGGCGAATCCATGCGTCGACAGAGCGGATCCGTTTGTCAAGAGAATATTCCGCGAGGATATTGACCTTTGTCTAGACTTTACTAACAAAGAACTTGGCGCTAAGGTTCGACAGGCTGTACTCGACGGGATCGTATTTGTCGAGGCAGTTAGTGACAAGACAAAAGTCGCCTTTCCCAAGTAAGTTACAATTACACATATCGCAGCGTCGATTTACCTTTTATGACGCTTTGCGATTCAAGAATTTGTTTCGAAATTATTTATTGTAGTCTACTGCAATGAAAGTTTTTGGAAATTGCAGGAAGTGCGCTTTGCTCGAAGCACCGCGACAATGTCACTACCGCATGAGGCTCGGTGATCAAGAGAACCATTGGCACTCGATATCCCAGATCTGTCGCAACCGGGTAAGACCAATTTATACCCAATTCAATAGTATCGCGTTACTTTTACATTACCTTCATTTTCTCGTCATTATATTTAGACCTATGCGTATACGGTAATAATTCCGATAATATCTAACGTAAACTTTCTGCCCTATATATAGATAATTTCCGTATGTGACTTCCTCAATTATCTGCGATACATAGAGCGTGGTCTCGTCAAAAGTTCGGGTGAGTGAAAAATATATATCAATATGGATTTCTATATTATCCATGATACGACGATTTTTTTTTATATTGATGAAAACTCTGTATATTTGTTACAGTCCACGATATTTACTGGGAAATCACGAGACTTCGAAAGGAGATGGTCCTGGCTCGATTGGGATTGGCGCTTTCATCCTGAATCCATAAATCTCATCGACTCATCTATACCTACACCTATAGCGCTGACACTGTCTCAATTATAGGGTAGTCGGAGGATTCATTTTGAGGGAGTACCTATAAAACCTAGAAAACAAAGAAAATTCGCCAGTGTACATTCGCCGACGATAGTTCTCAATAAGTACTTGTCGATTTATAAACGGTACCTTCTGGACACGCGTGTATATGAAGCATCCAACGTATGTACCATCCACGCGTAATGTATGTA